>NC_069429.1:555767-618224 GCF_026875155.1 Cherax quadricarinatus | reverse complement strand
CCCCCTTACCCCCCCCCCAAACCCCCTTCCTGGGCCACCCCTACCCCCCTTTCCTTCCACTACAGCTGATACACCTTGAAGTATTCTTTTTCGCTCCTTCTCTCTACAGTCCAAACCACCCAAAACCCCTTTCCTCAGCCCTCTGGAAAACATTTTGGTAATCCCGCACCTCCTCCTAACTTCCAAACACGAATTCTCTGCATTATTTTCACACCACACATTCCCCTCAGACATGACATCTCCACTCCCCCAGCCTTCTCCTCGCTGCAACATTCATCACCCAAACCTTCACACCCATAAAAGAGCTTTGGGAAAAACAATTTCTCATACATTCCCCTCTTGCCTCCAAGACAAATTTTCTTTGTCCCCACAACCCCTAAGTGCACCACTCACTTTTTTTTTCCCTCATCAATTCATATTCACCTCACTTTCATAGACCCATCCGTGACACTCACTCCCAAATATCTGAAACTTTTCACCCCTCCATCCCTCCTCCCCCTCCAATCTGATATTCAATTTTCATCACCTAATCTTTTTTTTTATCCTCAAAACCTTTACTCTTTCCATTACCTTTAATTTTCTTCTTTTGCACACCCTACCAAATTCATCCACCAATCTTTTTGCAGCTTCTTTTCAGAATCTCCCAAGCACTGTCTCAGCAAAGAGCAGCTTGACAACTCCCACTTTGTGTGTGATTCTTTATCTTTTAACCCACGCCTCTTCCCAAGACCCTCGCATTTACTTCTCTTACAACCCCATCTATAAAATATTAAACAACCACGAGACACACACACCCTTTGCTAAGGCCTACTTTACGGGGAAAAAAAATTTCCCTCTTTCCACATACCAAAACTTGAGCCTCACTACCTCGAAAAAACCCTTTTCCTCTTTCAGAACCTACCTCCTACACCAACACTTGCAACATCGCCCATTGCCCCCCTACCACCCTGCAAACCCCTTTTTTTCCAAATCCAAATGCCACAAAGACCTTTTTAGCCTTATCTAAATACGTTCATTTATATGTTTAACTGTAAACACCGGTCCCACCCCCCCTACCTTTCTAAAGCCCCCTTGTTCACTGCATCCTTTCTCCGTCTTACCTTAATCTTTCAATTATAATCTCCCATACACTTACCAGTACCTCAACAGACTTATCCCCCAAAATTTTTGCACTCTCTTTTATCCCCTTTGCCTTTAAAAAAGGGAACATGCATGCTCCGCCAATCCCGGGTACCTTACCCTCTTCCATACTTTTATTAAATAATTGCACCAACCACTCCAAAACATATCCCCCCTTTTTTAAAACATTTCTATTTTACCCATCACCCCGGCTCCTTACCCCCTTTCATTTTACCTACGCCTCACGAATTTTCCCCCCCCCACTCCAACTGGCTCTTCCCACTCCTACAAGATGTTATTCCCCCTTTGCCCTACACACAAATCACAGCCCCCCTATTTTCATCAATTTTTAAACATTCCCAAAATATTCCCTCCATTTTCCCAATACCCTAACTCTCCATTTAATAACTCTCCTCTCCTTTTTTTTAACTAAAATCCATTTTTTTCTAGGCTTTCTTAACTTTTTAATCTCACTCCAAAACTTTTCTTTTTTTTCAACAAAATTTTTGATAACATCTCACCCACTCTCTCTTTTGCTCTTTTTTTACATTGCTTCACCCTCTCTTAACCTCTCTCGTTTTCCCCATATACTCTTCCCTCCTTGCATCATTCTATTTTGTAAAAACGTCTATATCTAACTTTTTCTCCTTACTACTCTTTTTACATCATCATTCCCCAATCGCTCCTCTTCCCTCCTGCACCCACAAATTTCCCTGCTGACATCAAAACACAACATTTTAAACCAAACCCCATCCTTTTCGACCCAATGCCTATGCTCCATTAGCCTCTATCCCCAATACTGTTTATATCTTCCCCCAAAAACTGCCCCTTTTTTATTTTAAAAACCTCACCTCCTTTTCCCTGATGCTTCTATTTCTTCCTTTTTCCCCTCAAACCTTTTACTCTCAGTGAGCACAACTAGAAAGTGATCTATATATCTGTGCCCCCTATAAACATTACATCCTGAAGTCTACTCAACAGTCTTTTAAACTACCAATACATAATCCAACAAACTCTGTCATTTCCCCCTACACATATCTGTATACTTATTTTCCTCTTTTCTTAAAATTGTATTACCTATAACAAAACCCCCTTTTCATACAAAGTTAAACCCAAAAGGGCCCATTTTCATTTACACCGCCCCCCAACTTACCTACCATACCCTCTCTAAAATTTCTCCTACTTAGCATTCAGGGCCCCCCCCAATTACTCTCTCACTTTGGTTCAAAGGGTCCTATAATTCACTAACACTCCCAAAATCTCTCTCTCTCCTCTCATTCTCCTTTCCCCGGGGCATACACCTATTAAAGACCCCCCTTCTCCATCCAACCTTTACTTTTTAAACCACATAATTTTTGATTTTCACATTTAATTCTCTTTTTCCTCCTCCATAACTGATCATTTAACATTTCTCTACCCCTTCCCCTTTCTCTAACTCCTCAGATACTCCAGATTTAATCCCATTTTTTTCCCCCCAGAAATTTTCCACCCCCTTCAGCTTTGTTTCGCTTAGACCAGGACATCCAACTTTTTCATTCATAACATCAGCAAACATCTGTTTCTTGACATCCGCACTACATCCACGCACATTTAAGCCCCCAATTTTTTAAAGTTTTTCTTCTTCTCTTTTTTAGTAAAAATTATACAGGGGAAGGGGTTTCTACCCATTGCCCCGCAATTTTGTCGCCTCATACACACGCAGGCTTACGGAGGGAAAAAACTTTTCCCTTCCCCCTGGGCAATAGAAGAAATAAAAAAGAACAAGAGCTATTTAAAAAAGGAGAAAAAAAAAAGTATTTTAATATATATATATGCATTCGTGTCGTGAAGTGTGACCAAAGTGTAATAGAGTAGCAAGATATCCCCTTTTTTCAGCGTGTTTTTGAACAGAAAAAGAAACCACAAACCAAAACCCTCATGCAAAAAAATTACAGGTTTTTTTTTCACATCATCGGCAGGACGGGAGTACTTCCCCGGGTGGTTTGCTGTCTACCAACCCACTTGAATAATATATATATATATATTTATAATATATAATTAATATATTATATTAAAATATATATATAATATATATAATATTATTTATTTTTTGGAGTTTTTTTTTGTCATTCGGGTTTAAATTTACCAATTCACTTATCGCCAGAGCGCGCACACACACCACACACACACACACACACTACCTAGTTCTAATCGACATATGTCTACGACAAAGTGTAACTAACGGATCACCTGAAGATTCAAAAACATTACGTTAAATACTGTCCTCTAACTTTTAAATAAGTAACCTTGGGAATTCGATGCAATGTGGTTTATCAGGCTCTGATCCCCAGGAGGGGCCCGGTCACAACCGGGCCGCGGGGCGTTGACCCCCGGGAAATCCCCTCCCGGTAAACTCCAGGTAAATTAATTTACTCACCTACTCAGGACCACTTTAGCAATCATTCACGTTTCTTTAACCAAATATTAACATGATTTATACTAGCAGGTCACAATTTACAACACACCCGTCTTACCTGAATTTAATTTTCATTAAAAAACTCTCCAAAAATGAACATTTATCTTTTAAAACTGAAAATCAAAACCCGTTAGATAGTGCCAAACTACCACAGGTGGCCCGGGCCTGGTGGGTAAAGCTCCCGCTTCACACACGGAGGCCCCGGGTTCGTTCCCGGCGGGTGGAAACATTTCGACACTTCCTTACACCTGTTGTCCTGTTCACCTAGCAGCAAATAGGTACCTGGGTGTTAGTCGACTGGTGTGGGTCGCATCCTGGGGGACAAGATTAAGGACCACAATGGAAATAAGTTAGACAGTCCTCGATGACGCACTGACTTTCTTGGGTTATCCTGGGTGGCTAACCCTCCGGGGTTAAAAATCCGAACGAAATCTTATCTTACCTTTATCTACCTTGGTAGCTAACTCCGCTCCCTCACACACTGTCCGTGGTTCGATCCCCGGTACAGACCGAAAGACTAGACGTGTTACCGTACACCTGCTGTCCTTGTTCACCTAGCAATAAGTACCTGGGTGTTAGCTGACTGGTGTGGGTCGCATCCTGGAGACAAAATTAACCCAAGATGCCTGAAATGCTCTGCATAACCCACCCCTCAAGGAAGGTTCCTTGATGTTGGTGAGGGGCTCTTGATTTATGGGAATTGGATCTGTGCTCCAGTTCCCCGAATTAAGCCTGAATCCCTTTCCACATCCCCTCCCCCCCAGGCGCTGTATAATCCTCCGGGTTTAGCGCTTCCCCCTTGATTATAATAATAATAATCTGCATAACCCAGGGGTTTTCTGTGTATTATGTCGCTGATGTCAGCTGTGGTCTGTATACGTTGTATCGAGTACTTATAGAAATAAATATTATTAGCAGAATAAAGAAGACATTAATCCAGTATAAGCATTACATTTCAAGCTTTTCTTGGTTTTAGAAGAAAGGTCTGCATTTTTTTAACACGGTAAAAAACACCAAAGTCATTCCCGGGCCCGAGAAAAAACTGCCTCTTACGTCCGGCAGCGTGTTCGCCTGGTAGTTATGCAACACCTGTGATATACGTGCAGATTTGAGCGCTTTTTTTGTGCTGCTTATGAACAGCGTTGTTTAGACATGCTCTGGGCTGTTTTAACTTGTGTTTGTGGTTAACTATGTGGTTTTAAAGGGTTTTTGTATAACTTAATTTAACAGTGCAAAATAGGAAAAATTTTTCGTCGTGCGTCGGGCTGCGTGACGCCGCATCATACATCCAGTAGCGTCGTGCGTCTGGCTGCGTGACGCGCATCATACATCTAGTAGCGTCCGTGCGTCGGGCTGCGTGACGCCGCATCATACATCCAGTAGCGTCGAAACGTCTGGCTGCGTGACGCCGCATCATACATCCAGTAGCGTCGTACTCTGGCTGCGTGACGCCGCATCATACATCCAGTAGCGTCGTGCGTCTGGCTGCGTGACGCCGCATCATACATCCAGTAGCGTCGGGGCGTCTGGCTGCGTGACGCCGCATCATACATCCATAGCGTCGTGCGCTGGCTGCGTGACGCCGCATCATACATCCATTAGCGTCGTGCGTCTTGGCTGCGTGACGCCGCATCATACATCCAGTAGCGTCGTGCGTCTGGCTGCGTGACGCCGCATCATACATCTAGTAGCGTCGTGCGTCGGGCTGCGTGACGCCGCATCATACATCCAGTAGCGTCTTTACGTCTGGCTGCGTGACGCCCGCATCATAAAACCAGTAGCGTCGTACGTCTGGCTGCGTGACGCCGCATAAATACATCCAGTAGCGTCGTGCGTCTGGCTGCGTGACGCCGCATCATACATCCAGTAGCGTCGTGCGTCTGGCTGCGTGACGCCGCATCATAAAACCAGTAGCGTCGTGCGTCTGGCTGCGTGACGCCGCATCATACATCCAGTAGCGTCGTGCGTCTGGCTGCGTGACGCCGCATCATACATCCAGTACGTCGTGCGTCTGGCTGCGTCAAACAGCATCGTTCATCCGGTCGCGTCGTGCATCTACGTCATGCAGACGAGAGGATAAGAGAAGTCACAGGATTATATTACCAGAGTAACGGGATCCTCGCCTGAACTCATCTCATGTCACAGCTGAACAGGTGCTTCCAAACATCTCTCTTACTGGTCTCTAGGTATATTTGCCCTTAATATTTATAGACAGAGGTACTAACAGAGCCAGCTGTTGGGTAAGCGCCCATGACAAACTATTAACGACTCAATTGAAATAGATATGACACCAAACAATGGCCCCTTCTGATTCATAGTTCCAGTTTCCACTGCAGATTTTACGAGGAATGAGTATATAAAATATACACACACCTGCAATCACATATAGGTGGTACACATACGCGTACACACACCAGCAGCAACAGCCTGGTTGACCAGGCTAGCACCAAACGAGCCTGGCCCATGGAGTAGAGAACAACTTAAAGGTATATCAATTTCCCGGTAAGGTGACCAAGAAAGAGGACACATTCACCACATTATTCAATTACGTCTTTCCCCGAAATTTGTTGATATTACACTTTCCTTTAGAGCTCAGACACTGTACCTCCCACGTTCAGGACTCAAGTTTAATTATACACAAGTTTTCGATGTATAAGGTGGGGTTTAAACGCGAGAGATGTGTATCTGCAACGTATATTCTCTTAGTTCACTTTGATCTTATTTTACGGATAGAGAATTATTGCTGCGAATGTCAACTGCAGCCTTCACCACAAGAAAAAATTTTAAACACATTAACTATGTGTATACTAATAATTAGGAAGGTTATTCTTGATAGCTGAGGGCTGACTGCTGCCATCTCTCTACAGAAGACTAGTGGGGTATTTTACGTTAAATCTTTATAATTTATCACCACTATGCCTATAGCTGATATAGAACAGTGTATAAATATATTTAAATTTCCCTATGTATAGCCTGATTAAGAACATAAGAAAGAAGGAACACTGCAGTAGGCCTATTAAGATAAAGCCTATTCTGTCGCCTCGACCACAGGTTCCTTATAGCTGCATCAGCAACGGTACCCAGAGTTGCATTACATTCCCTTTCCAATACTAATTTTTCCAATGCGTTTAGAAGACTAGTACGAGTACAGAGAGGAATGCACTGAGGAAAGGTTCAAGGAAATGATGTTTATGACCTTAGAGGAGAGAGAGCAAAGGAAGGGGAGGAAATGATCACCAGGTACACGTACTGAATCACAAACCACTAACAGATATACAAGACAGTGTTGCTTTAGTTTCAATGTGGCTGATATGGACTTGCACGAGACACTGGTGGAGGAGAACTCAATACACGGCTGAAAGAGCAGATAACAGATAAGAAATCGGTGATTCCCATTAAGTAATGTAGGTGGCCGGGGCAAGAAGTCACGTCTCTATTTCCACAAACGAGTACAAACCTCACTTTTACCTTTAATTTTTAACTAGGACAACTTTCGGTCAGTTGCCAACTCCTTAAACATTCAATTTTTACATGTCACTAAAAAAATGTATGTTGTCTGACGAGAATATTTAGATTTTCATCTTACAATATCACTGGTCCAGCTGTAACATCTGTTCTCAAGACTCAAGAAATCGTATGACACGATTGCAATAAACCATACCCCCGGCCGGGATTGAACCCGCTGGTCTAGTGGTAACACGACGGGCTGGAGTTTTGAGACTATGACGCGGGTTCAATCCCGGCCGGGGGTATGGTTTATCTGCTCTCAAGAGTACACTAGTTCAACGATCACTTAATCTGCCACTCGGAACCCGAGACCTTCAAAACATATAAATTATATTTAAGATTAACTGACTTAATGACTAAATTTCTGACTATTAGCTTCCACGTCCTCTGTGAAGTTTCCACTCGCTTATGAAACCCTTCAATTTTGCTGACTTGATGCTGATTATTAACAAACCGTGGTTTTATCAGGCACTGATCCACTGCGAGGCCCGGTCATGGACCGGGCCTCGGGGGCGCTGACCCCTGGAACACCCTCCACAATATACTCCCCTTTCTTTACCTCACGTTCCCCTGGCGCCATGTGACCTCAACGGGTTTTGCATTTCTCCGTAAATATATTCACACTAAGATGATGACAATTCCCCAGGGATTGTGATCTCTACTGGTTAACACTTCCCCGCAAATATAATCATACTAAGCTAAATATATTGTCATGGTTCGTTGTGTGGTTTCTCTAGACTTCTTCACATATCCTTCACCTCCATGAGGTTGATCAATAGGCAACAAACAAGGGAAATCCACTTGAGTTGTTCCGACTTCTTGAGCCTCGTTTGGTCAATATGTAAATACTGGTTGTGTTCCATTCGTCTAGGTATCACCATCAGATATGTTCCAATCGTCACTACCATCAACAGATATCCCCATGAGATATGCTCCATTCGCCACTGCCATTAAGAGAGGTATTTCTGGTAGATACTCCCTGTAACCTGGAGATACCCTTGCCAACTATCCAAGCACATACATCTCAAAAACTAATTATGTCACATAACGAAATGTTTCCTTGTTCTCCTCTTACAATCTTCCACGACGAAATAAAATGCACGCCTTAAGGAATGTGTGCGTGTGTTGCAGAAGTGTGGGAATGAGTTTTGAGAGTATTGTGTCTGAGCTATAAGTACTGGACGTGCGGGACTGAGATTTAGGGTTGAGAGTGATCTGTAGGGGCGTGGCAATGAAGTGGGTAGGTTGTATAGGTATCAAAGGCTATTGAAAGATTGTGAACAGCAGTCCCAGGCGCTGAGACAACTTTAAAATCCAGTAGGATTACTGCAAGGCCCCAGAAGCTGTAGATCAACCCTCAGTAGCACTAGAACCTGCAGCTCAAGATTTGAACACCAGTACCTGGGGCTCAGCATTTAGTAGCGGGCACAGGATCTAGAGCTCAACTTTAATAATCAAAACCAGAAACTTAAATTTCATTCCTCATAAAAACATCGCTATCAATTACTATTATTATCAAAATTAAGGCGGGTGATGATAAACTTTATCATCACAGCGCCGGATGGTTAACTTTAACCACTTCACATAGCCTGAAATTGCATTTCACCACTTGGTAGCACTTCCAATACCTCCATGGACCACAACTGGTAATATCCTTCCTGCTTTCAGGGAGAGAGAACATGTGATAACACCCCATCTTCAAGCAGAACAAACAATACCGCCCTCACTATAGTTACAACGCGCTCGGCTTTAGGGTAAACCGCCACTACCCTGATGCCGAATAAAAGCCTTAGCTCGTTTGCACATACTCTGTAAACTCTAACATTAGGCTACATACTGTATATACACCTCCCACAAGCCTTAGCCCTTTTCCACACTGTAAACTTATTATAACATTAGGCTATATGCTGCATACATTTCTCAAAAACCTTTGCCCGATTGAGCATACTCTGTAAACTCTAACATTAGGCTACACGCTGTATATACTCTGAGAGGTATATATTAGTGTATATACAGCTGAGTAATCCGTTTTTGAGAGAATAAAATATTCCCGACTAGTAGCGTACAGGTAAAATTTAGCTTTGTTAAATCTTTCCCAGTCGATTTGATTTTTATTTTTTGCCGCCCAAGCGGAAGATATATTATAAATCCTAAGAAAAAGATATAAAATTTATCTTTAGTTTAGAATCAATGTTAATCTTGTCCCTGCTATACTGAATCAATGTTAATCTTGTCCCTGCTATACTGAATCAATGTTAATCTTGTCCCTGCTATACTGAATCAATGTTAATCTTGTCCCTGCTATACTGAATCAATGTTAATCTAGCCCCTGCTATACTGAATCAATGTTAATCTTAGCCCCTGCTATACTGAATCAATGTTAATCTTGTCCCTGCTATACTGAATCAATGTTAATCTTGTCCCTGCTATACTGAATCAATGTTAATCTTGTCTCTGCTATACTGAATCAATGTTAATCTTCCCTGCTATACTGAATCAATGTTAATCTTCCCTGCTACACTGAATCAATGTTAATCTTCCCTGCTATACTGAGTCAATGTTAATCTTCCCTGCTATACTGAATCAATGTTAATCTTCCCTGTTATACTGAATCAATGTTAATCTTCCCTGCTATACTGAGTCAATGTTAATCTTCCCTGCTATACTGAGTCAATGTTAATCTTCCCTGCTATACTGAGTCAATGTTAATCTTCCCTGCTATACTGAATCAATGTTAATCTTCCTGCTTACTGAATCAATGTTAATCTTCCCTGCTATACTGAATCAATGTTAATCTTCCCTGTTATACTGAATCAATGTTAATCTTCCCTGCTATACTGAGTCAATGTTAATCTTCCCTGCTATACTGAGTCAATGTTAATCTTCCCTGCTATACTGAGTCAATGTTAATCTTCCCTGCTATACTGAGTCAATGTTAATCTTCCCTGCTATACTGAATCAATGTTAATCTTCACCTGCTATACTGAATCAATGTTAATCTTCCCTGCTATACTGAATCAATGTTAATCTTCCCTGCTATACTGAATCAATGTTAATCTTCCCTGCTATACTGAATCAATGTTAATCTTCCCTGCTATACTGAATCAATGTTAATCTTCCCTGCTATACTGAATCAATGTTAATCTTCCCTGCTATACTGAATCAATGTTAATCTTCCCTGCTATACTGAATCAATGTTAATCTTCCCTGCTATACTGAATCAATGTTAATCTTCCCTGCTATACTGAATCAATGTTAATCTTCCCTGCTATACTGAATCAATGTTAATCTTCCCTGCTATACTGAATCATGTTAATCTTCCCTGCTATACTGAATCAATGTTAATCTTCCCTGCTATACTGAATCAATGTTAATCTTCCTGCTATACTGAATCAATGTTAATCTTCCCTGCTATACTGAATCAATGTTAATCTTCCCTGCTATACTGAATCAATGTTTAATCTTCCCTGCTATACTGAGTCAATGTTAATCTTCCCTGCTATACTGAGTCAATGTTAATCTTCCCTGCTATACTGAATCAATGTTAATCTTCCCTGCTATACTGAATCAATGTTAATCTTCCGCTATACTGAATCAATGTTAATCTTCCCTGTTATACTGAGTCATGTTAATCTTCCCTGCTATACTGAGTCAATGTTAATCTTCCCTGCTATACTGAGTCAATGTTAATCTTCCCTGCTATACTGAATCAATGTTAATCTTCCCTGCTATACTGAGTCAATGTTAATCTTCCCTGCTATACTGAATCAATGTTAAATCTTCCCTGCTATACTGAATCAATGTTAATCTTCCCTGCTATACTGAATCAATGTTAATCTTCCCTGCTATACTGAATCAATGTTAATCTTCCCTGCTATACTGAATCAATGTTAATCTTCCCTGCTATACTGAATCAATGTTAATCTTCCCTGCTATACTGAATCAATGTTAATCTTCCTCGCTATACTGAATCAATGTTAATCTTCCCTGCTATACTGAATCAATGTTAATCTTCCCTGCTATACTGAATCAATGTTAATCTTCCCTGCTATACTGAGTCAATGTTAATCTTCCCTGCTATACTGAGTCAATGTTAATCTTCCCTGCTATACTGAATCAATGTTAATCTTCCCTGCTATACTGAATCAATGTTAATCTTCCCTGCTATACTGAATCAATGTTAATCTTCCCTGCTATACTGAGTCAATGTTAATCTTCCCTGCTATACTGAATCAATGTTAATCTTCCCTGCTATACTGAATCAATGTTAATCTTCCCTGCTATACTGAATCAATGTTAATCTTCCCTGCTATACTGAGTCAATGTTAATCTTCCCTGCTATACTGAATCAATGTTAATCTTCCCTGCTATACTGAATCAATGTTAATCTTCCCTGCTATACTGAATCAATGTTAATCTTCCCTGCTATACTGAATCAATGTTAATCTTCCTGCTATACTGAATCAATGTTAATCTTCCCTGCTATACTGAATCAATGTTAATCTTCCCTGCTATACTGAATCAATGTTAATCTTCCCTGCTATACTGAATCAATGTTAATCTTCCCTGCTATACTGAATCAATGTTAATCTTCCCTGCTATACTGAATCAATGTTAATCTTCCCTGCTATACTGAATCAATGTTAATCTTCCCTGCTATACGAATCATGTTAATCTTCCCTGCTATACTGAATCAATGTTAATCTTCCCTGCTATACTGAATCAATGTTAATCTTCCCTGCTATACTGAATCAATGTTAATCTTCCCTGCTATACTGATCAATGTTAATCTCCCTGCTATACTGAATCAATGTTAATCTTCCCTGTTATACTGAACGTAAGTACAATACCATAAGTAACAAGGTATTTCCTATACATTTCTTAAGGTGGTCTCGTTGTAAGACAGGAAAAACACAATATCACTTTATCTTCCCTTGACAATGGATACCAGTGCACCAGATGGGTTGATTACCTTCTACTTACCAAGCGCTTTAAAATCCCATACGGGTTTAACGCTTCCCCGTGAATATAATGATTTGTTTTACTGTCTTTATGTAGGTTAGTTCCACTGACTAGTGTATATTACATTGTGATTACAATACGATTATATTTAATTTCTAACGCTCAAATATCCAAGTTATTACATGCATTACGTATCAGAATACAGGTGGAGGCACATTCCACTAGGAAGTCGAGCAAAGCAGCTGTTGCTGCAGGCATCTCCTTGCCACAAGAGATGTGATAGCTTTCACTGGTGTGGAAATGTGTCATAACAGCTGCAGCACTTCCATGCTTACTTTCACTACCCTCAATGACGGGAGATGCGTGTACCTGGAGCCTAGTAGAATAACACCCGAGTGATTATAGTATTCCCCCCCCCATACCCGGGGCCTGAACCATGGTTATAGTCGCTTGAGAAAGCTGTAACATCCCCCCAATGAAAAGCAGGGGTGTCACTAGCACGTTAAGAGACCATACAATAAGTGTCAGGGGCCCGAGACTGTTCAACTGCCTCCCAGCACACATAAGGGGGATTACCAACAGACCCCTGGCAGTCTTCAAGCTGGCACTGGACAAGCACCTAAAGTCAGTTCCTGATCAGCCGGGCTGTGGCTCGTACGTTGGTTTGCGTGCAGCCAGCAGCAACAGCCTGGTTGATCAGGCTCTGATCCACCAGGAGGCCTGGTCACAGACCGGGCCGCGGGGGCGTTGACCCCCGGAACTCTCTCCAGGTAAACTCCAGGTAAACTCCAGAGCTGTAGTAACATTCACGGGTCCACTAATTTTAACTGGTAAAGTTCTGCGTATTAGACGCTCAACGCTATCAAGAATAATCTCAGATAAACGACTTTAACCTTGATTCTGGTGCAGGATTCTTGATAATGACAGCAGTATCCCTCCCCACACACACACACACGTATAGCAGAACCATCGGTATATTCACTAGCGAGAACTGCATACCTTAAACAAATATCCCACACTAATTAAGTGGAAAGTTTACCAAATCACCTGATCAGTTATGTCTAGGATACTTTAATCTTTAGAAGAAGGATTAAACTAAACTGAGCATATAAACGCAGATATACACCTCTCGTTGTAGTGTATATACCTTGTGTTCAAATCCCCGACATACCTACACACAGTGGGTATGTACACAGCTAACTTTCATAGCAGTCTTAAGTATTATTGAGCGCCTTGCAGTCGATAAGCATTAACCTAAACACAAACTCCACAACAACGGTGTCCCGTGGCGTGGTTGGTAACACACTCGCCTCGCACGCAATGTCTGTGGCTCGATCCCCGGCAAGAGTGGAAACACTGGGAGTGTTTCCTTACACCTGTTGCCTCCGTCACCTAGCAAGCAAGTAGGTACCTGGGTGTTAGTCGACTGGTATGGGTCGCATCCTGGGGGATATGATTTAAGGACCACAATGGAAATAAGACCGAGTCCCTCGAAAACGCACTGACTTTCTTGGGTTATCCTGGGTGGATAAACCCTACAAAGTTAAAAATCCGAACAAAATCTTAACATTAACGCAAGTCAATAACAGGAAATTTGCACCTTTGATATACCTTTACCCACATAATACCTTGGAAAGCGCTGAAACCGTAGAGATTCATTAAAAGCCTGGGGAATAAATACGTCAATTGCCATTAAAAGTTATAACTCGAATGAGGCTCACTAAATATTACTATAAATAAGGGATTGACATTTACAACCGGAGATTTCTATTACAACTGTCTCCCATTTTCTATCTCTAATCACCAATGATGTGTAAGATGACTCGCGTACAGTAATCAGAAAAATTTCCTCTCCATGTCTTGCGTGAGCTTATAAAATGCCTCCAGAAGTGCCATAATGCCTCCAGTAACTGCCTCTGTGGTAGTTAACAGCACTAGCACTCAACCCACACCTCTCTACACACAGTCCAGCCACTTGTTGATATATTATAGTCATGGTGAAACCCCAAACCCGTAAAGGTTATTTAGCTCCTAGGGAATAGCGGGTAATTAGGTTTGATCCGAGGATTACTTTGCATTATCCAGGCGAAGTATGACCTAATACGGGCTTAATTCTAATCCAATATAACAACTAGACAATATAAAATAATTAATAATTAGGTGAAGTAGCCTAATTATTTTTTGTCATGTCTAAAATCAGACTAACGTACCATATCCCTTCACGAATGATGCTGGTGCAGGGCTCTAGATCCAAGGAATTCGATACCCTCCCCTCTGTCAGATAATAACTGCCTGGTGGTTAACGCTCTCGCTTCACACGGTGAGGGTCCGGGTTCGATTCCCAGCCAGAGTAGAAACATTGGACGTGTTTCTTTCCACCTGTTGTCTATGTTCCCCATCAGTAAAATGGGTACCTGGGTGTTAGTCGACTGGTGTGGGTCGCATCCTGGGACACTGACCTAAGGAGGCCTGGTCACAGACCGGGCCGCGGGGGCGTTGACCCCCGGAACTCTCTCCAGGTAAACTCCAGGTAAACCCCCCTGGTGTGACGACAGTTTCTGTCGTCCGCGCTCTGGGATGGAGATATCTCCATAAACATTACATTTTTTCTGTGTATGGCAGTCTATTCAGAGATCTGCTAAGTTTTAAGTGATAGTAACTGCAGCTCTGCCGGCGAGGTGACCTTTGATGCTGTCGAAGCTGATCAACCTTTAATGTAATACTGGACGATATCCTCATGGATGACGGTACTGGAGTCTCCCAGCCCTGGCTGGCGCTACCGGAGTCTCCCAGCCCAGGCTGGCGCTACCGGGGTCTCCCAGCCCTGGCTGGCGCTACCGGGGTCTCCCAGCCCAGGCTGGCGCTACCGGAGTCTCCCAGCTCAGGCTGACACTACCGGAGTCTCCCAGCCAAGGCTGACACTACCGGAGTCTCCCAGCCCAGGCTGACACTACCGGAGTCTCCCAGCTCAGGCTGACACTACCGGAGTCTCCCAGCTCAGGCTGACACTACCGGAGTCTCCCAGCCCAGGCTGACACTACCGGACTCTCCCAGCTCAGGCTGACACTACCGGAGTCTCCCAGCTCAGGCTGACACTACCGGAGTCTCCCAGCCCAGGTTGACACTACCGGAGTCTCCCAGCCCAGGCTGACACTACCGGAGTCTCCCAGCTCAGGCTGACACTACCGGAGTCTCCCAGCTCAGGCTGACACTACCGGAGTCTCCCAGCCCAGGCTGATACTACCGGAGTCTCCCAGCCCAGGCTGACACTACCGGAGTCTCCCAGCCCAGGCTGACACTACCGGAGTCTCCCAGCCCAGGCTGACACTACCGGAGTCTCCCAGCCCAGGCTGACACTACCGGAGTCTCCCAGCCCAGGCTGACACTACCGGAGTCTCCCAGCCCAGGCTGACACTACCGGAGTCTCCCAGCCAGGCTGACACTACCGGAGTCTCCCAGCCCAGGCTGACACTACCGGAGTCTCCCAGCCCAGGCTGACACTACCGGAGTCTCCCAGCCCAGGCTGACACTACCGGAGTCTCCCAGCCCAGGCTGACACTACCGGAGTCTCCCAGCCCAGGCTGACACTACCGGAGTCTCCCAGCCCAGGCTGACACTACCGGAGTCTCCCAGCCCAGGCTGACACTACCGGAGTCTCCCAGCCCAGGCTGACACTACCGGAGTCTCCCAGCCCAGGCTGACACTAAACCCGGAGTCTCCCAGCCCAGGCTGACACTACCGGAGTCTCCCAGCCCAGGCTGACACTACCGGAGTCTCCCAGCCCAGGCTGACACTACCGGAGTCTCCCAGCCCAGGCTGACACTACCGGAGTCTCCCAGCCCAGGCTGACACTACCGGAGTCTCCCAGCTCAGGCTGACACTACCGGAGTCTCCCAGCCCAGGCTGACACTACCGGAGTCTCCCAGCTCAGGCTGACACTACCGGAGTCTCCCAGCTCAGGCTGCCACTACAACACCCTGTACGAGCACCGTCCTGAATGACGGTATCTAACAGGGAAACACAACCAACTTCAGTTCCCACTGTGTAACCATCAAAAAAAAAAAAAAAACTGCCTATGTATCCAATTTAAACAATATACATAGAAGGTGGCAGGCCTGGTGTCAGCACACTGCACCACCACCACCCTTCACCCTTACCTCTGTCTATTGAAACCCGGGCAACTGTGTATGCTGGCATTGTGAGGGTCATAATAGACTGGTAACCCTTTCATTACACAACCCGTCCTCCAGTTCCAACCCGCGTTTTCCTACGCATTTTCTCATTGTTGGCCTTTTACCCGAAAGCAAATATATTTAAAGTGATTTTGGATAGATTATGTGAATAATTAAAGTCCTATGAACATGTCAGTGCTCAATAATAACCCAAACTGAGACCAAGTCGGGAGATTAATTGATCTGTATATTTCGTAGAGGATCCCAGGTGGGAGGTCGAAATATACAAATCAATTTACCCCCCCCCCCCCGAGTTTCTGACTCCATGTGGCCATGTCAATTATTGAGCGTGCGCGTGCACACACAATATATATATATATATATATATATATATATTATATATCTTTTCTTTCAACGTACCAGCCGTATCCCACCGAGGCGGGGTGGCCCAAAAGGAAAAACGAAAGTATCTCCTTTCAAATTTAGTAATATATACAGGAGAAGGGGTTACTAGTCCCTTGCTCCCGGCAATTTAGTCGCCTCCTACGACACGCATGGCTTACGGAGGAAGAATTCTGTTCCACTTCCTCATTATGTATGCGCAAAGACGCTTCCTCTGAACGTATTTGCTTCGATTTCTTCCTCTTCTACAGTATTTTATCTTTCTGGTGTGTTGACTGCAACACGAAATGCCTAGAGCTATGATTCAACTCTCCCCGTGGTTGTTTTGCACTCTGAAGGAGGGGTGTTAATGTTGCAGTTTAAAAACTGTAGTGTAAAGCACCCTTCTGGCAAGACAGTGATGGAGTGAATGATGGTGAAAGTTTTTCTTTTTCGGGCCACCCTGCCTTGGTGGGAATCGGCCAGTGTGATAATAGAATTAATATATATGTATATATATATATAATACTCTATGCACAGTTCCAAACTTATTTCGGATAGAGGTCCAAAGACCAGGAACTATTACTATCAAGAATGCTTGCTAGTTGGGTCGAGATGCTGAGACTTGTGCAGACACATCCGTCAACACCGCCACAGATGTTGAACACTCTGCTGTAAGTACGAGATACGTCACAAGACACCCTGAGTATTCTAACTAGTCGAATAAATTCTGGTAAACGTTTCCAATCTTCCAAATGAATACCTCGGCGTGAGTGCTGTATAATTTCATTCCTTAAATGCTCTCATATAATTATTATTAAGTAACTTTATTTAGTTACGTGGATTTAAGCCGAATTCTTAATACACACTATTTTATCTTAGGCAAATCACTCGCTTGATGTTTCGTTAATGATAGTTAATAAATCTTACATAAAGGTTAATATGCAAATATCGCGAACAAGCGATACAAGACACAAAACCACGGGGGGGGGGGGAGAGTTGAACGATAGCTCTAGGCCTTTCGTGTTGCAATCAACACATTACAATAAAAAAAAGAGCTTAACCTACAAGGGTCATATAGCAACATATCAGGAGCTTGCAATGTTGCAGAAGAGGTGGTGGTGCAAGCAAATACGACCACTGGGAGAGCCTTTACTGGTACGACCACTGGGAGAGCCTTTACTGGTACGACCACTGGGAGAGCCTTACTGGAGTGAGGTAAGAGACGGGAGGCGAGTGTTGATTGCAACACTAAAGGACTAAAGCTATCATTCACCTTCCCCTTGCTTGTTTTGCATAAATTAATATACGTAAACTTAACCTTGAATAATAACTATTGAAGTTCTGACATTAAATAAAGAAATGTACTGAAATGTACTTAAACACCAAGATTAGATTTTGCTGTCGAAGCGGCTAGTTTATTGTGTACCCCCACCATATCCATCCTGTGGAGGGTAGTGGCTAGTTTGTGTACCCCCACCATATCCATCCTGTGGAGGGTAGTGGCTAGTTTGTGTACCCCCACCATATCCATCCTGTGGGGGGGTAGTGGCTAGTTTATTGTGTACCCCACCATATCCATCCTGTGGAGGGTAGTGGCTAGTTTGTGTACCCCCACCATATCCATCCTGTGGATGGTAGTGGCTAGTTTATTGTGTACCCCCACCATATCCATCCTGTGGAGGGTAGTGGCTAGTTTATTGTGTAACCCCACCATATCCATCCTGTTGGAGGGTAGTGGTTTAGTTTTGTGTACCCCACCATATCCATCCTGTGGAGGGTAGTGGCTAGTTTGTGTACCCCCACCATATCCATCCTGTGGATGGTAGTGGCTAGTTTATTGTGTACCCCCACCATATCCATCCTGTGGAGGGTAGTGGCTAGTTTGTGTACCCCCACCATATCCATCCTGTGGATGGTAGTGGCTAGTTTATTGTGTACCCCCACCATATCCATCCTGTGGAGGGTAGTGGCTAGTTTATTTGTGTACCCCACCATATCCATCCTGTGGAGGGTAGTGGCTAGTTTGTGTACCCCCACCATATCCATCCTGTGGAGGGTAGTGGCTAGTTTGTGTACCCCCACCATATCCATCCTGTGGAGGGTAGTGGCTAGTTTGTGTACCCCCACCATATCCATCCTGTGGATGGTAGTGGCTAGTTTATTGTGTACCCCACCATATCCATCCTGTGGAGGGTAGTGGCTAGTTTGTGTACCCCCACCATATCCATCCTGTGGATGGTAGTGGCTAGTTTATTGTGTACCCCCACCATATCCATCCTGTGGAGGGTAGTGGCTAGTTTATTGTGTACCCCCACCATATCCATCCTGTGGAGGGTAGTGGCTAGTTTGTGTACCCCCCCATATCCATCCTGTGGATGGTAGTGGCTAGTTTATTGTGTACCCCCCCCCATATCCATCCTGTGGAGGGTAGTGGCTAGTTTGTGTACCCCCACATATCATCCTGTGGATGGTAGTGGCTAGTTTATTGTGTACCCCCACCATATCCATCCTGTGGAGGGTAGTGGCTAGTTTTTGTGTACCCCCACCATATCCATCTGTGGAGGGTAGTGGCTAGTTTGTGTACCCCCACCATATCCATCCTGTGGAGGGTAAGTGGCTTAGTTTGTGTACCCCCCCATATCCATCCTGTGGATGGTAGTGGCTAGTTTATTGTGTACCCCCACCATATCCATCCTGTGGAGGGTAGTGGCTAGTTTGTGTACCCCCACCATATCCATCCTGTGGATGGTAGTGGCTAGTTTATTGTGTACCCCCACCATATCCATCCTGTGGAGGGTAGTGGCTAGTTTATTGTGTACCCCCACCATATCCATCCTGTGGAGGGTAGTGGCTAGTTTGTGTACCCCCACCATATCCATCCTGTGGAGGGTAGTGGCTAGTTTATTGTTTTACCCCACCATATCCATCCTGTGGAGGGTAGTGGCTAGTTTATTGTGTTCCCCACCATATCCATCCTGTGGATGGTAGTGGCTAGTTTATTTTTGTACCCCCACCATACCCATCATGTGGAGGGTAGTGGCTAGTTTGTGTACCCCACCATATCCATCCTGTGGAGGGTAGTGGCTAGTTTATTGTGTACCCCCACCATATCCATCCTGTGGAGGGTAGTGGCTAGTTTATTGTGTACCCCCACCATATCCATCCTGTGGAGGGTAGTGGCTAGTTTGTGTACCCCCACCATATCCATCCTGTGGATGGTAGTGGCTAGTTTATTGTGTACCCCCACCATATCCATCCTGTGGAGGGTAGTGGCTAGTTTGTGTACCCCCACCATATCCATCCTGTGGATGGTAGTGGCTAGTTTATTGTGTACCCCCACCATATCCATCCTGTGGAGGGTAGTGGCTAGTTTATTGTGTACCCCCACCATATCCATCCTGTGGAGGGTAATGGCTAGTTTATTGTGTACCCCCCACCATATCCATCCTGTGGATGGTAGTGGCTAGTTTATTGTGTACCCCCACCATATCCATCCTGTGGATGGCAGTAGCTAGTTTATTGTGTACCCCCACCATATCCATCCTGTGGAGGGTAGTGGCTAGTTTATTGTGTACCCCCACCATATCCATCCTGTGGATGGTAGTGGCTAGTTTATTGTGTACCCCCACCATATCCATCCTGTGGATGGTAGTGGCTAGTTTATTGTGTACCCCCACCACATCCATCCTGTGGAGGGTAGTGGCTAGTTTATTGTGTACCCCCACCATATCCATCCTGTGGATGGTAGTGGCTAGTTTATTGTGTACCCCCACCATATCCATCCTGTGGATGGTAGTGGCTAGTTTATTGTGTACCCCCCACCACATCCACCCTGTGGAGGGTAGTGGCTAGTTTATTGTGTACCCCCACCATACCCATCCTGTGGATGGTAGTGGCTAGTTTATTGTGTACCCCCACCATATCCATCCTGTGGATGGCAGTGGCTAGTTTATTGTGTACCCCCACCATATCCATCCTGTGGATGGTAGTGGCTAGTTTATTGTGTACCCCCACCATATCCATCCTGTGGATGGTAGTGGCTAGTTTATTGTGTACCCCCACCATATCCATCCTGTGGATGGTAGTGGCTAGTTTATTGTGTACCCCCACCATATCCATCCTGTGGATGGCAGTGGCTAGTTTGTGTACCCCCACCATATCCATCCTGTGGATGGTAGTGGCTAGTTTATTGTGTACCCCCACCATATCCATCCTGTGGAGGGTAGTGGCTAGTTTATTGTGTACCCCCCACCATATCCATCCTGTGGATGGTAGTGGCTAGTTTATTGTGTACCCCCACCATATCCATCCTGTGGAGGGTAGTGGCTAGTTTATTGTGTACCCCCACCATATCCATCCTGTGGATGGTAGTGGCTAGTTTATTGCATACCCCCACCATATCCATCCTGTGGATGGTAGTGGCTAGTTTATTGTGTACCCCCACCATATCCATCCTGTGGATGGTAGTGGCTAGTTTATTGTGTACCCCCACAATATCCATCCTGTGGAGGGTAGTGGCTAGTTTATTGTGTACCCCCCACCATATCCATCCTGTGGATGGTAGTGGCTAGTTTATTGTGTACCCCCACCATATCCATCCTGTGGATGGTAGTGGCTAGTTTATTGTGTGCCCCCACCATATCCATCCTGTGGATGGTAGTGGCTAGTTTAATGCGTACCCCCACCATATCCATCCTGTGGATGGCAGTAGCTAGTTTATTGTGTACCCCCACCATATCCATCCTGTGGATGGTAGTGGCTAGTTTATTGCGTACCCCCACCATATCCATCCTGTGGATGGTAGTGGCTAGTTTATTGCGTACCCCCGCCATATCCATATTGTGGATGGCAGTGGCTAGTTTATTGTTTACCCCACCATATCCATCCTGTGGATGGCAGTGGCTAGTTTATTGAGTACCCCCACCATATCCATCCTGTGGATGGTAGTGGCTAGTTTATTGTTTACCCCCACCATATCCATCCTGTGGATGGCAGTGGCTAGTATATTGTGTACCCCCACCATATCCATCCTGTGGATGGCAGTGGCTAGTTTATTGTGTACCCCCACCATATCCATCCTGTGGATGGCAGTCGCTAGTTTATTGTGTACCCCCACCATATCCATCCTGTGGAGGGTAGTGGCTAGTTTATTGTGTACCCCCACCATATCCATCCTGTGGATGGTAGTGGCTAGTTTATTGTGTATCCCACCATTTTCCATCCTGTGGGGGGTAGTGGCTAGTTTATTGTGTACCCCCACCATATCCATCCTGTGGAGGGTAGTGGTTAGTTTATTTTGTACCCCCACCATATTCATCCTGTGGATGGTAGTGGCTAGTTTATTGTGTACTCCCACCATATCCATCCTGTGGATGGCAGTGGCTAGTTTATTGCATACCCCCACCATATCCATCCAGTGGAGGGTAGTGGCTAGTTTATTGTGTACCCCCACCATATTCATCCTGTGGATGGTAGTGGCTAGTTTATTGTGTACCCCCACCATATCCATCCTGTGGAGGGGTAGTGGTAGTTTATTGTGTACCCCCACCATATTCATCCTGTGGATGGTAGTGGCTAGTTTATTGTGTACCCCCACCATATCCATCCTGTGGAGGGTAGTGGCTAGTTTATTGTGTACCCCACCATATCCATCATGTGGATGGCAGTGGCTAGTTTATTGCGTACCCCCACCATATCCATCCTGTGGATGGCAGTAGCTAGTTTATTGTGTACCCCCACCATATCCATCCTGTGGATGGCAGTGGCTAGTTTATTGTGTACCCCCACCATATCCATCCTGTGGATAACAGTGGCTAGTTTATTGTGTACCCCCACCATATCCATCCTGTGAATGGCAGTGTCTAGTTTATTGTGTACCCCCACCATATCCATCCTGTGGATGGTAGTGGCTAGTTTATTGTGTACCCCCACCATATCCATCCTGTGAATGGCAGTGGCTAGTTTATTGTGTACCCCCACCATATCCATCCTGTGAATGGCAGTGGCTAGTTTATTGTGTATCCCCCATATCCATCCTGTGGATGGTAGTGGCTAGTTTATTGTGTACCCCCACCATATCCATCCTGTGAATGGCAGTGTTATTTTATTGTGTACCCCACCATATCCATCCTGTGGATGGCAGTGGCTAGTTTATTGTGTATCCCCACCATATCCATCCTGTGGATGGTAGTGGCTAGTTTATTGTGTACCCCCACCATATCCATCCTGTGGATGGCAGTGGCTAGTTTATTGTGTATCCCCACCATATCCATCCTGTGGATGGCAGTGGCTGGTTTATTGTGTATCCCCACCATATCCATCCTGTGGATGGCAGTGGCTAGTTTATTGTGTATCCCCACCATATCCATCCTGTGGATGGCAGTGGCTAGTTTATTGTGTACCCCCACCATATCCATCCTGTGGATGGTAGTGGCTAGTTTATTGTGTACCCCCACCATATCCATCCTGTGGATGGCAGTGGCTAGTTTATTGTGTATCCCCACCATATCCATCCTGTGGATGGTAGTGGCTAGTTTATTGTGTACCCCCACCATATCCATCCTGTGAATGGTAGTGGCTAGTTTATTGTGTACCCCCACCATATCCATCCTGTGGATGGTAGTGGCTAGTTTATTGTGTACCCCCACCATATCCATCCTGTGAATGGTAGTGGCTAGTTTATTGTGTACCCCCACCATATCCATCTTGTGGATGCTAGTGGCTAGTTTATTGTGCACATCATGTCCATCCCGTCTAGGGCAGCGCAAGAGCATATGGAAACACAAACAGCCTAGCAACTAGGCACTCAAAAAAAGGGGTGAACAGGTATATATACATCTAGGTTTGTATATACAAAAGATCCATCTATGGCAAGAAAATTCTGTTATCTTATTTTCATTAATAAGCTACCTCAACATGAACTACACGTAAAAAAAAAAAACGGCCCACCGAAGGACAACGTAAAAAAAATTAAATTCCTCACGAACTTGTACAATTTGCAAATTTAGACTTGCAATCAGTATGGACTTTATCTCCGTTTGTGTGTCTCTCTGGATAGTTTTCATTCCCGTATTTCCCTATTGATTTAGGTAACAGTCTGAGATTGCGCCGCAGGAGCGATGATCCAGGAAACCATAACCTTCACTATAATATTTGTATCATACCTAGGCTAGGCTGGCAGCCACTAGTCGTCCTCGGAGAGCAGAGCGAGGACAAGTTATGAAGTGGGAGTTAACTTTAATTCCTCTTGTGGCCGCCTTCTGTGTTACTGGTGTCCAGTTACCACTGTGGTGGTTATCCTCTACGAGACTGGCGGAACTAAAAGATCACTTATCCCGGAGTCATGCACACCACCCATGGTAACACTCGTGCACACACCACCCACGGTAACACTCGTGCACACACACCACCCACGGTAACACTCGTGCACACACCACCCACGGTAACACTCGTGCACACACACCACCCATGGTAACACTCGTGCACACACACCACCCACGGTAACACTCGTGCACACACACCACCCACGGTAACACTCGTGCACACACACCACCACGGTAACACTCGTGCACACACCACCACCCACGGTAACACTCGTGCACACACACACACCACGGTAACACTCGTGCACACACACCACCCACGGTAACACTCGTGCACACACACCACCCATGGTAACACTCGTGCACACACACCACCCATGGTAACACTCGTGCACACACACCACCCATGGTAACACTCGTGCACACACACCACCCACGGTAACACTCGTGCACACACACCACCAACGGTAACACTCGTGCACACACACCACCCACGGTAACACTCGTGCACACACACACCACCCACGGTAACCTCGTGCACACACACCACCCCGGTAACACTCTGTGCACACACACCACCATGGTAACACTCGTGCACACACACACCACCACGGTAACACTCGTGCACACACCACCCATGGTAACACTCGTGCACACACACCACCCACGGTAACACTCGTGCACACACACCACCCACGGTAACACTCGTGCACACACACCACCCACGGTAACACTCGTGCACACACACCACCCATGGTAACACTCGTGCACACACACACCACCCACGGTAACACTCGTGCTACACACACCACCACGGTAACACTCGTGCACACACACCACCCACGGTAACACTCGTGCACACACACACCACCCACGGTAACACTCGTGCACACACACCACCCATGGTAACACTCGTGCACACACACACCACCCACGGTAACACTCGTGCACACACACCACCCACGGTAACACTCGTGCACAACACCACACCACGGTAACACTCGTGCACACACACCACCCACGGTAACACTCGTGCACACACACCACCCACGGTAACACTCGTGCACACACACACCACCCACGGTAACACTCGTGCACACACACACCACCCACGGTAACACTCGTGCACACACACCACCACGGTAACACTCGTGCACACACCCACCCACGGTAACACTCGTGCACACACACCACCCACGGTAACACTCGTGCACACACACCACCACGGTAACACTCGTTGCACACACACCACCCACGGTAACACTCGTGCACACACACCACCCACGGTAACACTCGTGCACACACACACCACCCACGGTAACACTCGTGCACACACACCACCCACGGTAACACTCGTGCACACACACCACCCACGGTAACACTCGTGCACACACACCACCCACGGTAACACTCGTGCACACACACCACCCACGGTAACACTCGTGCACACACACCACCCACGGTAACACTCGTGCACACACCACCCACGGTAACACTCGTGCACACACCACCCACGGTAACACTCGTGCACACACCACCCACGGTAACACTCGTGCACACACACCACCCACGGTAACACTCGTGCACACACACCACCCACGGTAACACTCGTGCACACACACCACCCACGGTAACACTCGTGCACACACACCACCCACGGTAACACTCGTGCACACACACCACCACGGTAACACTCGTGCACACACACCACCCACGGTAACACTCGTGCAACACACCACCCACGGTAACACTCGTGCACACACACCACCACGGTAACACTCGTGCACACACACCACCCACGGTAACACTCGTGCACACACACCACCCACGGTAACACTCGTGCACACACACCACCCACGGTAACACTCGTGCACACACACCACCCACGGTAACACTCGTGCACACACACCACCTCACGGTAACACTCGTGCACACACACCACCCACGGTAACACTCGTGCACACACACCACCCACGGTAACACTCGTGCACACACACCACCCACGGTAACACTCGTGCACACACACCACCCACGGTAACACTCGTGCACACACACCACCCACGGTAACACTCGTGCACACACACACCACCCACGGTAACACTCGTGCACACACACCACCCACGGTAACACTCGTGCACACACACCACCCACGGTAACACTCGTGCACACACACCACCCACGGTAACACTCGTGCACACACACCACCCACGGTAACACTCGTGCACACACACCACCCATGGTAACACTCGTGCACACACACCACCCATGGTAACACTCGTGCACACACACCACCCACGGTAACACTCGTGCACACACACACCACCCATGGTAACACTCGTGCACACACAACCACCCACGGTAACACTCGTGCACACACAACCACCACGGTAACACTCGTGCACACACACCACACACGGTAACACTCGTGCACACACACCACCCACGGTAACACTCGTGCGCACACACACACCACCAACGGTAACACTCGTGCACACACACACCACCCACGGTAACACTCGTGCACACACACCACCCACGGTAACACTCGTGCACACACACCACCCACGGTAACACTCGTGCACACACACCACCCACGGTAACACTCGTGCACACACACACCACCCACGGTAACACTCGTGCACACACAACACCACCCACGGTAACACTCGTGCACACCACCACCCACGGTAACACTCGTGCACACACACCACCCACGGGTAACACTCGTGCACACACACCACCCACGGTAACACTCGTGCACACACACCACCCACGGTAACACTCGTGCACACACACCACGCACGGTAACACTCGTGCACACACACCACCCACGGTAACACTCGTGCACACACACCACCCACGGTAACACTCGTGCACACACACCACCCACGGTAACACTCGTGCACACACACACCACCCACGGTAACACTCGTGCACACACACACCACCCACGGTAACACTCGTGCACACACACCACCCACGGTAACACTCGTGCACACACACCACCCACGGTAACACTCGTGCACACACACCACCCACGGTAACACTCGTGCACACACACCACCCACGGTAACACTCGTGCACACACCACCCACGGTAACACTCGTGCACACACACCACCCACGGTAACACTCGTGCACACACACCACCCACGGTAACATCGTGCACACACACCACCACGGTAAC
The DNA here is from genome assembly GCF_026875155.1 of Cherax quadricarinatus. Classification (NCBI taxonomy): domain Eukaryota; kingdom Metazoa; phylum Arthropoda; class Malacostraca; order Decapoda; family Parastacidae; genus Cherax; species Cherax quadricarinatus. The sequence continues at coordinate 591,117 of NC_069429.1, read as the reverse complement.
ACTCGTGCACACACACCACCCACGGTAACACTCGTGCACACACACCACACACGGTAACACTCGTGCACACACACCACCCACGGTAACACTCGTGGACACACACCACCCACGGTAACACTCGTGCACACACACACCACCCACGGTAACACTCGTGCACACACACCACCCACGGTAACACTCGTGCACACACACCACACACGGTAACACTCGTGCACACACACCACCCACGGTAACACTCGTGCACACACACCACCCACGGTAACACTCGTTCTGTACTGAGGAACTCTTCAGTTTTCACCCCAAACTCGTTTAAATTTTCCTGTAGAAGCGCATCCGAGCCTTCTCAAGTTTTAATATATGTACGACACACGAGAATGCCACTCAAACATTATAAATAGGTTTTCGGACCATAAGGGGTACACCTTTACCTTTGACGAGTTTCCAGAGTCTTTCTACGCCCGGCCATGGGCCAGGCTCGTCGCCTCGTGGGAGACGGGACTCTTGATCCAAGGTGTAAGTTAACCCTCTCTTTGGATAAAATATGATATATCCCAGAAGAGGTTCAGGGGCCCAAGACTGTTCAACAGCCTCCCACCAGTCAGTGCCGGATCAGCCGGGCTGTGGTTCGTACGTTGGACTACGTGCGGCCAGCAGTAACAGCCTTGTTGATCAGGCCCTGATCCACCAGGAGGCCTGGTCATCTACCGGGCCGAGGGGGCGTTGATCCCCGGAATGCCCTCCAGGTAGGTAGACTAGTAAACATTGCCCACTGTAATAAACAACCCACTGTAGTAAACAGCCCACTGTAGTAAATAACCCACTGTAGTAAACCCACTGTAGTAAACAACCCACTGTAGTAAACAGCCCACTGTAGTAAATAACCCACTGTAAACAACCCACTGTAGTAAACCCACTGTAGTAAACCCACTGTAGTAAACAGCCCACTGTAGTAAATAACCCACTGTAGTAAACAGCCCACTGTAGTAAACAACCCACTGTAGTAAACAGCCCACTGTAATAACCCACTGTAGTAAACAGCCCACTGTAGTAAACGGCCCACTGTAATAACCCACTGTAGTAAACAGCCCACTGTAGTAAATAACCCACTGTAGTAAACAGCCCACTGTAGTAAACAACCCACTGTAGTAAACAGCCCACTGTAATAACCCACTGTAGTAAACAGCCCACTGTAGTAAACAACCCACTGTAGTAAACGGTCCACTGTAATAACCCACTGTAGTAAACAGCCCACTGTAGTAAACAACCCACTGTAGTAAACAGCCCACTGTAATAACCCACTGTAGTAAACAGCCCACTGTAGTAAACGGCTCACTGTAATAACCCACTGTAGTAAACAGCCCACTGTAGTAAACCCACTGTAGTAAACAGCCCACTGTAATAACCCACTGTAGTAAACAGCCCACTGTAGTAAACAACCCACTGTAGTAAACGGCCCATTGTAGTAAACCCACTGTAGTAAACAGCCCACTGTAATAACCCACTGTAGTAAACAGCCCACTGTAATAAACCACTGTAGTAAACAGCCCACTGTAGTAAACAGCCCACTGTAATAAACAGCCCACTGTAGTAAACCCACTGTAGTAAACACCCCACTATAATAAACAGCCCACTGTAGTAAACAACCCACTGTAGTAAACACAGCCCACTGTAGTAAACAGCCCACTGTAATAAACACAGCCCATTCTAAACACAACCCACTGTAGTAAACACAGCCCACTGTAGTAAACACAACCCACTGTAGTACACAACCCACTGTAGTAAACACAGCCCACTGTAGTAAACAACCCACTGTAGTACACAACCCACTGTAGTAAACAGCCCACTGTAGTAAACACAGCCCACTGTAGTAAACACAGCCCACTGTTGTAAACAGCCCACTGTAGTAAACAGCCCACTGTAATAAACAGCCCACTGTAGTAAACAGCCCACTGTAATAAACAGCCCACTGTAATAAACCCACTGTAATAAACACAGCCCACTGTAATAAACAACCCACTGTAGTAAACACAGCCCACTGTAATAAACACAGCCCACTGTAGTAAACAGCCCACTGTAATAAACACAGACCACTGTAGTAAACACAACCCACTGTAGTAAACACAACCCACTGTAGTAAACACAACCCACTGTAGTAAACACAGCCCACTGTAGTAAACAACCCACTGTAGTAAACACAACCCACTGTAGTAAACCCACTGTAGTAAACAACCCACTGTAAACACAACCCACTGTAGTAAACAACCCACTGTAGTAAACACAGCCCACTGTAGTAAACACAACCCACTGTAGTAAACAACCCACTGTAAACACAACCCACTGTAGTAAACACAACCCACTGTAGTAAACCCACTGTAGTAAACACAGCCCACTGTAATAAACCCACTGTAATAAACACAGCCCACTGTAGTAAACAACCCACTGTAGTAAACACAGCCCACTGTAGTAAACACAACTCACTGTAGTAAACACAGCCCACTGTAATAAACACAACCCACTGTAGTAAACACAACCCACTGTAGTAAACAACTCACTGTAGTAAACACAACCCACTGTAGTAAACAACCCACTGTAGTAAACAGCCCACTGTAATAAACACAGCCCACTGTAGTAAACCCACTGTAGTAAACCCACTGTAGTAAACACAACCCACTGTAGTAAACAACCCACTGTAGTAAACCCACTGTAGTAAACACAGCCCACTTTAGTAAACAACCCACTGTAGTAAACAACCCACTGTAGTAAACAACCCACTGTAGTAAACAACCCACTGTAGTAAACACAACTCACTGTAGTAAACAACCCACTGTAGTAAACAACCCACTGTAGTAAACACAACTCACTGTAATAAACACAACCCACTGTAGTAAACACAACCCACTGTAGTAAACACCCACTGTAGTAAACACAGCCCACTGTAGTAAACACCCACTGTAGTAAACAACCCACTGTAGTAAACCCACTGTAGTAAACACCCCACTGTAGTAAACCCACTGTAGTAAACACAGCCCACTTTAGTAAACAACCCACTGTAGTAAACAACCCACTGTAGTAAACAACCCACTGTAGTAAACAACCCACTGTAGTAAACACAACTCACTGTAGTAAACACAACCCACTGTAGTAAACCCACTGTAGTAAACAACCCACTGTAGTAAACAACCCACTGTAGTAAACACAACTCACTGTAATAAACACAACCCACTGTAGTAAACAACCCACTGTAGTAAACAACCCACTGTAGTAAACAACCCACTGTAGTAAACAACCCACTGTAGTAAACAACCCACTGTAGTAAACAACCCACTGTAGTAAACACAGCGCACTGTAGTAAACACAGCCCACTGTAGTAAACACCCACTGTAGTAAACACAGCCCACTGTAGTAAACACCCACTGTAGTAAACAACCCACTGTAGTAAACAACCCACTGTAGTAAACACAACCCACTGTAATAAACATGGAGGAAAAATCCACGAACGTTAGAGCACAAGTTCCACGCTATAATTGTTTAAGTTACGAACTTTTCTGTGAAGAGAACCTTAACAGATTAATAAAACTAATGATCTGAAAGTACCTTCTCAACTTCAGGCTCGACACCGATTTTAAACCTAATTTACCCGATTTCGTATAAATTGTCTGAGCTCTTGAATCATACCCAGAGTACAGTAAAAAAAAAAAAAAATATATCACCTACGACCTTGACATAGGAGGCCTGGTCACAGACCGGGCTGCGGGGGCGTTGACCCCCGGAACTCTCTCCAGGTAAACTCCAGGTAAACACTCTCATTTGGGACTTGTCCAAACCTCGTAATTAATATTATTGTAGTTAACCCAATTTAATGTTTACGCGGCGAGTTAAGTACACAATATTAACCTCGTGAGGTGAAGGGCTTCTCAGAAAGTCTTATCAGGGCCAGCAGAAGACATCCTCTGTAGCTTAAGTGACATACACAGGCAGTTAAGGTGTCACCATCAGGCTCCAGCGAATTTCTCGTATTGAACTGGTATGAGGGGTCTATTAAATGGTTAAACTGTTAGCTGTGCTTACTCCATACACAGCTGACCATAGTACTATCACTGCATTCCCCGTCTCTCCTCCCTCGCAAGAGTATGTGTACCGTGGGTTGTGTATCCCTCGGGGTATCTAAATTAATAATATCTAAGTACATGTATAAGGTATACAGACCATAGCTGACATCAGTGACATACTACTATATAGGAAGTCACTTGTTATGCTGAGCATTTCTCGCAAATTATATCAGTTTTGTCCCAGGATGCGACCTACACCAGTCCACTAACACCCAGGTACCTATTTTACCAATGGGTGAACAGGAACAACAGGTGTCGGGAAACACGCCCAGTGATGGCTGGGTGTAGGGTTATGATAGTAGTGGGTGGGGTTAAGATGGTGGGTTGTAAGGGTTCTTAAGATAGATGGGGTGTGGGGGTTACGATGGCTGGGTTAGGCGGTTAGATAGCTATGGGTGGGGGGTAAGATGGTCGGTGTAGAGTAAGGATAGATGGGTGGGGATAAGCTGGCTGGGTTGTAGGTTAAGATACGAAGGAAAGGTGGGGGTTACAGATGGATGGGTGTAGGGTTAAGTTAGATAGGCTGGGGTAAGATGGCTGGGTTGTAGGGTTAAGGATAGATGGGGTGGGGTATGGGGTTAAGATGGCTGGGTGTAGGGTTTGAAGATAGATGGGGTGGGGTTAAGATGGTGGAGTGTAGGGTTAAGATAGATGGGGTGGGGTTAAGATGGCTGGGTGTAGCGTTTTAAGAGAGATGGGTGGGGTTTAGATGGCCAGGGTGTTAGCGTTAAGATAGATGGGTGGGGTTAAGATGGTGGGTGTAGGGTTAAGATAGCATGCGTGGGGTTAAGATGGCTGCGGTGTAGGGTTAAGATAGATGGGTGGGGTTAAGCGGATGGCCTGGCGTTGTAGGTTAGCTAGATGGGGTAGGGGGTTAAGATGGCTGGGTGTAGGGTTCAAGATAGATGGATGGGGTTATGATGGTGGGATGTTAGAGAGTTAAGATAGATGGGGTGGGGTTAAGATGGTGGGTTGTAGCGTTTTAAGATAGTTGGGTGGGGTTAAGATGGCTGGGTGTAGCGTTAAGATAGATGGGTGGGGGTTAGATGGTGGGTGTAGGGTTATGATAGATTGGGTAGGGGCCTTAAGATGCCGCGCTGGGTGTAGGGTTAAGTTAGATGGGTGGGCCAAGGTTAACGATGGATGGGTGTAGGGTTAAGATAGACTGGGTGGGGGTTAAGATGGCTGGGTGTATGGTTAAGATAGGCTGGGTGGGGTTAAGATGGCTGGGTTGTCAGGGTTAAGATAGATTGGAGTGGGGTTAAGATGGCTGGCGTTGTAGCGTGATGATAGTGGGATGGGTATTAAGATGGGGGGGGTTGCGGTGTAGGGTTAAGATAGATTGGGTGGGGGTTAAGATCGGTGGGTGTAGGGTTAAGAATGATGGGTGGGGTTATGATGGCTGGGTGTAGGGTTAAGTTACGATGGCAGTTGGAGGTTAGATGGCTGGGGTCATGTAGCGTTAAGTTAGATGGGGTGGGGGGTTAAGATGGATGGGTGCTAGGCGTTAAGATAGATGGGGTGGGGGTTTTAAGATGGCTGGGTGTTGGGTTAAAGATAAGATGGGGTGGGTAAGATCGGCGGGATGTTACGCGTTATGATAGATGGGTGGGGCTTAAGATGGTGGCGTTGGCTTAAGATTAGATGGGAGTGGGGTTTAGATGGTGGGTGTTGCGTTAAGATAAGATGGGGTGGGGTAAGATGGACTTGGGTGTAGGGGTTAAGACCTAGTTAGGGTGGCGGGGTAAGATGGCTGGGTGTAGGGTTAAGATGATGGGTGGGGTTAAGATTGGCTTGGGTTTGCTTGGGTTAGATAGATGGGTTGGGGGTTAAGATGGCTGGGTGTACGGGTTTAGATAGATGTAGGTGGGGTTAAGTTTGCTGGGTGTAGGGTTAGATAGAATGGGATGGGGTTGTTAGATGGCTGGGTTGTAGGGTTAATGATAGATGCGGGTGGGGGTTAGATGGCTCGGGTTGTAGGAGTTTAAGATAGACTGGGTGCGGGGTTTAAGTATGGATGGGTGTGTAGCGTTGAGATTGTATGGGTTGGGGGTTAAGAGGCTGGGATGTAGGGGTTAGATAGATGGGGTGGGGTTAAGATGGCTGGGGGTGGTAGCGCTTTAAGATTAGATAGGGTGGGGTTAAGATGGCTGGGTTGTTGCGTTATGATAGAAATGGGTGTGGTTTAAGATGGCTGGGCGTGTACGTATCTTTAAGTTAGTTGCGGTTGGGGTTAAGATGGTGGGTGTAGGGTTAAGATAGATGGGGTGGGGTTAAGATGCTGGGTGTAGGGTTAAGATAGATGAGGTGATGGGTAAGATGGCTGGAGTTGTAGCGGTTAAGATAGTTGGCTTGGGGTTAAGATGGACTGCAGGGTGTAGGGTTAAGATAGATGGGTGGGGATTAAGGATGGACTGGGTGTAGGGTTAAGATATAAGGGGTGGGGCTTAAGATAGCTGGGTGTAGGGTTAAGATTTGATGGGTGGGGTTAAGATGCTGGGTGTAGGGTTAAGATAGATGGCGTGGGGGTTATGATGGCTGGGTGTAGGTTTAGATAGATGGGTGGGGTGAATTAAGATGGCTGGGTGTTAGGGTTAAGATAGAAGCGTAGGTGGGGTTAAGATGGCTGGGTGTGGGCTTAAGATAGAAGGGGTAGGGTAAGATGGCTGGGGTGTTCAGGGTTTAAGATAGTTGGGTGGGGTTAAGATGGCTGGGGGTAGGGTTATTAAGATAGATGGGTGGGGTTAAGATGGCTGGGTGTTGGGTTAAGATAGATGGGTGGGGATTAAGATGGCTGGGTGAAGGGTTAAGATAGATGGCGTGAGGGATTAAGATGCTGGGTGTAGGGTTAAGATAGATGGGTGGGGATTAGATGGCTGTGTGTAGGTGTTAAGACAGATGGGTGGGGTATTAAGTTGGCTGGGATTTGGTAGGTTAAGATAGTTGGGTGGGGAGTTAAGATGGCTGGGTAGTTGGGTTAAGATCAGAAGGGGTGGGGTGTTAGATGGCTGGGTTTTTGTAGGGTTAAGAGTAGAAGGGGTGGGGTTAAGATGGTGGGTGTTAGGGGTAAGATAGATGAGGTGGGGTTTATGATGCTCGGGGTAGGGTTAAGATAGATGGCCGGTTGGGATTAAGATGGCTGGGTCTGTGTGTTCGGTTAGGATAGATGGGGTTGGGGTTATAAGATTGCTGGGATGTAGGGTTAAGATAGATGGTTGAGGTGGGGGGTTAAGATGGGGGGGCGATCTGGGTGTAGGGTTAAGATAGATGCGGTGGGGTTAGAAGATGGCTGGGGTGTAGGGTTTAAGATAGAAGGGGTGGGGGTTGTTAAGTATGGCCTGGCGTGTGGGTTTAGATTAGTTGGGTGGGGTTAAGATGGCTGGGATGTAGGGTTAAGATAGTGGTGGGTTAGATGGCTGGAGTGTGTAGGGTTAAGCATTAGATGGTGGGGTTTAAGATGGCTGGGTGTAGGGTTAAGATTGATGGGGTGGGGTTTTAGATGCTGTGTAGGGTTAAGATTAGATGGGTGGGGGTTTTATGATGGCTGGGGTAGGGTTAAGATAGATGGGGTGGGGTTAAGTTGGTGGGTGTTAGGGTTAGAATAGATGGGTGGGGTGGTTTAAGATGTGGGTGTAGGGTTAAGATAGATGGGTGGGGTTTTAAGATGGCTGGGTGTAGGGTTAAGAAAGATGGGTTGGGGTCTAAGATGGTGGGTGTAGCGTTAGATTAGATGGAGTGGGGGTTAGATGGCTGGGGGTAGGGTTAAGATAGGATGGGTGGGGTTAAGATGGATGGATGTTAGGGTTAAGATAGATGGGTGGGGTTAAGTTGCTGGTGTAGGGTTAAGATAGATGGGTGGGGTTAAGTTGGCTGGTGTAGTAGGGTTAGATAGATGGGGTGGGGTTAGAGGCAGGGTGTCTATCAGGGTTAAGATGATGTCAAGAACCGGTGGGGTTAGAAGGTGGGTTGTTGGGTTAAGATAGTTGGGAAGTGGCGTTAAGATGGCTGGGTGTAGGGTTTAAGATAGATGGGGATGGGTTTTAAGATGGCTGGGTGTGGGTTAAGTATAGATGGGGTGGGAGGTTTTTATGATGGCTGGGTGTGGGTTTAGATAGATGGAGCCGGTGGCGGTTAAGATGGATGGGGTGTAGCGTTAAGACTAGATGGGTGGGTTAAGATGGCTGGGTGTAGGGGTTAAGATAGGATGGGGTGGGGGTTAAGAAGGGCTGGGTGTAGGGTTAAGATAGATGGGGTGGGGGTTATAGATGGCTGGGTGTATGGGTTAAGATTTTTAAGTAGATGGGGTGGGGTGTTATAAGATGGCTGGGTGTAGGCGTTAAGATAGATGGGGTGCGGGTTAAGATGGTGGGTGTAGGGTTGTAAGATAGATGTGGTGGGGTTAAGATGGCTGGGTGTAGGGTTAAGAATAGATGGGGGAGGTTGGGTTTAAGATGGCTGGGTGTAGGGTTCAAGATAGATGGGTGGGGTTAAGATGGCTGGGTGTAGGGTTAAGAAGATGGGGTGGGGGTTAAGATGCTTGGGTGTAGGGTTAAGATAGATGGGGTGGGGTTAAGATGCTGGGTGTAGGGTTAAGATAGACTGGGGTGGGGTTAAGAGGGCTGGGTGTAGGGTTAAGTAGGTGGGTCGGGGTTAAATTAAGAGGGCTGCGTGTAGGGTTAAGATAGATGGGGTGGGTGGGGTTTAGATGCGGCGGTGTAGGGTTAGATAGTGGAGGTGGGGTTAGATCTGGCTGGGTGTAGGGTTAAGATAGTTGGGTGGGTGTTAAGATGGAATGGGTGTAGGGGTTAAGATAGCATGGGGTTGGGGTTAAGGATGGTGGTGTGTGGTTTTAAGATAGATGGGGTGGTGGGGTTATAAGATGGCTGCGGTTGTAGGGTTAAGTTAGATGGGTGGGGTTAAGAGGCTGGCGTGTAGGGTTAAGATGAGGTGGCGTGGGGTTATGGATGGCTGGGTGTTTGCGTTAAGATATTAGTTAGGATGGGGTGGGCGGGTTAAGATGGCTGGGTGTAGGGTTTAAGCATAGATGGGTGGGGATTAAGATGGATGGGTGTAGGGTTTTAAGATAGATGGGTGGGTTAAGATGCTGCGGTAGTAGCGTTAGATAGTATGGGTGGGGTTAAGATGGCCTGGGTTGTTGGGTTAAGAATGATGGGGTGGGGGATTAAGAGGGCTGGGTTGTGTAGCGGTTAAGATAGATGGGGTGGCGGTTAAGTTGGCTGGGTTGTAGGGTAAGGATAGTATGGGTGGGGGTTAAGATGGCTGGGTGTAGGGTTAAGATAGATGGAGTGGGGTTTAAGATGGCTGGGGTGTAGGGTTTAATATAGATGGGAGTGGGGGTTATGATGGCTGGGTGTGTAGCGGTTATTAAGATAGGGATGGGAACGGAGTGGGGGGGGGAGGTTGTGGGGGTTATGATGGCTGGGTGTAGACGTGTTTAATATAGCATGGAGGTGGGGATTAAGATGGCTGGGTTGTAGGGTTAATATAGATGGGGGTGGGGGGTTATGGATGGCTGGGTGTAGGGTTAAGATAGATGGGGTGGGGGTTATGAGGCTGGGTGTAGTCGGTAAGAGATCTGGGGGCCGAGGATTAAGATGGCTGGGGTGGGGATAAGATTTGCCTTACACCATCATCCTTACGTTCCAACAATTCCCCTCCTCTCCAACACATGCAAACATTACCCATCACCCCAAACCATCTCTTAAACTACGTTTCTTTCTCGATTCTATACACGTTCGCCCTATACCTACACCATCTGCTTTCCTTCCCACCACCACCCCCCTCCATTGCTACCCTCATTACTACACCACAACTATGAAGAATTTGAGAACTTATGACAACCACATGGGAATCTTTATTGAAGAAAATCGTTTCGCACCAACAGTGGCTTCCATCAGTCCAATACAAAGTAGAAATGGGTAAACGTAGAGTAGAAGTTTGAGGTAATCAGTCCCTCCAACCTCGGATTTCGACGTGCTCTGTCAATACTACTCTTGTTGTAACGCGCAGGCCTCGCTTAGCAATTATTCATTATTGCCAGTAACAATTCTGGTGCTTGCTCAGTTCGTGGAGCTGAACTTTAAGTGTCCAATGCCATTCTGTAATTAGTGGGCAATCTGGATGGTTCAGTCTCACGAAGTCGTACCCAGTAGTGTCCAGGTTCAAATTTACATCTCTCAGGTAGTGTTCTGAGTAAAGAATTGTTGATTTTTTCATTTACTTTTATTCAATTGCTGTCTAATTCCCTCAATTTATGCTCTGGATCAAACACCATCTCTATGGATGTAATTAATGGAGATACGATTTCATGAGTAAGGACCATCACAGTTTGGTATTTGTGTTTCCATCTATTCATGAATTATTATTACAAGAAAATAATACCATACATTACATGTACTCTGCAGTTCTTCAAAATGGTGACACCACATTTCTTTACCCACCCTTTACAAAGGAAGGCATAATAGGTCACTACCTATCAAAATATTTTGGGGCCTAAGTATTTCATTAGCCGAAGGTGGTAAAGTTACATTATGTGAAAGTTCTTTCTGTAGCTTTACTATGCCCTACTGTAGATATTTATCTGAAGCTATCTACAATTACTGCATTTAACACGTTTTTTCTCATTGCCCAACCTGACAGTTACATAAACCGTGTCATACAATTGAGCTTTTTTCCGAGAGGAAAACCAGATAATTTTAAAGTTGTGAGGATCTCCATCTGTACTTTCATACATCAAGACAATTTACGTTTTATGCATGTACGCTGGGATACCTGGTCCAATAATGCATTTACATTTTTGATTTATGCCTTTAATCATCAATTTTTACCGAGTAACACAGGTAAGGCTACTTCAGCAAAACATTCAGTATTAACATTAGCAGCAATTTTTACATTAGCTACTGTTGTGTCAGGGTTGTAAACATTTTCATTATTATCTAACATTATCACATAGACCTTACAATGACTTTTATGGTGTCTTCCTTTGTGACATTGATAACAGAAGTTTAATTTGGCTTAAACAATCCTTTACATTGTGATTACCTAAACACTGATACATCTGTCAAGTTCCTCCATCTTTCAACTTATCATTCCTTAATTTTATTGCATTGCAATTCTTAGAAAAATGAGTACCCTTGCAGAAAGAAAAATCTCTCTTTCTTTGAATGGTTTCTTATTAAACTGAGCTACTTCTTTGAAAGGGTACTTATTCTTCTTACCTTGTGAAGAATCATTATTTTGATTTTTGTACTTGATATGACTATGAACTATTTTTTGGAAATTAATTTTGATTATTACCATTAGGTAATTTTTCCCTTTGTGAAACTTGACAGATACCTCAGAGTTTTTTATGTGTTGCAACATTAAAATGAGTTAGTTGGGCTGGTTGCACTGCACAATTATTTCTTGTGTCTAGTCTTATTTCCCTCAGTCCAAAAATAACCATTGTGATATTTATTCGAGAGCCATTCAAGTGGTTTACAACTTAATTTATTCTGTACCATGGCATCACATAAACCAGTCTGTTCCTTCAGATTATTTTATTACTTAAAGTTTTGAGAGTGCTCTACAGTTTAACTCTAAACTTGGCTCTAAACCTTTGTAAGTGTGATCTGAGGATTTTAAATTAACAATTGATATTCACGAAATCCAACCTACTTTTGTTCTATATTACCATAAGTGATTCAAACTAGTCAACTGCTTTTGTAAGAGTCATCGCATTGGGAAAAGGCTTGTATGAGTATGGTAAGCATCTCCTCTTAACTGTCCTTTAAGGTAAAATTATTTAGTTACACAGGCTAGGTCACTCCTATCGTGCACAGCTGCTTTAAAATTGGACCAAAATTCTCCCTAATTTTCACAGGATTAAATTACAGGTTTACAAAGTTCTGGGAGTTTTGGCTCAAAGCATATTATTTGTTGAAGCAGACTGATTAATGCCTGGTTTACAATTAATATATTCAAGGCATGACTTTTTACAAGAAAGAATCTTTCCTCTATCTAATACGTTAATCATGAGATCTACTTCAGTCTCATCTTACCACGTTTACTACAAATCTCCTTCATATTTGTTGTAATATAATTTGTATGAATCATATTGCTAATAAAGCTTTAAATACAATTTTAATTCATCAGTATTTAATTAATTCAACATTTATTATATGCCTTCTTTATATGACCCTTTTAGCTTGCAATGTCGCTTTCTTTGATTATATGCCATATGTTGTCTTTACATTAATTTGCTCCATTTCAGCCATGATGCAATGTATTTTAAATTCAACCCAATCAAAGTACCTGCATCAATGAATATATAACCCCAATGTCACCCATTGTATATATGAGTCAACACAGTACTGAAGCTCAGCTTAATTAACATGTAAAAAAGAGAATTATAAATAAATTTTAAATGTATATTTAATGTACAAACCCTTTAGCCAGACATGGCTCAGACAAAAATTATCAAACACCCATTCAATAATTACCTTGCCACGAATTTGGCAACCCAAAGCAAGTTTAAATTATACACATTAATATAATTAGCAAACACTTGGCTTATAATTACACATACACCTCGATATAAATCTTGGCCAAGGAATTGTCTTATCAAATTTTTTATTGTACAAACTACATTTAATATAAATCCTAGCCCAACTTTGGTTGTTTGCCTAATTAATATTATACACAACAAGATAATCTTTGCCACCTTGAGCTTAGCTTATCACAAATTAATTTGTAATTATTATAATCCACTACACCATTAAGTAAAATTTTTGAAATTAACAGCAGACCTGACCTACTGCTGTAATTTTACATTAATTATTAAGTAATTAAACTAATTAATGACTTAACTAATTTCCTCAGGTTCAAGGAAGGACCAACGGGCAAATTAAATGTGGAAAATATGCATTTACTTTGATTGTAACATTATTTACATAACAGTTTAATGATCAAAGATAATTATTATTTATCAGTTAGACAAGTTAGGAATTTGGGACACCTAGGTCGCAAAAATGGTCCCCCTTCGATACCTACACTGTCATTTCCACAAGTTGCTGGGTCCTATTAATTACAAATGAAAATTACATCACAGGGTATGCTGGTAAAATATATAAATTTGTGGGGATATATATTAAATTAATAAATTATTTATTTTAAATACATATAACAGAAAAGAGCATATCTTAATCATAAACACTCACTAATTTGAATGTAGATTAATGTGTCCATGTATCCAGGACCCCCTTTTGCTACATTGATGAAATTTTAATGGCCAGAAAATTAAACATAAATTAGACAGCTTATCTGAGGTTCCTGGAGTTGTCCTGTCCTGTCGCCTGATATCTCAAAGTATGCAGGAATTGCACATCCAACAAATTTTGCCTCCTATTTTGAGAGGTGTCAGCCAATTTTAACCTATAGAGCCACGAAAAATTCCTTCCATTACACTAAATGTTTTCAGTATCCAATTCAAAAACCAAAATGGCGACTGTCCTTCTGCCCAGACACAGGCTTCCCGTTTTCTATGACATAAATATTATTAAATACAGTATGGCCATCTATTTACATATAACTACTGTATTTCTAGAAAATATATACAGTATTTTCCATACCTTTTATGCTTCTATATTCAACTTCTCTAGGCACTGGTGAGGATTTTAAGATTCTCATGTCTGATTCCGAAGATATGTCTGAAAGCTCTTGGTTTATTTTCCCAGTCAATATTCTATGGTTGTTTAATTTTTAAAACGTTGGTCAATTTCCACTTCCAACTCTTAATTATTAGACTATGTTAGTGAAGAAGTCTCATAAGATCAATATGAAAGCTCTTTTATCAGTACATAAGTTAAGTTAGACTTAGATGCAAATTGCTTAGCCTAGTATTTCGATAAACTTCACATGACCAACCAGGTTGTTCAGACATGGCCCAGCTCACAGCCCTACCCACGCCAGAATCTTCAGTTGCGTATACTTTACATATAAAGGCAGACACACACGCTGTCCCCATTCACTAAGTGACGTGGAATTGTGACATATATATTATACCAAATGTGTACATGTGATTTGTTATAAGCAACAGTAAAGGTAAAGGAATTTAATATTAATAAATAATAATATTAATAATATTAATAATAATAATAATAATAATAATTATAATAATAATTAATAATAATTAATTATAATAATAATAATAATGTATAATAATTATAATAATAAAAATAATAATAATAGTAATAATAATTAGAGGGAGTTGGACGTTGCATGAACAGAGAAAGATCTCCACATATTACACAATCTAGTCCCATGTACCTCAGGGTAGGTTAGAAACTACACAATTTCGCAATATTGGACAACCACAAGTCCCATTGTACCTCAGTGCAGGTTAAAAACAATACTTCACAATAGACCACGTGAATAATTTGAAGTGAATCAAGTTTTGCTATTGACATATAATCACAAAAATCACAATTAAGACAAATACAACAATAAACTAAAATAAACATTCCAAACCATATTGTGAATAAGTGAAAGTTGGAAATGCAAGAAAGAAAACAATCAGGCAGCCTTTCAAATGTACGTCTTTGAGGATACCTAACACCTAGACGCATTTTTGGTCACTGCGTCATAAGAGGAATAATATATCCCCATGTTGCATACTCTGGGGCTACTGGGACGTCATTTCTGGTGGAAATTTTGTGCCGAACTACGACATATATTGGTATGCAGTAGTTTCAGCGTTGCTGGGTTTAAAAACAATCGAATATGGAATTTCCAGGTTATTAAAAGGGAAAATAATATTCCATTTTTTCATTAAAAATTGTAAATTTGGATTTACACAGCACTAAAACTAATAGAATTTAGACCTAAAAGCATAATGCCTTGAGTCAACCTAACGAGGAATTAACAAAAAAAAACAAAGGGCACAATACCGTGAGTGCACAATACCGCAGATGCTTGAAGTCAACATAGAGAAGAATTAGCAAAAAAATAAAAGGAGCACAATACCGTGACTGGAACGATACAGAAATAACCCCACCGATGTTTTCGGTCCGTTTGACCATTTTACAAAGTCACATAACGAACAGGGAGAGAGGGAGTGGGTAATATATTGGCAGGAGGTGGTAGAGTTGTAGTAGTAAAATAATTGTAGTTGTTAGTAGTTGTAGTAGTAGTGGAGGTAGGAGGGTACTGTGGTAGTGGAGGAGGTAGTAAGAAGGAGGAGCCAGTCAATACTAAGAAAGAGGAGCACAGCAAGGGAGCTGGTGCCACAGAAGGTAAGAGCAAGAACACAGAGGGGGGATAAAGACATAAAGAATGGAACAAATACACCCAAAGCGACGGAAAAACAAACCCAAAAGGAGAAAAAGAAAAGAAGGAGAAGGGGAAGAGGGAGAAGAGAAAAATGGAGGAATCAGGTTAAGTCACGGGTGTCTGAAAGTTTAAAGCATTTTACAATGTAGTGGGAGAGGAAGGGATCTACAGAGAGAAGCCAAGACTAAGATTATACAAGGGAAAGTTGTGTATTAGGAATAATTCAACCAGACGGCGATTGTTAATGTTAGAAGTAGGTAAGGACAGTTTTAGCAGAAAAACAGTCATAGGATGCGGTGATCTCTGACGTGACAGAAAGAGCATTGTTAGTGTCACCAAGCCTAACACTACTTTTGCGTCCTAAGTCTGTCTGAAAGAGATCGACAGTTTCTCCAAAATATGATGAAGGAGGACAGGAGGAACAAGGAAATAGACTAGACACCAGGTAGTTCCATATGTGAGGGGGAGAGGTATGAACGAGATTAGTGAAAAGAGTTTTAGTTGGCGGAAAAGTAAGATTGATGTCTAAGAGCAGAGAGAGTTGTTGAGATTTAGGGAAGGCAGAGGACAGAAGAGTTTCCATGGGTAGAAGAGGACTTTGGGAGAGAGAAATTACGTATAGACAGATCTATGAAATGTGAGGGGTATGCCAAAAGACGGTGAAATGAATTATGAGAGTGGAAAATTTCTGATTGAATAGGATACTGAGGTTCACAGTGCAGAGGAGCACAGGAGAAAAGAGGGAGATAGAACACTTTCGTGACAGTATGAAGCATGATAAGGAAAAGTAGTGATGTACATGCCCACTGTGCAAGGCGTCTGCAGTTAAACGGAAAGGGAAAAACTTTGTATTGAGAGGTGGATATGAACATCAAGGAACGGAAGAAAGGTATTAGATTCCCGTTCAGCTTTAAACTTAATGGAAGGGGCATGATTTTAAGAGCATCAAGAAATTAGTTGGAAGAGATATGAGGCACGAGCAAAAGATGTCATCTACATAGCGGAGCAGATTGAAGGGCGCACATCGATAATAGGCAGCCGCCTCCCCCCCCCCCCCCCCCGATCCGAAGTATTCCATGTGAAGATTAACAAGAAACAGGAGTAGGAGAGCCCATAGGACACGAAGGTTGAGGAATAACATTCCTGCCATTGGAAGGAAAGGAATCAGAGTTCCAAACAGAGGTGGATAAGATCATGAAAGACATCAGTAGGTATAGGGAGTGGAGGAAACCCTTTATTGGCCTTCTCTTAAGAAAATCTAGTATTCATCAAGAGGGGAACTTTGTATCTTCAGGTCGGGATGAGAGCGAGCCCGTTCAATGAAGCTTGAGAGTGACGTAGGTGGCAGGAGAAAAAGCACCGGAGAAAGGGTAGTGTGGGTTTTGTCCAGCCCCACGAATCAACAGAACTCTAGAGGATATGATAGGACGTAGGGGAATCATCAGGTTTATGGGTTTGGGAAGGCCATAGAAATAGGGCAGAGAGGGACAGACTACACTTTGAAAACGTTGAAATAATGTCAAGTCAGAGGACAGAGGTCGGGAGAATCCTTAGTTTCTTGTTTAAAGTTTCTTGATGGATCCAAGAGGGTTGGAAGGTGAGGGAGTGTAGGTACCTTGAGGTCAAGAAATGAAAAAGTGTGGGAGAAGAGGGAAGGCGAGGTGAAATGAGAGGACGGAAAAGTAAGTAGAAAAAGAAAGAAAGTTATAGAAGAAAGTAGATAAGAAGAGGAAAAAAAGGGAAGGGGTAAAGGAAAGTGGAGAGACGGGAGGAAGGGAAAAGAAAGTCGAAAGAGAAAGTAAGATCTCAGCTTTATGGGGGGGGTAATCCTCGCGATCAGGATAACTACAGAATTACCTTTGTCTGAAGATAGTATGGACAATGTTAGTGTGGATTTAAGAGAAGAAAGGCAGTTGGTAACGTGCGTGGGAAGGTGGTGATTTTAGAAAACAGACTAACAAGGCAGGAAGGAGAGTGCACGAAAAGTGGACTATTCAGGAAGATTTCGAGAGCGAGATTGACGTAAAGAACATAAGAACATAAGAACATAAGAAAGGAGGAACACTGCAGCAGGCCTGTTGGCCCATACTAGGCAGGTCCTTTACAATTCATCCCATAGAGCTAATCAGAGCAATACCAGTGAGAGGGGTAGGTGAAGTGGCAAAGGAAAGACCAAAACCAAGAAGTTCAAGCTCATATTGAGAAGGTGAGACAGAAGACAGATTAGTAACACAGTCAGTGAGTGAGAGAATTAGGACCAAGGGCTATCTCAGAAGAGACGTTGAGGTTTATTCTGTAGTTTAAAATGATGAATTTGTGAATTCAGGAGAGCAGTGTCAAAAGCAATGGTAGAGAGAAGGTTAGAGAGATTTTGTGGAAGGGAAGTAAAGAGAGCTCAATGACGCTGACGGAGGGTAAAGAAGCATCTTCAACTTGAGACTAGTAGAAAGAATGAGTATTGAAGTAGGAGACTGGCATTATCAGGGTAAAAAAGCGAGTCCCATGTGGGTGGGTTTCAGGAAATGAGAGAAGGTAGGTGGCAGACCCTAGATTCCCCATCCCGACACCCATACAGAAGCGACACTGATTCTTACGACGGCTGGTAGCAATAAGAGCAGCCTCAAGAACGAAAGAGGGTTTAAAAAAGGAAAGTTTAATTAAAACAGTTGGAAAGAAAAAGACGCATAATCTGCGGGGGAAATCCATAAACAACAAAAACTGCACAAATACGTGACTGGACCGATACACAAATAACCTGCACATAGAAGAGTAGGAGCTTACGTCGGATGTTTCGGTCTGACTTGGACAATTTACTTAAAATTTACTTTCTTACAGACTAACAAATCTTCGCACTAATCTCGTTAATACCTCTCCTTCCTCTACAGGTGCGGGACTGGTGTCTACTCTATTTCTTGTTCCTCCTGTCAGCTTCAATATTCGGTGAAACTGCGCCGATCTCTTTTGACAGACTGGGGAGCATAACAAGTGTAGTCTGTGACACTAACCAATGTCTTTTCTGTCACTTCAAAGATCACAGCCTCCTATTGACGGTCTTCTGCCTTAAAAACTAATCTTCCGACTTCCAACTTTAACAGTCGCCGTTTCTGGTTGAATCCTTCCTAATACACAACTTCTTCTTGAATCTTAGTCTTGCCTTCGTCTCTGTAGATGCTTCCTCTCCACTACATTGTAAAATGCTCCATACTTCAGTACAGCCGTGACTTAACCTGATTCTCCTTTTTCTTTTCTCTCTCTTCCCCTTTCCTCTTTCTCCTTTTGGTTGTTTGGTTCTCTTCTTTTTTTCTTTTCCCCCTCTGTGTTCTTGCTCTTTACCCTCTGTGGGCACCTAGCTCCCTTGCCGTGATCCGCTTTTATAAAATGAAGGCTGTAAGATGAGCCATTCAGAAATCATCGACATGAAAATCAGCTTTTCAATTTCCCCGGGAGTTAATTTTTCCAATAATTAAATGGTACATCTGGGAACAATACAAGACAAAAATGAATCTCAACTTTTCTCATATTAAGATTTACCATTGTCATGTAATGCCTATGCACTGATCCTGTTATTCATGTTTCATCCTTGTAATGCTTGACTGATCCTGTAATTAATGTTGTCCTTGTAAATGCATGTCTGTACATGTAATTCTCATGTTTGTCCTTGTAAAGAATGACTCGTCCCTGGTAATTCTTGTTTGTCCTTGTTAATGCAATGACTGTCGCCTGTAATTCATGTTTGTCCTTTGTAATGATGACTGTCTTGTAATTCATGTTTGTCACTTGTAAATGCATGTCAGTCCCTGTAATTCTTGTATTGTCATTGTATTGCATGACTGTGCCCTGTAATTCACTTTTGTCCTTGTAATGCTATGAATGTCCCTGTAGTATGTTTGTCCTTGTTACTGCATTGTTGTCCCCTGTATATTATGTTTGTCCTTGTAATGCAATGTCTGTCCCTGTAATTCATGTTTGTACTTGTTAATCCATGTCTTGGGCTGTAATGTTACAACTAATATTATTTTTTTAAGAGGATGGAGGGGTAGCAGTGGAAGGCGTCCGGTTCAGTGACCTAAAACTCACCGTCTGTGGGTCACCATATAAACTAAGACAGCCGCAGGAAACACTTTCCTGTTTCCTGACCAATCTTCCCTAACCTACCTGTCGTTGTCATTAACATTGGTTCATACTCGTTGTGGCTTACTCACAACCTCGGAATGCTGGGTTATCAGCGTCATGATCCGGGAAAGGGGACGTGTTCAGAGTCCTTGTCACGTACTTGTAATTACATATATATTAACCAGACCCCATCGTCCCTCCCAATGCAACGGACCTTTTTACAAGTGGAATCTGCATACGGTCCATTAATGTCACGGTAAAAGGAGAAGTGGTCATACTAAATGATACGTTGAACAATGTGAGAGGATGTCGGGTAGGTGAGGTTGGATGGCGGTGGGTGAGGTGTGGATAGTCTGGAGTGGGGGGTTAGATGGCCATGGGTTGTAGGGTTAAAAGATAGTTGGGTGGGTGTTAAGTTGGCTGGGGTGTAGTACGTTAAGATTGATGTGGTGGGGTTAAGGATGGCCTGGGGGTGTGTGTAGCGTGTTAAGATAGATGGGTGGGGTTAAGTTGGATGGGTGTAGCGTTAAGATAGATGGGTGGGCGGGTTGGGTTAAGATGGTTCTGGTGTTGTTGTTGTAGCTGTTATGATAGATGGTGGGGTTAATGATGGTGGGTGTAGGGTTAAGATAGATTGGGGTGCGGGGTTTAAGATGGCTGGGTGTTGGGTTAAGATTGATGGGGTGGGACGTTAGATGGCTGGGTGTAGGGTTTAAGATAGATGGGGGGGGGGTTTTTAAGATGGCTGGGCTGTGGTTTAGATTGAATGGGTGGTGGTGAGATGGCTGGGTGTTGGTTAGATAGATGGGGTGGGGTTAAGATGGCTGGGTGTAGCGTTATGTTAGATGGGTGGGGTTAAGATGGATGGGTGTAGGGTTAAGATAGATGGGGGTGGGGTTAGATGGCTGTGGGTAGGGTTTAAGATAGATGGGGTTGTTATGTGGGGGGTTAAGATGGATGGGTGTAGGGTTAAGATTGATGGAGGTGGGGGGTTAAGATGGCTGGGTGATAGGGTTAAGATAGATGGGGTGGGGGTTATGATGGCTGGGGTGTAGGGTTAAGATGATGGGGTTGGGTTAAGATGGCTGGGGTGTATGGGTTTTAGATTAGATAGGGTGGGGGTTAAGGATGAGTGAGGTTGTAGGGGTTAAGGATTGATGGGTGGGGTTAAGATGGTGGTTGTAGGGTTAAGATAGATGGTTGGGGGTTAAGATGGCTGGGTGTAGGGTTATGATAGTAGTGGGTGGGGTTAAGATGGTGGGTTGTAAGGGTTCTTAAGATAGATGGGGTGTGGGGGTTACGATGGCTGGGTTAGGCGGTTAGATAGCTATGGGTGGGGGGTAAGATGGTCGGTGTAGAGTAAGGATAGATGGGTGGGGATAAGCTGGCTGGGTTGTAGGTTAAGATACGAAGGAAAGGTGGGGGTTACAGATGGATGGGTGTAGGGTTAAGTTAGATAGGCTGGGGTAAGATGGCTGGGTTGTAGGGTTAAGGATAGATGGGGTGGGGTATGGGGTTAAGATGGCTGGGTGTAGGGTTTGAAGATAGATGGGGTGGGGTTAAGATGGTGGAGTGTAGGGTTAAGATAGATGGGGTGGGGTTAAGATGGCTGGGTGTAGCGTTTTAAGAGAGATGGGTGGGGTTTAGATGGCCAGGGTGTTAGCGTTAAGATAGATGGGTGGGGTTAAGATGGTGGGTGTAGGGTTAAGATAGCATGCGTGGGGTTAAGATGGCTGCGGTGTAGGGTTAAGATAGATGGGTGGGGTTAAGCGGATGGCCTGGCGTTGTAGGTTAGCTAGATGGGGTAGGGGGTTAAGATGGCTGGGTGTAGGGTTCAAGATAGATGGATGGGGTTATGATGGTGGGATGTTAGAGAGTTAAGATAGATGGGGTGGGGTTAAGATGGTGGGTTGTAGCGTTTTAAGATAGTTGGGTGGGGTTAAGATGGCTGGGTGTAGCGTTAAGATAGATGGGTGGGGGTTAGATGGTGGGTGTAGGGTTATGATAGATTGGGTAGGGGCCTTAAGATGCCGCGCTGGGTGTAGGGTTAAGTTAGATGGGTGGGCCAAGGTTAACGATGGATGGGTGTAGGGTTAAGATAGACTGGGTGGGGGTTAAGATGGCTGGGTGTATGGTTAAGATAGGCTGGGTGGGGTTAAGATGGCTGGGTTGTCAGGGTTAAGATAGATTGGAGTGGGGTTAAGATGGCTGGCGTTGTAGCGTGATGATAGTGGGATGGGTATTAAGATGGGGGGGGTTGCGGTGTAGGGTTAAGATAGATTGGGTGGGGGTTAAGATCGGTGGGTGTAGGGTTAAGAATGATGGGTGGGGTTATGATGGCTGGGTGTAGGGTTAAGTTACGATGGCAGTTGGAGGTTAGATGGCTGGGGTCATGTAGCGTTAAGTTAGATGGGGTGGGGGGTTAAGATGGATGGGTGCTAGGCGTTAAGATAGATGGGGTGGGGGTTTTAAGATGGCTGGGTGTTGGGTTAAAGATAAGATGGGGTGGGTAAGATCGGCGGGATGTTACGCGTTATGATAGATGGGTGGGGCTTAAGATGGTGGCGTTGGCTTAAGATTAGATGGGAGTGGGGTTTAGATGGTGGGTGTTGCGTTAAGATAAGATGGGGTGGGGTAAGATGGACTTGGGTGTAGGGGTTAAGACCTAGTTAGGGTGGCGGGGTAAGATGGCTGGGTGTAGGGTTAAGATGATGGGTGGGGTTAAGATTGGCTTGGGTTTGCTTGGGTTAGATAGATGGGTTGGGGGTTAAGATGGCTGGGTGTACGGGTTTAGATAGATGTAGGTGGGGTTAAGTTTGCTGGGTGTAGGGTTAGATAGAATGGGATGGGGTTGTTAGATGGCTGGGTTGTAGGGTTAATGATAGATGCGGGTGGGGGTTAGATGGCTCGGGTTGTAGGAGTTTAAGATAGACTGGGTGCGGGGTTTAAGTATGGATGGGTGTGTAGCGTTGAGATTGTATGGGTTGGGGGTTAAGAGGCTGGGATGTAGGGGTTAGATAGATGGGGTGGGGTTAAGATGGCTGGGGGTGGTAGCGCTTTAAGATTAGATAGGGTGGGGTTAAGATGGCTGGGTTGTTGCGTTATGATAGAAATGGGTGTGGTTTAAGATGGCTGGGCGTGTACGTATCTTTAAGTTAGTTGCGGTTGGGGTTAAGATGGTGGGTGTAGGGTTAAGATAGATGGGGTGGGGTTAAGATGCTGGGTGTAGGGTTAAGATAGATGAGGTGATGGGTAAGATGGCTGGAGTTGTAGCGGTTAAGATAGTTGGCTTGGGGTTAAGATGGACTGCAGGGTGTAGGGTTAAGATAGATGGGTGGGGATTAAGGATGGACTGGGTGTAGGGTTAAGATATAAGGGGTGGGGCTTAAGATAGCTGGGTGTAGGGTTAAGATTTGATGGGTGGGGTTAAGATGCTGGGTGTAGGGTTAAGATAGATGGCGTGGGGGTTATGATGGCTGGGTGTAGGTTTAGATAGATGGGTGGGGTGAATTAAGATGGCTGGGTGTTAGGGTTAAGATAGAAGCGTAGGTGGGGTTAAGATGGCTGGGTGTGGGCTTAAGATAGAAGGGGTAGGGTAAGATGGCTGGGGTGTTCAGGGTTTAAGATAGTTGGGTGGGGTTAAGATGGCTGGGGGTAGGGTTATTAAGATAGATGGGTGGGGTTAAGATGGCTGGGTGTTGGGTTAAGATAGATGGGTGGGGATTAAGATGGCTGGGTGAAGGGTTAAGATAGATGGCGTGAGGGATTAAGATGCTGGGTGTAGGGTTAAGATAGATGGGTGGGGATTAGATGGCTGTGTGTAGGTGTTAAGACAGATGGGTGGGGTATTAAGTTGGCTGGGATTTGGTAGGTTAAGATAGTTGGGTGGGGAGTTAAGATGGCTGGGTAGTTGGGTTAAGATCAGAAGGGGTGGGGTGTTAGATGGCTGGGTTTTTGTAGGGTTAAGAGTAGAAGGGGTGGGGTTAAGATGGTGGGTGTTAGGGGTAAGATAGATGAGGTGGGGTTTATGATGCTCGGGGTAGGGTTAAGATAGATGGCCGGTTGGGATTAAGATGGCTGGGTCTGTGTGTTCGGTTAGGATAGATGGGGTTGGGGTTATAAGATTGCTGGGATGTAGGGTTAAGATAGATGGTTGAGGTGGGGGGTTAAGATGGGGGGGCGATCTGGGTGTAGGGTTAAGATAGATGCGGTGGGGTTAGAAGATGGCTGGGGTGTAGGGTTTAAGATAGAAGGGGTGGGGGTTGTTAAGTATGGCCTGGCGTGTGGGTTTAGATTAGTTGGGTGGGGTTAAGATGGCTGGGATGTAGGGTTAAGATAGTGGTGGGTTAGATGGCTGGAGTGTGTAGGGTTAAGCATTAGATGGTGGGGTTTAAGATGGCTGGGTGTAGGGTTAAGATTGATGGGGTGGGGTTTTAGATGCTGTGTAGGGTTAAGATTAGATGGGTGGGGGTTTTATGATGGCTGGGGTAGGGTTAAGATAGATGGGGTGGGGTTAAGTTGGTGGGTGTTAGGGTTAGAATAGATGGGTGGGGTGGTTTAAGATGTGGGTGTAGGGTTAAGATAGATGGGTGGGGTTTTAAGATGGCTGGGTGTAGGGTTAAGAAAGATGGGTTGGGGTCTAAGATGGTGGGTGTAGCGTTAGATTAGATGGAGTGGGGGTTAGATGGCTGGGGGTAGGGTTAAGATAGGATGGGTGGGGTTAAGATGGATGGATGTTAGGGTTAAGATAGATGGGTGGGGTTAAGTTGCTGGTGTAGGGTTAAGATAGATGGGTGGGGTTAAGTTGGCTGGTGTAGTAGGGTTAGATAGATGGGGTGGGGTTAGAGGCAGGGTGTCTATCAGGGTTAAGATGATGTCAAGAACCGGTGGGGTTAGAAGGTGGGTTGTTGGGTTAAGATAGTTGGGAAGTGGCGTTAAGATGGCTGGGTGTAGGGTTTAAGATAGATGGGGATGGGTTTTAAGATGGCTGGGTGTGGGTTAAGTATAGATGGGGTGGGAGGTTTTTATGATGGCTGGGTGTGGGTTTAGATAGATGGAGCCGGTGGCGGTTAAGATGGATGGGGTGTAGCGTTAAGACTAGATGGGTGGGTTAAGATGGCTGGGTGTAGGGGTTAAGATAGGATGGGGTGGGGGTTAAGAAGGGCTGGGTGTAGGGTTAAGATAGATGGGGTGGGGGTTATAGATGGCTGGGTGTATGGGTTAAGATTTTTAAGTAGATGGGGTGGGGTGTTATAAGATGGCTGGGTGTAGGCGTTAAGATAGATGGGGTGCGGGTTAAGATGGTGGGTGTAGGGTTGTAAGATAGATGTGGTGGGGTTAAGATGGCTGGGTGTAGGGTTAAGAATAGATGGGGGAGGTTGGGTTTAAGATGGCTGGGTGTAGGGTTCAAGATAGATGGGTGGGGTTAAGATGGCTGGGTGTAGGGTTAAGAAGATGGGGTGGGGGTTAAGATGCTTGGGTGTAGGGTTAAGATAGATGGGGTGGGGTTAAGATGCTGGGTGTAGGGTTAAGATAGACTGGGGTGGGGTTAAGAGGGCTGGGTGTAGGGTTAAGTAGGTGGGTCGGGGTTAAATTAAGAGGGCTGCGTGTAGGGTTAAGATAGATGGGGTGGGTGGGGTTTAGATGCGGCGGTGTAGGGTTAGATAGTGGAGGTGGGGTTAGATCTGGCTGGGTGTAGGGTTAAGATAGTTGGGTGGGTGTTAAGATGGAATGGGTGTAGGGGTTAAGATAGCATGGGGTTGGGGTTAAGGATGGTGGTGTGTGGTTTTAAGATAGATGGGGTGGTGGGGTTATAAGATGGCTGCGGTTGTAGGGTTAAGTTAGATGGGTGGGGTTAAGAGGCTGGCGTGTAGGGTTAAGATGAGGTGGCGTGGGGTTATGGATGGCTGGGTGTTTGCGTTAAGATATTAGTTAGGATGGGGTGGGCGGGTTAAGATGGCTGGGTGTAGGGTTTAAGCATAGATGGGTGGGGATTAAGATGGATGGGTGTAGGGTTTTAAGATAGATGGGTGGGTTAAGATGCTGCGGTAGTAGCGTTAGATAGTATGGGTGGGGTTAAGATGGCCTGGGTTGTTGGGTTAAGAATGATGGGGTGGGGGATTAAGAGGGCTGGGTTGTGTAGCGGTTAAGATAGATGGGGTGGCGGTTAAGTTGGCTGGGTTGTAGGGTAAGGATAGTATGGGTGGGGGTTAAGATGGCTGGGTGTAGGGTTAAGATAGATGGAGTGGGGTTTAAGATGGCTGGGGTGTAGGGTTTAATATAGATGGGAGTGGGGGTTATGATGGCTGGGTGTGTAGCGGTTATTAAGATAGGGATGGGAACGGAGTGGGGGGGGGAGGTTGTGGGGGTTATGATGGCTGGGTGTAGACGTGTTTAATATAGCATGGAGGTGGGGATTAAGATGGCTGGGTTGTAGGGTTAATATAGATGGGGGTGGGGGGTTATGGATGGCTGGGTGTAGGGTTAAGATAGATGGGGTGGGGGTTATGAGGCTGGGTGTAGTCGGTAAGAGATCTGGGGGCCGAGGATTAAGATGGCTGGGGTGGGGATAAGATTTGCCTTACACCATCATCCTTACGTTCCAACAATTCCCCTCCTCTCCAACACATGCAAACATTACCCATCACCCCAAACCATCTCTTAAACTACGTTTCTTTCTCGATTCTATACACGTTCGCCCTATACCTACACCATCTGCTTTCCTTCCCACCACCACCCCCCTCCATTGCTACCCTCATTACTACACCACAACTATGAAGAATTTGAGAACTTATGACAACCACATGGGAATCTTTATTGAAGAAAATCGTTTCGCACCAACAGTGGCTTCCATCAGTCCAATACAAAGTAGAAATGGGTAAACGTAGAGTAGAAGTTTGAGGTAATCAGTCCCTCCAACCTCGGATTTCGACGTGCTCTGTCAATACTACTCTTGTTGTAACGCGCAGGCCTCGCTTAGCA
This sequence comes from Cherax quadricarinatus, assembly GCF_026875155.1. Taxonomy (NCBI): domain Eukaryota; kingdom Metazoa; phylum Arthropoda; class Malacostraca; order Decapoda; family Parastacidae; genus Cherax; species Cherax quadricarinatus. The sequence goes on along the minus strand of NC_069429.1, from coordinate 564,586 downwards.
ATTATTCATTATTGCCAGTAACAATTCTGGTGCTTGCTCAGTTCGTGGAGCTGAACTTTAAGTGTCCAATGCCATTCTGTAATTAGTGGGCAATCTGGATGGTTCAGTCTCACGAAGTCGTACCCAGTAGTGTCCAGGTTCAAATTTACATCTCTCAGGTAGTGTTCTGAGTAAAGAATTGTTGATTTTTTCATTTACTTTTATTCAATTGCTGTCTAATTCCCTCAATTTATGCTCTGGATCAAACACCATCTCTATGGATGTAATTAATGGAGATACGATTTCATGAGTAAGGACCATCACAGTTTGGTATTTGTGTTTCCATCTATTCATGAATTATTATTACAAGAAAATAATACCATACATTACATGTACTCTGCAGTTCTTCAAAATGGTGACACCACATTTCTTTACCCACCCTTTACAAAGGAAGGCATAATAGGTCACTACCTATCAAAATATTTTGGGGCCTAAGTATTTCATTAGCCGAAGGTGGTAAAGTTACATTATGTGAAAGTTCTTTCTGTAGCTTTACTATGCCCTACTGTAGATATTTATCTGAAGCTATCTACAATTACTGCATTTAACACGTTTTTTCTCATTGCCCAACCTGACAGTTACATAAACCGTGTCATACAATTGAGCTTTTTTCCGAGAGGAAAACCAGATAATTTTAAAGTTGTGAGGATCTCCATCTGTACTTTCATACATCAAGACAATTTACGTTTTATGCATGTACGCTGGGATACCTGGTCCAATAATGCATTTACATTTTTGATTTATGCCTTTAATCATCAATTTTTACCGAGTAACACAGGTAAGGCTACTTCAGCAAAACATTCAGTATTAACATTAGCAGCAATTTTTACATTAGCTACTGTTGTGTCAGGGTTGTAAACATTTTCATTATTATCTAACATTATCACATAGACCTTACAATGACTTTTATGGTGTCTTCCTTTGTGACATTGATAACAGAAGTTTAATTTGGCTTAAACAATCCTTTACATTGTGATTACCTAAACACTGATACATCTGTCAAGTTCCTCCATCTTTCAACTTATCATTCCTTAATTTTATTGCATTGCAATTCTTAGAAAAATGAGTACCCTTGCAGAAAGAAAAATCTCTCTTTCTTTGAATGGTTTCTTATTAAACTGAGCTACTTCTTTGAAAGGGTACTTATTCTTCTTACCTTGTGAAGAATCATTATTTTGATTTTTGTACTTGATATGACTATGAACTATTTTTTGGAAATTAATTTTGATTATTACCATTAGGTAATTTTTCCCTTTGTGAAACTTGACAGATACCTCAGAGTTTTTTATGTGTTGCAACATTAAAATGAGTTAGTTGGGCTGGTTGCACTGCACAATTATTTCTTGTGTCTAGTCTTATTTCCCTCAGTCCAAAAATAACCATTGTGATATTTATTCGAGAGCCATTCAAGTGGTTTACAACTTAATTTATTCTGTACCATGGCATCACATAAACCAGTCTGTTCCTTCAGATTATTTTATTACTTAAAGTTTTGAGAGTGCTCTACAGTTTAACTCTAAACTTGGCTCTAAACCTTTGTAAGTGTGATCTGAGGATTTTAAATTAACAATTGATATTCACGAAATCCAACCTACTTTTGTTCTATATTACCATAAGTGATTCAAACTAGTCAACTGCTTTTGTAAGAGTCATCGCATTGGGAAAAGGCTTGTATGAGTATGGTAAGCATCTCCTCTTAACTGTCCTTTAAGGTAAAATTATTTAGTTACACAGGCTAGGTCACTCCTATCGTGCACAGCTGCTTTAAAATTGGACCAAAATTCTCCCTAATTTTCACAGGATTAAATTACAGGTTTACAAAGTTCTGGGAGTTTTGGCTCAAAGCATATTATTTGTTGAAGCAGACTGATTAATGCCTGGTTTACAATTAATATATTCAAGGCATGACTTTTTACAAGAAAGAATCTTTCCTCTATCTAATACGTTAATCATGAGATCTACTTCAGTCTCATCTTACCACGTTTACTACAAATCTCCTTCATATTTGTTGTAATATAATTTGTATGAATCATATTGCTAATAAAGCTTTAAATACAATTTTAATTCATCAGTATTTAATTAATTCAACATTTATTATATGCCTTCTTTATATGACCCTTTTAGCTTGCAATGTCGCTTTCTTTGATTATATGCCATATGTTGTCTTTACATTAATTTGCTCCATTTCAGCCATGATGCAATGTATTTTAAATTCAACCCAATCAAAGTACCTGCATCAATGAATATATAACCCCAATGTCACCCATTGTATATATGAGTCAACACAGTACTGAAGCTCAGCTTAATTAACATGTAAAAAAGAGAATTATAAATAAATTTTAAATGTATATTTAATGTACAAACCCTTTAGCCAGACATGGCTCAGACAAAAATTATCAAACACCCATTCAATAATTACCTTGCCACGAATTTGGCAACCCAAAGCAAGTTTAAATTATACACATTAATATAATTAGCAAACACTTGGCTTATAATTACACATACACCTCGATATAAATCTTGGCCAAGGAATTGTCTTATCAAATTTTTTATTGTACAAACTACATTTAATATAAATCCTAGCCCAACTTTGGTTGTTTGCCTAATTAATATTATACACAACAAGATAATCTTTGCCACCTTGAGCTTAGCTTATCACAAATTAATTTGTAATTATTATAATCCACTACACCATTAAGTAAAATTTTTGAAATTAACAGCAGACCTGACCTACTGCTGTAATTTTACATTAATTATTAAGTAATTAAACTAATTAATGACTTAACTAATTTCCTCAGGTTCAAGGAAGGACCAACGGGCAAATTAAATGTGGAAAATATGCATTTACTTTGATTGTAACATTATTTACATAACAGTTTAATGATCAAAGATAATTATTATTTATCAGTTAGACAAGTTAGGAATTTGGGACACCTAGGTCGCAAAAATGGTCCCCCTTCGATACCTACACTGTCATTTCCACAAGTTGCTGGGTCCTATTAATTACAAATGAAAATTACATCACAGGGTATGCTGGTAAAATATATAAATTTGTGGGGATATATATTAAATTAATAAATTATTTATTTTAAATACATATAACAGAAAAGAGCATATCTTAATCATAAACACTCACTAATTTGAATGTAGATTAATGTGTCCATGTATCCAGGACCCCCTTTTGCTACATTGATGAAATTTTAATGGCCAGAAAATTAAACATAAATTAGACAGCTTATCTGAGGTTCCTGGAGTTGTCCTGTCCTGTCGCCTGATATCTCAAAGTATGCAGGAATTGCACATCCAACAAATTTTGCCTCCTATTTTGAGAGGTGTCAGCCAATTTTAACCTATAGAGCCACGAAAAATTCCTTCCATTACACTAAATGTTTTCAGTATCCAATTCAAAAACCAAAATGGCGACTGTCCTTCTGCCCAGACACAGGCTTCCCGTTTTCTATGACATAAATATTATTAAATACAGTATGGCCATCTATTTACATATAACTACTGTATTTCTAGAAAATATATACAGTATTTTCCATACCTTTTATGCTTCTATATTCAACTTCTCTAGGCACTGGTGAGGATTTTAAGATTCTCATGTCTGATTCTGAAGATATGTCTGAAAGCTCTTGGTTTATTTTCCCAGTCAATATTCTATGGTTGTTTAATTTTTAAAACGTTGGTCAATTTCCACTTCCAACTCTTAATTATTAGACTATGTTAGTGAAGAAGTCTCATAAGATCAATATGAAAGCTCTTTTATCAGTACATAAGTTAAGTTAGACTTAGATGCAAATTGCTTAGCCTAGTATTTCGATAAACTTCACATGACCAACCAGGTTGTTCAGACATGGCCCAGCTCACAGCCCTACCCACGCCAGAATCTTCAGTTGCGTATACTTTACATATAAAGGCAGACACACACGCTGTCCCCATTCACTAAGCTGAGTGGATTGTGACATATATATTATACCCAAATGATGTACATGTGATTTGTTATAAGCAACAGTAAAGGTAAAGGAATTTAATAATAATAATAATAATATTAATAATAATAATAATAATAATAATAATAATAATTATAATAATAATTAATAATAATTAATTATAATAATAATAATAATAATAATAATAATAATAATAAAAATAATAATAATAGTAATAATAATTAGAGGGAGTTGAGACGTTGCATGAACAGAGAAAGATATCCCCATATTACACAACTCTAGTCCCATGTACCTCAGTGTAGGTTAGAAACTACACAATTTCCCAATATTGCACAACCACAGTCCCATGTACCTCAGTGCAGGTTAAAAACAATACTTCACAATAGACCACGTGAATAATTTGAAGTGAATCAAGTTTTGCTATTGACATATAATCACAAAAATCACAATTAAGACAAATACAACAATAAACTAAAATAAACATTCCAAACCATATTGTGAATAAGTGAAAGTTGGAAATGCAAGAAAGAAAACAATCAGGCAGCCTTTCAAATGTACGTCTTTGAGGATACCTAACACCTAGACGCATTTTTGGTCACTGCGTCATAAGAGGAATAATATATCCCCATGTTGCATACTCTGGGGCTACTGGGACGTCATTTCTGGTGGAAATTTTGTGCCGAACTACGACATATATTGGTATGCAGTAGTTTCAGCGTTGCTGGGTTTAAAAACAATCGAATATGGAATTTCCAGGTTATTAAAAGGGAAAATAATATTCCATTTTTTCATTAAAAATTGTAAATTTGGATTTACACAGCACTAAAACTAATAGAATTTAGACCTAAAAGCATAATGCCTTGAGTCAACCTAACGAGGAATTAACAAAAAAAAACAAAGGGCACAATACCGTGAGTGCACAATACCGCAGATGCTTGAAGTCAACATAGAGAAGAATTAGCAAAAAAATAAAAGGAGCACAATACCGTGACTGGAACGATACAGAAATAACCCCACCGATGTTTTCGGTCCGTTTGACCATTTTACAAAGTCACATAACGAACAGGGAGAGAGGGAGTGGGTAATATATTGGCAGGAGGTGGTAGAGTTGTAGTAGTAAAATAATTGTAGTTGTTAGTAGTTGTAGTAGTAGTGGAGGTAGGAGGGTACTGTGGTAGTGGAGGAGGTAGTAAGAAGGAGGAGCCAGTCAATACTAAGAAAGAGGAGCACAGCAAGGGAGCTGGTGCCACAGAAGGTAAGAGCAAGAACACAGAGGGGGGATAAAGACATAAAGAATGGAACAAATACACCCAAAGCGACGGAAAAACAAACCCAAAAGGAGAAAAAGAAAAGAAGGAGAAGGGGAAGAGGGAGAAGAGAAAAATGGAGGAATCAGGTTAAGTCACGGGTGTCTGAAAGTTTAAAGCATTTTACAATGTAGTGGGAGAGGAAGGGATCTACAGAGAGAAGCCAAGACTAAGATTATACAAGGGAAAGTTGTGTATTAGGAATAATTCAACCAGACGGCGATTGTTAATGTTAGAAGTAGGTAAGGACAGTTTTAGCAGAAAAACAGTCATAGGATGCGGTGATCTCTGACGTGACAGAAAGAGCATTGTTAGTGTCACCAAGCCTAACACTACTTTTGCGTCCTAAGTCTGTCTGAAAGAGATCGACAGTTTCTCCAAAATATGATGAAGGAGGACAGGAGGAACAAGGAAATAGACTAGACACCAGGTAGTTCCATATGTGAGGGGGAGAGGTATGAACGAGATTAGTGAAAAGAGTTTTAGTTGGCGGAAAAGTAAGATTGATGTCTAAGAGCAGAGAGAGTTGTTGAGATTTAGGGAAGGCAGAGGACAGAAGAGTTTCCATGGGTAGAAGAGGACTTTGGGAGAGAGAAATTACGTATAGACAGATCTATGAAATGTGAGGGGTATGCCAAAAGACGGTGAAATGAATTATGAGAGTGGAAAATTTCTGATTGAATAGGATACTGAGGTTCACAGTGCAGAGGAGCACAGGAGAAAAGAGGGAGATAGAACACTTTCGTGACAGTATGAAGCATGATAAGGAAAAGTAGTGATGTACATGCCCACTGTGCAAGGCGTCTGCAGTTAAACGGAAAGGGAAAAACTTTGTATTGAGAGGTGGATATGAACATCAAGGAACGGAAGAAAGGTATTAGATTCCCGTTCAGCTTTAAACTTAATGGAAGGGGCATGATTTTAAGAGCATCAAGAAATTAGTTGGAAGAGATATGAGGCACGAGCAAAAGATGTCATCTACATAGCGGAGCAGATTGAAGGGCGCACATCGATAATAGGCAGCCGCCTCCCCCCCCCCCCCCCCCGATCCGAAGTATTCCATGTGAAGATTAACAAGAAACAGGAGTAGGAGAGCCCATAGGACACGAAGGTTGAGGAATAACATTCCTGCCATTGGAAGGAAAGGAATCAGAGTTCCAAACAGAGGTGGATAAGATCATGAAAGACATCAGTAGGTATAGGGAGTGGAGGAAACCCTTTATTGGCCTTCTCTTAAGAAAATCTAGTATTCATCAAGAGGGGAACTTTGTATCTTCAGGTCGGGATGAGAGCGAGCCCGTTCAATGAAGCTTGAGAGTGACGTAGGTGGCAGGAGAAAAAGCACCGGAGAAAGGGTAGTGTGGGTTTTGTCCAGCCCCACGAATCAACAGAACTCTAGAGGATATGATAGGACGTAGGGGAATCATCAGGTTTATGGGTTTGGGAAGGCCATAGAAATAGGGCAGAGAGGGACAGACTACACTTTGAAAACGTTGAAATAATGTCAAGTCAGAGGACAGAGGTCGGGAGAATCCTTAGTTTCTTGTTTAAAGTTTCTTGATGGATCCAAGAGGGTTGGAAGGTGAGGGAGTGTAGGTACCTTGAGGTCAAGAAATGAAAAAGTGTGGGAGAAGAGGGAAGGCGAGGTGAAATGAGAGGACGGAAAAGTAAGTAGAAAAAGAAAGAAAGTTATAGAAGAAAGTAGATAAGAAGAGGAAAAAAAGGGAAGGGGTAAAGGAAAGTGGAGAGACGGGAGGAAGGGAAAAGAAAGTCGAAAGAGAAAGTAAGATCTCAGCTTTATGGGGGGGGTAATCCTCGCGATCAGGATAACTACAGAATTACCTTTGTCTGAAGATAGTATGGACAATGTTAGTGTGGATTTAAGAGAAGAAAGGCAGTTGGTAACGTGCGTGGGAAGGTGGTGATTTTAGAAAACAGACTAACAAGGCAGGAAGGAGAGTGCACGAAAAGTGGACAAGTCAGGAAGATTACGAGAGCGAGATTGACGTAAAGAACATAAGAACATAAGAACATAAGAAAGGAGGAACACTGCAGCAGGCCTGTTGGCCCATACTAGGCAGGTCCTTTACAATTCATCCCATAGAGCTAATCAGAGCAATACCAGTGAGAGGGGTAGGTGAAGTGGCAAAGGAAAGACCAAAACCAAGAAGTTCAAGCTCATATTGAGAAGGTGAGACAGAAGACAGATTAGTAACACAGTCAGTGAGGGAGAATTTAGACCAAGGGCTATCTCAGAAGAGACGTTGAGGTTTATTCTGTAGTTTAAAATGATGTGAATTGTGAATTCAGGAGAGCAGTGTCACCCAAATGCAATGGTAGAGAGAAGGTTAGAGAGATTTTGTGGAAGGGAAGTATAGAGAGGCTCAATGACCTGACGGAGGGTAAAGAAGCATCTTCAACTTGAGACTAGTAGAAAGAATGAGTATTGAAGTAGGAGACTGGCATTATCAGGGTAAAAAAGCGAGTCCCATGTGGGTGGGTTTCAGGAAATGAGAGAAGGTAGGTGGCAGACCCTAGATTCCCCATCCCGACACCCATACAGAAGCGACACTGATTCTTACGACGGCTGGTAGCAATAAGAGCAGCCTCAAGAACGAAAGAGGGTTTAAAAAAGGAAAGTTTAATTAAAACAGTTGGAAAGAAAAAGACGCATAATCTGCGGGGGAAATCCATAAACAACAAAAACTGCACAAATACGTGACTGGACCGATACACAAATAACCTGCACATAGAAGAGTAGGAGCTTACGTCGGATGTTTCGGTCTGACTTGGACAATTTACTTAAAATTTACTTTCTTACAGACTAACAAATCTTCGCACTAATCTCGTTAATACCTCTCCTTCCTCTACAGGTGCGGGACTGGTGTCTACTCTATTTCTTGTTCCTCCTGTCAGCTTCAATATTCGGTGAAACTGCGCCGATCTCTTTTGACAGACTGGGGAGCATAACAAGTGTAGTCTGTGACACTAACCAATGTCTTTTCTGTCACTTCAAAGATCACAGCCTCCTATTGACGGTCTTCTGCCTTAAAAACTAATCTTCCGACTTCCAACTTTAACAGTCGCCGTTTCTGGTTGAATCCTTCCTAATACACAACTTCTTCTTGAATCTTAGTCTTGCCTTCGTCTCTGTAGATGCTTCCTCTCCACTACATTGTAAAATGCTCCATACTTCAGTACAGCCGTGACTTAACCTGATTCTCCTTTTTCTTTTCTCTCTCTTCCCCTTTCCTCTTTCTCCTTTTGGTTGTTTGGTTCTCTTCTTTTTTTCTTTTCCCCCTCTGTGTTCTTGCTCTTTACCCTCTGTGGGCACCTAGCTCCCTTGCCGTGATCCGCTTTTATAAAATGAAGGCTGTAAGATGAGCCATTCAGAAATCATCGACATGAAAATCAGCTTTTCAATTTCCCCGGGAGTTAATTTTTCCAATAATTAAATGGTACATCTGGGAACAATACAAGACAAAAATGAATCTCAACTTTTCTCATATTAAGATTTACC
>NC_069429.1:538104-555267 GCF_026875155.1 Cherax quadricarinatus | reverse complement strand
GGGGGGGAGGGGGTGTAGGGGGGAGGAGGGTATGGTGGGGGAGAGGAATGGTGGGAGGAGATGAAGGGTGGGGGAAAGTGTAGGTGGGAGGGAGTGTAGGGGGGAGGAGAGTGATGGTGGGGGAGGGAGGTGGGAGGAGGTGAATGGTGGGAGGAGAGGAAGGTGGGAGGGAGGATGGTGGGAGGGGGGGTATGGTGGGAGGAGAGGTATGGGTGGGAGGAGAGTGTATGGGGGGGGAGGTGTATGGGGGAGGAAGTGATGGTGGGGGAGAGTGTTTGGGGGAGGAGAGTGATGGTGGGGGGGAAGTGTATGGGGGGAGGGAGTGTATGGGGGAGGAGAGTTTTTGGGGTGGGGGGAGAGTGAAGGGTGGGGGGAGTGAATGGTGGGAGGGAGTGAAAGGGTGGGAGGGAGTGAATGGTGGGAGGGATAAATGGGGGAAGAGTGATGGTGGGGGGAGGGGAAGGTGGGGGGGAGGGGGGTTGGTGGGAGGAGAGTGTATGGTGGGAGGGGTGTTGGGTGGGGGGAGGTGAATGGTGGGGGGAAGTGTAGGGTGGGAGAGGTTATGGGGGAGAAGTGTTGGGGAGGAGGGGAAAGGGTGTATGGGGGGAAAGGGGGAGGAGGTGGGGGGGAGAGTTTTGGTGGGAGGAAGGTTGGGGGAGGAGAGTGTATGGGGAAAGAGGGGGAGTTTTAGGGGGGGAGGAGAGTGATGGGGGAGGAGAGTAAAGGGTGGGGGGAGTGTTGGTGGGGGTGAGTGTAGGGGGTGGGAGGGGGGGAGTGTTTTGGTGGGGGGAGGTGTTTGGTGGGGGGGTGTTGGTGGGAGGAGGTGTATGGGGGATGGAGAGTGATGGTTGGGAGGAGTGTATGGTGGGAGGGAGTAAATGGTGGGAGGAGAGAGAATGGTGGGAGGAGTGATGGTGGAGGAGGTGTATGTGGGAGGAGAGTGAATGGTGGAGGGAGTGTTGGTGGGAGAAAAGTTTATGTGGGAGGAGTGTATGGTGGGAGAGAGTGTAGTTGGAGAGAGTGTATGGTGGGAGGAGAGTTATGGTGGAGGGATTTGAATGGTGGGAGGGAGTGTATGGTGGGAGGGAGTGTAGGGTGGGAGGAGAGTGTTTGGTGGAGAGTGTATGGTGGAGGAGAAAGAGAATGGGGGAGGAGAGAATTGGAGGAGAAAAGAAATGGAGGGAGAGAAGAATGGGGAAAGGTGATGGGGAGAAAGTAAATGGAGGAGAAGAGTGAATGGGGAGGAGATGAATGGGGGAGGAGAGTAGTATGGGGGAGGAGAGGTGAATATGTTAGGCGGGAGGAAAGATGGGGAAGTTGTGAGGGAGCCGGGAGGAGAATGAATGGTGGGAGAAGGTGGGGGAGGGGGTTTGGGGAATGATGGGGGAGAGGGTGGAAGGAGAAGGGGTTGGAGGGAGTTAGTGAAAAGGGTGGGGAGAGATGTGGGAGAGAAGTAATGGAGAGAAGAGTATGGGGAGGAGATTTAAAGGGGGGGGAAAGGAAGGTGGGAGTGAATGGGGGAGGAGATGTATGGGGGAAAGGTTGTATGGAGGAGGAGAAAGAGAATGGGGAGAGTGTATGGGGAGGGGGGGGGGGTAAAAGGGGGTTTAAATTTAAGGGGGGGGGGGGGAAAAGGTTTAAAAAATTTTTTAAAAAGGGGTTTTGGGGGAATTTTTAAAAATGTTGGGGAAAGGGGTTTAAAAAAAAAAAGGGGGGGGGGCTTCTCTAGACATTGATGTACGTCGCGAGACTCATTATTTCTGTCTCTATACATTATTATGATCTCTATCCACTAATGTCTTCTCTATACATTAGTTCGTCGCTATAAATTATTTGCTTCTCTATCCATTATTTCTTCTCATATACATTATTGTCTTCTCGATACCTTTATGTTCTTGCACTATTACATTATTTCTTCTCATACCATTATTTCTTCTCCCCGCTCCAATGTCTTGCTCCTCTCCATTCTTGTCGGTGCGCCTCGTCATTCTTCTTCTCTCTGACATCTTTCCCCTTCTATCCATTCTTCTCTCCTTCTATCCATTCTCTTCTGCCTCTATCCATTCTTTCGTCTCTATCCATTCTTTCTTCTCTATACATTCGTTCTTCGTTATCCATGTTCTTGCTTCTCGTATCCATTCTTTCTTGCTCGCTCCAGTTTAGTTGCGACCTATGACATTCTTTTCTGCTCCCCTCACCATTCTTTGCTTCTCGCCTCCCATGCTTGCGGACTCCTCTCCATTCTTGCTGACTCTCGCCATGCGCTGCCCCTCTATCCAAGTCTCTCTCCTCTATCCAGTCTCTCTCCTGCTATCCAGTTCTTTCTTCTCTATCCATTCTTCTTTCTCTCTCCATTCTTTCTTCTCTATCCATTCTGTCTTCTCTATAACAGTCTTGCTTCCTCTCCCTCTCCATTTCTTTACTTCTCTATACATCTGTGCTGAGCTGCCCCTCTCCATTCGTTCTCCTTATACCATTTCGTTTCTTCTCCCCGATCCCAGGCGTTTCTTCGCGATACAGTCTTTCTTCACCCCTCTCCATTCTGTCCCCTCGATCCATGTTTCGCCTCTTCTATTCTTCTCCTCGATCCATTCTTTTCTTCTCGATCCATGTGTCTTCCTAGCTCTCTCCAGGCTTTCCTCTCCCTCTCCATTCTTCGTGTCTCCTCTCCAGTCTTTCCTTCCCTCGCCAGCGTGTCTCCTCGAGCCATTCTTTCTCCGCTAGCCATTCTTTCTATCGGACTATCCATTCTGCCTTCTCTCTCCATTCTTCACTTCCCTCTCCATGCTTTCCTTCCCTCGGCCATGCTTGCTCCGCTATCCATGCGTTCTTTCTCTAGTCCATGCTTTCTTGCTCTATCGCATTCTGTCTTCTTCTCACCATTCTTTCTTCTCGCTCCATTCGTGCTTCTCGATCCATTCTTTCTGTCTCTATCCAGAGTGCGTGTGAAAACCCCATTCGGATAACAACCGTAGTAACCCTCCCCCCGCGTCCCGACCCAGCCCCTTTCCGACCCGCTGGCACCTGGGCCAGCTCAACTCCAGGCAGCACCAGCTGGCCGCCCGCCGACCACTGACCTCTCCCCCGGCCCCCCCCCCCCCCCGGCAGCAACCGGCCCTGACAACGGACACATACCTCACACACTAGTAAGGCAATCCAGGGGTATTTAGCCAAACCCCTAAAGCTTGAAGGGAGGCTGAAGCCACCGAATAGGGCCAGTCCACTAAGGAGTATACTCATAGTGTCCCAACGGCGGCCCCTACCTATTAATATGTGGCAGGCATTATATGCATCGCCAGCCCATTCTTTAACTTTCGTAAGGGAGTGATTTTCTGTGTTCAGAATTGGGACCATTCCTTCCAAGATAATCCAAGTGTAAGATAGAATATAAATCTCTCCCTCCTGCGTTCCAACGAGTAACAAGCCAAGTGCTTCCAAGCGATCCCAGTTATATAAGGTGCGTTGACAGAACCTATACTGCAGGTAAATGATCTCTGTACACTCACTAATCTGGCGATTTCAACCTGCTTTGAATGGAGATGTTAATGTACAGTCATTAATCCAGCCTAGCGAGAACAAGTGATTTGAAAAGGATCATCAGGGCTGGCATCGTCCCGTTTTGAAATGTTCTCATTATCCATCCTAATCATTTACTTTGCACGTGCGAATCGTGGCACTGTGTGAACCTTGAAAGTGAGACCTCAGACCTAACTACTCCCCGGCCCTTACTTTATTTTATGCCCTCAATTGTAATGGCCAGTAGTCGTAGTAAACTTCTGTTCTAGTTATATCTCCTCCAGTTTTTTCCATAACGGAGTAGTAGGAATTTGTCCTCAACTGAACATATAATTGTTTTACCAATCAGCCACTGGAAAACTTTGTTTATATCTTCTTGGTTGGATAACCGCGACCTCAGCAAATGATAGCCTCATGCAGATCCTAGTATCATTCCGGGCAAAGGGATGATACGGTGCTGTGGTGTTATATCTCTGTTCTATGTCTGATATAGGATAAGGAATAAGATGGGGACGAGTACTGTGGTCCTTGTGGAACAGAGCTCTTCACTATGGCAGCCTCAGATTTAACATCCGTTGACCACTAATCTTTGTGGTTCGATTTGTTAGAAGTTGAAGATCCATCTCCCCACATTCTCAGTTATTCCTTTTTAGCACGTATTTATGGGCTATTAACGCCATGATCGCATTTGTCAAATGCTTTTGCAAAGTCTGTGTAATTACATCTCTGCATTCCTATTTTCTTCCATGCATCCAAGGCCATGTCATAGTGATCATTAGTTGTGAGAGGGCATGAAGCGACCCTGCCCTGAACCCATGTTGCCTGGGATTGTGCAGATTATGGAATCCAGGTGATTTGTCAATACCTGCTTCTTAGCACTCTTATCAAAGATTTTAGATGTGTGACGTCAGAGCTATTGGTCTATAGTTCCTAGCTTAATGCTTAGCAGCACCTTTATGAGTGGGGCTTATATCCGTTGTTAAGTGACTGTGGAATTTCACACCCATGTCCCAAGCCCTCCTCCATGTGTACAGTAGGCGCACGCGAGGGGGTATCTTGCAGATCTAAAGAAAACAGAGTTCCACCACGATTCTGGGCCCGGGGCTGAGTATGCGCATGGGCATGTTGTCAATGGCTTTTTTTCGAAATCTATCGGAGTTAGGGTAATGTCGTAAATCTGGCATACTTTATGGAGTTTTGAGGCTCATTCAATGAAGAAATCATTTGGGTCGTTCGATCCTCAAGACCGATTAGTGATTCACTAAACACAGGAGTCGTACTGGGATTTTCAATATTTCACGTCATTTTCCTTGTTGTCGTCTGTGTAAGTCCCATCCTGGTCTGAGTAAGGGCCCGATACTAGATGTGTATTTGCCTTGTTTGGCTAAAAAGAAGGAAAGAAAATGGATGGGAAAAGAGTGAATGGGGGAGGAGAATGAATGGAGGGAGAGAGTGAATGGAGGGAGGAGAGAGAATGGGGAGGAGAGAGAATCAGGGAGGGAAAGAGAATGGAGGGAAGTAAAGAGAATGAGGTAAGGAAAGAAATGGAGGGAAGGAAAGAGAATGGAGGGAGGAGAGAGAATGGAGGGATAAGAGAGAAAGGAGGGAGAAGAGAGAATGGAGGGAGAAGAGAGAATTGGAAGGAGGAGAGAGGAATGGGGAGGAGAGAGAATGGAGGGAGGAGAGAGAACGGAAAGGGGGAGGGGAGATAGAACGGAGGGAGGAGAAGAGAACGGAGGGGGAGAGAGAACGGGAGGGAAGGATAAGAAAATGGAGGGAAGGAAAGAAATGGGAGGAGGAGAGAGAATGGAGGAGAAGAGTGAATGGAGGGAGAAGAGTGAATGGAGGGAGAAAAGTGAATGGAGGGAGAAGAGTGAATGGAGGGAGGAGAGAGAATGGTGGAGAAGAGTGAATGGAGGAGGAGAGAGAATGAAGGGAGGAAGAGAATGGAGGAAAGGAAAGAGAATGGAGGAGGAGAAGAGAAAGGAAAAAGATGGAGGAGAGAGAATGGAGGGAGGAAAGAATAATGGAGGAGGAGAGAGAAATGGAGGGAAGGAGAGGAGATGAGGGAAAGGAAAAGAGAATGGAGGGAAGGAAAGAGAAAGGAGGGAGGAGAGAGAATGGAGGGAGAAGAGGAATGGAGGGAGAAGGAGAATGGAGGGAGGAGAGAGAATTGGAGGAAAGGAAAAGAGAATGGGAGGGAGGAGAATGGAGGGAAAGGAGAAAAAGAATGGAGAGAGAGAGACTGGAGGGAGGAAAGATAATGGAGGGAGGAAGAGAATGGAGGGAAGGAGAGAGAATGGAGGGAAGGAGAGAGAATGGAGGGAAGGAGAGAGAATGGAGGGAAGGAGAGAGAATGGAGGGAAGGAGAGAGAATGGAGGAAGGAGAGAGGAATGGAGGGATGAAGAGAGAATGGAGGGAAGGAAAAAACGGAGGGAAGGAGAAAAGAATGGAGGAGGAGAGAGAATGAGTGAAGGAGAGAGAATGGAGGGAGAAGAAGAGAATGGCTGGACTGCCCCGAGAAAGGCTGGCAGGTATCTTCGCCAAGGCGGGACAGTCTCTCTAAATGTCGGAGCAGCGTGCCATTAGGGCCGTCCGCGCTCCAATGCGTGTCCTGCGCGTGTTCGCAAGTCGTCTCCGCGAGCCATCGTGGAGTCGCCTGCGCGCCAGGCGGGCGCCGCTCGCCATGCTTCCTTCCCTCGCCATTCGTCTCCTCGATCCATTCGTGCCCGCGCGCCGACTGTCGCCTCGCGCCATTAATTCTCCTCCGCCAGGTCTTTCCTTCCCTCTGCCATGCTTGCTCGCGTCTCTCCATTCTTGAGCCTTCCTCTCCATTCTTGCTCCGCCTAGTCCATGCGTGCTCCTATATCCATTGCTTGCTCCAGCTCTCCATTCTTGTCTCCTCTCTCCATGGCGGGCTGACTCAAGCCAGTTCTTTCTCCTCTAGTCCATACTTGCTCCTCTCTCCATGTCTTCTCCTCGCGCCATTCTAATCTACCTCCCCCCATGTCTTTCTCCCTCGTCCAGTTCTGTCTCCTCTATACATTCCGTTTCTCCGTCGATCCATGCTATTCTATACCTCTAGCCAGGCTAGTGGCGCTCTGCGAGACATTGATCGCGCCAGTGTCTTTCCTTCTCTCGTCCTATCTTTCCTTCTCGCGCCAGGCTTCCTTCGCGCTCCATTCTTGACTTCTCGCGCCGTGGTATCTTTGCCGGCTCGCGCCATTCTTTGCCTTCTCCTCCATTCTTGTCCTGCTCGCTCCATTCCTTCCTTCTCACTCCATTCTTTCCGTCGTGCGCGTCCATGCGTTGCCTGCTCTCTCCATTCCGTCCCTTCTCTCTCCATTTCTTTCTTCTCTCTCCGTCTTTCCTGTCTCGCTCCATTGCTGTGCCTTCTCTCTCCATTCTTGCCTCTCTGCCCCATTCCTTTCCTCTGCTCTCCATTCTGCCGTCGCTCTCCATTCCGCTTCCTTCTCGCTCCATGTCTTTCCCGTCTCTCTCCATGCCTTCCTGCGTCGCTCCATGTGCTGGTTCCTGGCTCTCTCCATTCCGTCCTTCGCTCTCCATTCTTCCGTCTCTCTCCATTTCTCTTCCTGCCTCGACCAGCTTTCTGCTCTCCCCATCGGTTCCTTCGCGCTCCATTCTTGTCCGTCTCGCGCCCATTGCCTTCCTTCTCTGCTCCAGTTCTTTCCTGCTCTCTCCCAATTATTTCCTTCGCGCTCCAATGGCTTTCCTTCGCTCTCTACATTCTTCCTGAGCTCTCCATTCCTTCCTTCGCTCTCCATTCTGTCCCTTCCTCGTCGCCATATCCTCCTTCTCTTCCCTATTCGTTCATTCTCTCTCCATTCCTTCCTTCTCTCTCGCATTCTTTGCCGTCTGCTCCCCATTCTTGTTCCTTCGCCTCCCATTCTTTCCTGCGCGCTCCATTCTTGCCTACTCCTCCATGATCCTGCCTTCTCTCGCCAGTTTTTCCTTCTCTTCTCCCTTCTTTCCTTCACGCTCCATGTTCCTATCCTTCTCTCTCCATGCTTTCCTCGCTCTCTCCATGGCTTTCCGCGCTCGTGCCATTTCTTTCCTTCTTCTCTGCCATTCCTTTCCTTCTGCGCTGCCTTCGTGCCATTCTCACTCCAGTTCCTTCCGGCTCGCGCCAGGCGGGACCCGTCCGCCCCATTCTTTCCTTCTCTCTCCATTCGTGCCTTCGTCTCTCCATTCTTTCCTTCTCTCTCCATGTCCTTCCCTTCTCGCTCCATAGCTTTCCTTCTCTCTCCATTCTTTCCTCTCTGCTGCCCATTCTTTCCTTCTCGCTCCATCTTTGCCTTGCTCGCTCCATTGTCTTCCTTCCGCTCTCCAGTCATGTCCTTCGCGACGCCATTCTGTTCCTACTCTCTCCATTCATTCCTTCGCTCTCCATTCTTCCTGTCGCTCTCCATCTTTCCGTCTCGCGCCATTCTTGCCTACGCCTCCATGTCTTTCCTTCTCTCTCCATTCTTTCCTTCTCGCGCCAGTCGGGCCGTCTGTCGCGTCCATTCGTGTTCCTTCTCTGCCTCCAGTCTTGCTGCGCTCTCCGTCTGCTTTCCCCCTCCCTACCCTCACCCTACTACCACATCACCAATGCCCACCCAAATCACCACCCAACCCCGCCTACCAGCCGCATGCCACTCCCCAACGCCCAAACAAACCCGAGCCCCGTGCAGCTCCCGTTACCGGCTTACTCCCCCCACCCACATAGACTGACGATACGCACACCTTACCCGGGAGTTACCCCACCTTGCAATTCCAACCGCCCCCACACAGCCCCTATACCCCAGCGCAGAACACACTGCACCAGGGAGAAACGAAACCCAGACCCCTGCCATGCTTACACTTAACACCAATCAATCAGTAGATATCTGGTGTGTTAGTAGACTGGTGAAGGGTTGCCAACCTGGGGACACGATAAACCCAAGCTGCGGGAAATGCCTCTGCATAACCTGGGGGCGTTCTAGTATAGTAATTGCCATCACAGATTTAAGCTTTAGGTTCTGTACAAATGTATCATGTACTTGTAGAAAAAAAAGAATTATTAGTTTTCACAGGTCGGCTTCCGGCGTGTGGAACCAATTCGACACGTTTTCCTTACACCTGTGTCCTGTTCACCTAGCAGCAAATAGGTACCTGGGTGTTAGTAGAACTGGTGTGGGTGGGCAATCCTGGGGTGACAAGATTAAAGACCCCATGGAAATAAGTTAGACAGTCCTCCGTAAGACCACTGACTTTCTTGGGTTATCCTGGGTGGCTAACCTCCTGGTTAAAACTCCGAACGAAATCTTATCTCACTATCTTAACTCTCATTCTGCACGTTTATAACTCTCAGATAGTCCACGTACAAAAAAAAATACGTGTACAGACGAAATACACACATAGTAAAAAGCAACCAAGTTAACCTTTATGCTTTGTAAAATTTTTTAATCGGCATGTACTGAAGCCGTAGCCCGCTCGATAGTGAATATACTGCTACCGTACCCCTCGATAGCGAATAACTGCTAACCGTACAGCTTGATAGTGAATATAACAGCTACCGTACCCCGCTGATAGTGAATATACTGCTACCGTACCCCTGATAGTGAATATACCTGCTTACCGAGTACGCCGCTGATGAGTGCATATACTGCAACCAAAAATATAAGGACCCGCTTGATAGTGAATAAACTGCTACCGCTGGGGCCCTTGATAGTGAATATACTGCTACCAATACCTGCTTGATAGTGAATAAACAGCTACCACCGTACCCCCTTGATAGTGAATATACTGGCTACCCGATACCCTGCTTGAGAAGTGAAAATCACTCTACAAACCCGCTTATAGTGAATATACTGCTACTGGTACCCGATTATATGAATATACGCTACCGTACCCGCTTGATAGTGATTATACTGCTACCGTACCCGCTTGATAGTAAATATACTGCTAAAAAATATTACCTATACCACTTGATAGTGAATAAACAGCTACCGTACCCCCTGATAGTGAATATCTGCTACCGTACCCGCTTATAGTGAATATACTGCAACTTAACCCGCTTGATAGTGAAATTACTGCTACCGTACCCGCTTGATAGTGAAATACTGCTCCGACCCCTTGATAGAGAATATACTGCTAGCCTTACCCGCTTGATGGTGACTATACTGCTACAGTACCCACTTGAGATAGTGAAATTTACTGCTACCATACCCACTGATAGTGAATATACTGCTACCGTACCCACTTGATAAGTGAATATACTGTACCGTACCTGCTTGATAGTGAAATATACTGTCTACCGTACCCGCTTGAGAATATACTAGCTACCGTACCCCGCTTGATAGTGAAAATACTGCTACCGTACCGCTTGATAGTGAAATATACTGCTACCGTACCTGCTTGATAGTGAATATACTGCTACCGTACCCGCTTGATATGACTATACTGCTACCTTACGCGCTTGATAGTGAATATACAGCTACTGTACCTGCTTGATAGTGAATAATACTGCTACCTACTGCGCGCCTTTGATAGTGAATATACTGCTGCCGCGAGATACCTTCTTGATAGTTCATGAATATACTACTAACGTACCCGCGCTTGATAGTGAATATACTGCAACCGTACCTGCTTGATATGTGAATATACTGCACCTGTACCAGCTTGATAGTGAATATACTACTACCGTACATTCTTGATAGTGAATATACTACTTACCGTACACCTCTTTGATAGATGAATATAAATTCAAGATTGTTCCACTAACATATTTCGTGCTCTTCCACGAGGTAATAATGCCATCTTCACTGGAGAATAAGCATAAGGACAGCAAAACCTTGAAAAGCACAGACAGTAAAACATGTCATGGGCCACACTGAGCTCAGTATTTCGTACAATATTTAAAGCCAAATGCCTTAAATGTATGGAGAATGAGTGTAAACAAACATCCCATCACGACCCTCCCCCCCCCCCCCCCCATCCAAAAAAAAAAAGCGTGATCCATAAATGTGGGATGGTGGAGGTTATAAGTTTTATTTAGTATGAGTTACACAATAATAGTAATAAAAATCTTCTATACATAGCAGTCACAAGTGTAGATAATCAAGGATAACCCATGAAAGTCAAAAGTGCTTTAGTTCCACTGGGTTGGGGATAAAGTGTGGTCGTGCATCAGTGATACAGTGCACGCGTGAGACCACGACCAGGTCACTGTGAATGCTCCAATAAGACATAACTGCACTCGCCAACAGGAAGTTAAGAGCCTAGCGGGGTGTTTTGATGGCCGGTGGCGGAAGTGTAAGTTTACCAGTAAAAAAAAAAACCTACTTAGTTTCCTTCTCTGCATAGAAAGCGCCAAGCTTGGTGTTGAATGTATATTACCTTTGATATACCTTTGAAAGAATTTCGAGAGTATAATCTACTCTCTGAGCCCGGCCATGGGCCATGGCTCGCTAAGTGCTCGCCTGGTCAGCCAGGCTGTTTGCTGCAGGAGGGCCCGCTTGCCCCCCACATGTCTATCGCAGCCTTGGTTGATCTGGCACCTGTGAAGATAACTTGTCTATTTCCTCTGAAGGCTTCACACTTGTTCCAGAAGTGTTCTCTGATATCTTCTGGTAAGACGTTGAAAGTCTGGGGCCCCGATTTGAAACCGTGCTCCCCTATATTGTGCCCCACCGCACCTGCTCCTGCAACTGAAGTTTAGTTTACACTTCCTCCCACACCTCTCACTCTCCATATGTTGCTATGGCAGTGTGCAGATTTGGGACAAAGCGCCTCAGTCACCTGAATGAGTGGTAATACACTAATAACACCCACATAGGATTTATGAACCATGTCACAGTCCGAGGTCTTCCACTGGCTAACCCCTCCAATTTAAAAATCATGGTTATGACCAACAATTTTTGGATAGTTACACTTCTGTCTGTTTTATTCAGAGTTGGTACTCGCCCCGAAGTATACTCATTTTGTGTTTTGCGGAGGTTAGGCTCTGGCTCCTGGCTGTCACATCTACTCACTATCACTTCTAGGACTCAAATGGTTCTACTAAATTCCACTCAAAAACTGCTTATGGATACTATGTGCACTTCCTAACCTCCTTAAAATTAATATGATTGATGACATTTATGAGACTTCCGATAATTCCATCTATTATATTTCTCCCCCAGTCACCAGTTCCTTCTAGATCCTACGAGTCATCAGACTATTGTTTCCCTCCTCCGGTTCTTCCCTTTCAGTGTTTGCAAGATTTAAGCTGTTATCGTTACTCTCGTGTCAGTATCCGAGGTTCAACAGGTGACTCGCTATTCATGGTTCGAACCTTTGCTTCACAAATCCAGGAACCTCAGGTTCGAGTTCCCGGTGGTGTCAATGTATGATAAGTCTAGCTGCACCCTTGAATATTTACTTAGTAAATAAAGGTATCTGGAGTTAGTCTATGTTGGGGTTACTTTTTGCCAAAACCGGATGAATCACAAAGAATTAGACCAAAACCCTTTGGGGTTTTTTGGGACACCCGATTTAATCTAAAACAATGTTTTCAATGCGGCGATCGCCCTGTTTTGTGTAACAGAAGAAGTATATTAAGGTTAAAAGGGGTCATTCAAGCAAAAGTAAACCGTGGACCCCAAAGAGGATGCACGTGTGTTTTTAAGGGGGGGAAGGGGGGTTCTTTTTTTGCCGGAGTTAAAAGTGAAGATGGCAAATGCTTTGACCCATGGTTCCTTGAATCAAGGACCCTTCAACGCACAATCCCTCCCTTGGGGGAAGTGAAGAAACAGTGCATATATAGACTTCAGCGAGACTAAAAAAACTATATAACAGGCTGTGTATAACAAAGGTTTTCAAATCTCCTTTTTTGGATCCCTTTTCTCATTAACCACTAGCACTCGAGGTCACTGACAAAACCTAGATGGTAGGGGGCAGATAGCAACCATCGGGGGTGAAAAAAGGTACCAGTTAAACGTTTCCACTCTCAGGTTTGTACGAATGGTATATAATACTGCCCGGTCATGGGGGTTTCTTCTACCGGCAAACAAGCTGCACTTAATTCCTCAAAACTTGTATTAACCTTTTATTAAATTTTCTACTCTTTTCCCCGGGTTTTGGGTAGCTGGGTTTGTTTTTGACACCAGTCACACCTGAGGCCCGGGGATCGATCCCCGGCGGGAAAATTTTTTGGGCCGGTTTTTCCTTTTAAACACCCGCTGTCCATTTTCACCTACAGTAAAATAGGTCCCCTGGTTCATAGATGGTGGGGGTTCGCATCCGGGACAAATTTTTTTACCAATAGCCCAAAAAATGCCCCCACTAACACCCAGGTCCCCATTTTACTGTGGGTGAAAAGGGACAGAGGGTCTTATGAAACACCCCTAATGTTTCCCAGCCAAAAACCCGGGGATTTTTAAACCCCCGGACCTCGTGTGTGAGTGAGGGGGTAAACGATCCAACTAGGACCATCTGAAAACTACAAAAGTAAATTCCACCCGGGGGCGTCAATAGGGTTAAAAATGTCAGTCTAATAAAACCCCCACTGTTAAGGTCTTCAAGATTAGGCTAAAGGGATCCACACAACCCCCGAAACCGACTGTTGATAAATTAGCACTTTTCTAATTTATCAACCCAATACTGACCAAGCTCAACTAGGGCCCTTTTTCGCTTCGGTCAAATTTTTTTCCTTCTACAGATTTTACATTCTTCCCAAAATTTTTATATAATGAGGGATGCCCCACAACGCAAGCTATGGTGATGTGCCAATATGGGGAGAGCGTTACACTGTTTTTACACAAAGGAATGGGTGTTACCTGTGAGGGGACTTTTTTATAACCGCCATTCTCCACTCCACGCCAAGTACATGATACAAGGAAAACGGGAGTTTGTATAAATTACTAGGATAAAACACTCGACTTTTTTTGGGTTTTCCTAGCTATCACACTATAAATTTTACTTACGTTACCTGTGCCCCAAATAAACTTACTACATTTCCGTAGTTGGGATTATCCCAAGTGAAATAAAATAACACCCATGGTTTAGGGTGCTGGTAAATCCGGCTTTTGGGTGAAAAATGCCGCCGGGCCCTGCTGGCCCCCTGGAGTTAAATATTTTTAGGTTACGATAAATAAAGGGGGGAACATGAGCAGGCCTACTGGCCCATGCAGGCAGTCTAATCCCTACGGGGCCCAAGCCCCTAACCCAAGTCCAAAACCCCAAACCCACCCACCCCACTTATGTATTTATCTAACCTATTTTTAAAACTACACAATATTTTAATGTATATGCATGCATGAATATGGCGATTTCCAATTGAGGTCCTCTTCAGACGATACAGAAATGAAGAGGGACAGTATTTAACGAGGCACAAAGGCATGCGCCTGAAGGGCTGAGAAAGCATAATGTAAGAAATTTTCACGTGCTGGTAATATGCGAGTCGTAACACACACTCCATGCGAGATCTGGGTTATGATGTGCGGGTACATGCAGTGGGGATCTGTATTTTTGGGGCCCTGAAGCTTGAATTGCTATGGTGGCCCCTTCGCAACCCCTTCTCATACAGCAGACCCAAAATTCTTAAGCACTGTGATCTAGTCACTTCCGGGGCCCCTCCGGGATTAGGGGCCCCTGAAGCCTAAGCTTCATTGGTTTCATAGAAGCTCCGCCCCTGGCCTTAAGGAGTATTTGGAAATGCCAGCACGTCTACAAAATCTCTCTTTATATACCAATTACTGAATGAACATTAAAATGGTATAAAATACCGACAGATTGTTAGGTAAGACACATATGCAACAGTTAGGTATCTTTGTTTCGAAACGTTTCGCCTACACAGTAGGCTTCTTCAGTCGAGTACAGAAAAGTTGATAGAAGCAGAAGATATTTGAAGACGATGTAATCAAGTATCTTCTGCTTCTATCAACTTTTCTGTACTCGACTGAAGAAGCCTACTGTGTAGGCGAAACGTTTCGAAACAAAGATACCTAACTGTTGCATATGTGTCTTACCTCACAACACATACCAATTACTACGCTGTACTACGCTCGATTTTATAGTATGTACATCCGTGCAGCACAAACTGGACAGCAAATTAACAAGTTACCTGGAGAGGGTTTCGGGGGGTCAACGCCCCCGTGGCCCGGTCTGAGACCAGGCCTCGTGGTGGATCAGGGTCTGATCAACCAGGCTTTTACTGGTGGCCACACGCAAACTGTACGAACCACAGCCACAATCTCAAAATTTCTTATTCCCTCTTCTGTTTCTGTCGACCTCAGTAAATGTTGAAACTGAGGAAGGTGCCCAAAATGCTCTACATACAAGGGGCTTTTGGCATATACACGACTATTATAGTCCTTTATAGATCCATGTATCGTGTCAACATAAACTTATCATAGGTAGAGGTTGTTTTGATAAGGACCTGCCTCGCATGGGCCAGTAGGCCTTCTACAGTGTTCCTCCATTCTTATGTTCTTATGACATTCCTCAGGTCACGTGCGTCACATCTCACTCTCCGCCTATATATATAATGCAAGATGGAGCTTAGTCAGCCATTAACGAGTGTATTAAATGCGCCCCATCCTTACCAGTTTGTGCCAGAGATGTGGAAGATGGCTAATGTGGTTCCTATATTCAAATCAGGAGATAAGTCCACTCCTTCAAATTACCGTCCAATAAGCCTGACATCTCAAGTGGCCCGGGCCGGGAAAATACCGGCGAATCTTTAACAACAACATCTGTATGTTAGAAGTGATCAAGGTCCCAGGACCGAAACTTTTTTCTAATAAATATTGTTATAGTGTTTGCTTACGTGTCTTTCAAAAACCAATTATTATTTATACACTGATTCATTTTATACTATTTAATTTTGTGGCTGCATCCTAGTGGACTCGTCCCAGTTGAGTACCATTATTTTCTATTTTTTTATTGAAATACTGTCAACGCACAGGAAGCAATAGACCCTTAAGGGTCATAAAGCGCCTAAAGAATGGGAGGTGATCAAGCTTGATTCCGGGAACGGAGGGTAGATCCAATTCTCTGGGATCAAGAACCCGTCAAACAACCAAGGCACCCCTCATGAACCGAATGTAATATAATCCCCAATGCTGTTTGTGGAAAATAATTTCCCAAAATTATGCTGTTTTATTTTTATCATGTAAATATACTGATTAATACAATTACTATTGCTCTAAAGTGTATTTTAAGTGAACCGACAGGGAAGTTCTGCGCCTGTGCTGACAGCGAGAAGAGACCCCAAATTGTTCTGAATGTGGTACAGGCATGCTAATGTAATATGCATATATTTCATCGCTTTGGAAGTTAAATTGGGTTTGAAACTTCCCAAATAGGACCAAAATTGTTGGATTTGTAGTCCTGCGTAACGTGAGCATTAAGCAGATGGACAGGAACGCTAGGAACCCCAGCTAAGTCGTTGTCTATTTATGTTGAGATTTCTGGCCCGTATTTTTCTTCGTATTTAGGCAGGGGGGGGGTTATGACACACCATAAACTCCAGACTATTGGTGAGTCTTATTATAAATTTTTTGTTATCTAAATGGTATATGTAATCATTTATTAATTTTAATATACAGTCCACATATTTTTATTAATGTTTTTACCAGAATTCCTGGTGATGTTATTTCATTTAAAAAAAATAGGTTTCCCGAGTGACTTGTGGAGAGAGAGATTATCGTAGGTATCGAAGGGGGACATTTTTCGCGACCTAGGGGTCCTAAAATTCCTACTTATCTCAGTAACCTTGATAAAGAATAATTAACTTTGTTACCATTTACTGGTATGATCGTATGAGTTACATCCAGGTAAATTTTAAATTTTTCCCCACAGTTTTTAGTGCACGGAATACCCAAAAATCTATGGAACTGCCCTCCCCTGTGGTGACACAAACCTAGGAGGTCTACATAAATTCAAAGAAACTCTTGGTAAACAATTTATGTTAAAAAAGGCACATAAATCCTACGAGTTTTTGTGGTTATCGTGGCAATATTTGTCAGCTGGTGAGCTGTATCAGATTCACCTCTGGCAAGCACCCATGATGGGGGAATATTTATGCTGGAGATTTAAAAAAACACATCATCTGGCCGGAGTTTGGGGGACTTGGGGGCATGACGCCCTACTCCTGTATGCCATGCCACCCCACTCTGAAAAAAACATTAAGGATTTTGTCTCAGGTGTTGCCCGCAGTTTCTCATATACACTTGGTATATACACACATACCATGTGTATATGTAACATGACTGAATACAAAAAGACAGTACAGTGACTGGAACAATACACAGATAACCCGTACATAGGAGAGAGGAGCTTATGACGTTTTGATCCGACTTGGACAAAATCGGACCCGAAACGTTCGTCGTAAGCTCCTTTCTCCTATGTACGGGTTATTTGTGTGAACATGATAATAATACAGTATCAACAAAGTTGAACAACACGCATGTCCCTGTTCCGCCTAGCAGGGGGTGGTACCTGGTGTTAGTAGAAATGGTTGTGGGTGGGATCCTGGGGATGGGAAATATACCTCAGATAGTGCTGGGCTTTGAAATGAGCCGAGGGGAGGATAACAGCTCTTAGCCCGTACACTTACTAAGTTGTCTCTTAGTTATCCTTTGCCCCAGCTTTTACGGGATGTTTTTTTCCTATCTACCGGA
>NC_069429.1:516558-537604 GCF_026875155.1 Cherax quadricarinatus | reverse complement strand
GTCACTTACAACCAAATTATTTACTCCTTCCAACCGTTATAACAATGAATTGCTCGTTCCTTCTCACTGTACTCGTGACTTTCCTCTTCCACCACAACACTTACTGTCAACCCCTAAATAAACTCAAGACTGTACATAAATATAAACAATATCGACAAGATGAGGACTTAGACACTGTGGCAACTACTCGAATCTTTGTAACGTTTCGCCATCCAGGCGGCTTTTATCATACAATACAATACATACAATACAGAGACATACTTGAAGAATTATATACAAGAAAATAAGGTAATCAGTCCCTCAGTCCTCTAGTTTCTATACGTCCTACATATAAACATACCCAGATGTTTGCAAAATGTCCAAATTCTTTATGACTGTTGTGCTTCATGAGGTTTTCCAGTTTCGCTTTCGATATTGATTTCACCTCAGTAATCCATTGATTTTTTTTTTTCAAGAAAGAGATCTCAAAGTTAGAACCACTGGGGGAGGGGAGTTGTAAGTTGGCAAAGAATTTGTAATTCAGGAGGATAGATATTGTTCCTTTGCTTTCAATATACTTTTTGAGTTACCCAGACCAAATATTGTTGCTGTGTTCACTTGTGTGCTATTTTTAGCAGTGATTTTTTTGGGTCACTAATCAACACAGTTCTTCACAGCTAGAACATTTTTTGAGAAAATTTATAGAGAACATTTTGGTCTTTATGAAACTATTATTAAAATCGTGAATCAAAAGGAAAAAAGGAAGAAATAACTGACAGGGTGAAAGAAGAGATAAGGAAAAGGGGAAAAGATCGAACTTCGGAGAAGTGATGAGAAAGGTTTAAGTGAAGCCTAGAAAGTGGAAAAATCAGGCTATCCCTTTGGGTGTGTTAAAAAAAAAAATGGGTGACAAAGATATATTCCTATATTTCCGTAAATATATTTATGTATTCAGGTATTGATTTTTTTGGTCTTTGAGTATTTTTTCATAGTCTGTGTTCATTTTTACATTAAGTCCAAACCTTACATACAAATAAATAACTACTATTTACACAAAAAAATCTATACTCAATAAATAACAAAAAAGGCACAATACCGTGACTGGAACGATACACAAATAACCCCAACATAGAAGAGAGGAGCTTAACACACGACGTTTCGGTCCGACCTAGGATCAAATCGGTTCCCAAGTCGGACCGAAACGTCGTCGTAAGCTCCTCTCTTCTATGTGCGGGTTATTTATAAATCTATACTCAAATGTACTTCTTGTATCCCTTTTAAGGCATAGTTTCTAGGCTTTTTGTGTAGGTTTATGTCGCTGCACGGGCGCTCCCAGTAGGAAATATGAAATTCGAAACTCTAAAAGCCGGTTGTTCAGAGTGCTTCAGGCTTTTTTCTTTTGCTAGTGTTGCTTTAACTTTCCGTTAGCGAGATGTTCCGCCAGTAAAGGAGAGCTGCACAATGCCAAACCCTCAGACAACGAGGCTATTGCCAACACTGCAATGGTCTTCCAGGCATGATGCTGCCGCTTCCACCTGTCCAAATGGTGATCTCGCACAGACCCATCGCTATAGAATCACAATTAGAAAAATAACGATTCTTAGGTTATATTCTTCACACAGCTGTCAAATTTGCACATAGAGAAGTAGTAAGTATAGCAGTAGAGTAGTAGTGGTGGTGGTAGTAGTAGTAGTAGAAGTAGTGAAGCAGTATCAGAAGAAAAACAGCAGTAAGTAGTGATAGCAGCAGCAGCAAGTAGTATAGTAGTAGTAGTAGTAGTAGTAGTAGTAGTAGTTTTAGTAGTAGTAGTAGCAGTAGTAGTAGTAGCAACAAAGAAATGACACACAATAATGTAAAATTGTGGATTTATCAGAAAAATGTTCATCTGGAATCGTAAGACCACGGCTGGTTGTTGACATTACAGCTTGGTAACACAGGAAGGCAAGGCAGCCTCAGGAGGGCAAGGCAGCCTCAGGAGGGCAAGGCAGCCTCAGGAGGGCAAGGCAGCCTTAGTATGGCAAGGCAGCCTCAGGAGGGCAAGGCAGCCTCAGGAGGGCAAGGCAGCCTCAGAGGCAAGGTACCTCAGGAGGCAAAGGCAGCCTTAGTATTGTGCAAGCAGCCTCATGAGGGCAAGGCAGCCACAGGAGCAAGAAACCGCCTAAGGAGGGCAAAAGGCAGCCTCAGGAGGGCAAGGCAGCCTCAGGAGGGCAAGGCAGCCTCAGGAGGGCAAGGCAGCCTTAGTATGGCAAGGCAGCCTCAGGAGGGCAAGGCAGCCTCAGGAGGGCAAGGCAGCCTCAGGAGGGCAAGGTAGCCTCAGGAGGGCAAGGCAGCCTTAGTATGGCAAGGCAGCCTCAGGAGGGCAAGGCAGCCTCAGGAGGGCAAGACCGCCTAAGGAGGGCAAGGCAGCCTCAGGAGGGCAAGGCAGCCTCAGGAGGGCAAGGCAGCCTCAGGAGGGCAAGGCAAGCCTTAGTAGTGGCAAGGCAGCCTCAGGAGGGCAAGGCAGCCTCAGGAGGGCAAGGCAGCCTCAGGAGGGCAAGGTAGCCTCAGGAGGGCAAGGCAGCCTTAGTATGGCAAGGCAGCCTCAGGAGGGCAAGGCAGCCTCAGGAGGCAAGGTGCTAGCCTTAGTGTAATGGCAAGGCAGGCCTCAGGAGGCAAGGTGCAGCCTCAAGAGGGCAAGGCAGCCTCAGGAAGGCAAGGCAGCTCAGGAGGGCATAGGCAGCCTCAGGAGGGCAAGGCAGGCCTTAGTATGGCATGGCAGCCTCAGGAGGGCAGGCACCTCAGAGGGCAGGCAGCCCAGGAGGGCAAGGCAGCCTCAGGAGGGCAAGGCATCCTCAGGGAGGCAAGGCCAGCCTGCAGTAAGGGCAAGGCAGACCTCAGGAGGCAAGCCAGCCTCAAGAGGCAAGGTAGCCTCAGGATGGCAGGCACCTCAGGTGGGCAAGGCAGCCTCAGGAGGGCAAGCAGCCTCAGGAGGGCACGGCAGCCTCAGGAGGGCAAAGGCAGCCTCAGGAGGGCAAGGCACCTAGTATGAGCAAGGCAATCCTCAGGAGGGCAAGGCAGCCTCAGGAGGGCAAGGCACCCTTATTTGGCAAAGGCAGCCTCAGGAGGGCAAAGCAGCCTCAGGAGGGCTAAAGGCAGCCATAGTATGGCAAGAGGCAGCCTCAGGAGGGTCAAGGCACCTCATAGGGCAAAAGGCAGCCTTAGAATGGCAAGGCAGCATCAGGAGGGCAAGGCAGCCGCCTCAGGGAGGGCAACGCAGCCACAGGAGGGCAAGGCACTTAGTATGGGCAAAAGGCAGCCTCAGGAGGGCAAAGGCAGACTCGAGGAGGCAGGCAGCTTCAGGAGGGCAAGGCAGCCTCAGGAGGGCAAGGGCAGCCTCAGGAAGGCAAGGCAGTCCTCAGGAGGGGCAAGGCAGCCTCAGATGGCAAAGGCAACTCAGGAGGCAAGGCAGCCTCAGGTGGCAAGGCAGCCTCAGAGGCCAAGGCAGCCTCAGGAGGTCAAGGGCAGCCTCAGAGGGCAAGGCAGCCTCAGGAGGGAAAGGCAGCCTCAGGAGGGAAAGGCAGCCTCAGGAGGGCAAGGCAGCCTCAGGAGGGCAAGGCAGCCTCAGGAGGTCAAGCAGTCCTTAGTAGGCAAGGCAGCCTCAGAGGGCCAAGGCTGCCTCAGGAAGGCAAACGCAGCCTCAGGAGTCAAGGCCAGCCTCAGTATGGGCAAGGCAGCCTCAGGAGGGCAAGGCAGCCTCAGGAGGGCAAGGCAGCCTCAGGAGGGCAAGGCAGCCTCAGGAGGGCAAGGCAGCCTCAGGAGGGCAAGGCAGCCTCAGGAGGGCAAGGCAGCCTCAGGAGGGCAAGGCAGCCTCAGAGGCAAGGCAGCCTTCAGGTGGGCAAGGGCAGCCTCAGGGATGAGGGCAAGGCAGCCCTCAGGATGGCAAGGGCAGCCTCCAGGAGGGGCAAGGCAAGCCTCAGGAGGGAAAGGCATCCTCAGGAGGGAAAGCAAGCTCAGGGAAGGGCAAGGCAGCTTCAGAGGGCAAGGCAGCCTCAGAGGCAAGGCAGCCTCAGGAGGGCAAGGCAGCCTCAGGAGGGCAAGGCAGCCTCAGGAGGGCCAAGCAGCCCAGGAGGGAAATCCAATTTTTCATCCCCAATCTTTTTTTTATCCCTCATAACCTACCTTTTTCCCTGTATTCACCTTTAATTTTCTTTCTTTTCACCCCCTCCCAAAATTCATCCACCAATCTCTCAACTTTCTTTCAAATCCCCAAAGAGCACAGTTCATCAGAAAGAGCAGCTGTGACAACTCCCACTTGTGTGTGTTTCTTTATTTTTTAACTCCAGGGCCTCTTGCCAAGACCCCGCATTTACTTCTCTTACAACCCCATCATAAATAATTAAAAAAACCCCCGGGTGACACACACTCCTTTCTGGCCCCTACTTTTTACGGGGAAAAAAATTCCCTCTTTCCTCATACCTAACTTGAGCCTCACTCTCCTCGTAAAAATTTTTTTCACTGTTTTCAGTAACCTACCTCCAAACCCCAACCTTGAAAACATCTGCCACTTTGCCCCCCCTATCCACCCTGTCATACCCTTTTCCAAACCATAAATGCCAAAAAGCCCTTTACCCTTTACTAAATACTTTTCACTTAATTTTCACTGAAAACACCGGTCCACACACCCCCTACCTTTCCAAAAGCCCCTTTGTTTTCTCTATCCTATTCTCCGTCTTACTTTTAATTCTTTCAATTAAAACTCAAAACCATACACTTTACCGGTATACTAAAACAGACTTTCCCCCTATAATTTTTCACTCTCTTTTATCCCCTTTGCCTTTATACAAAGGAACACATGCTTTCTCCCCAATCCCTAGGTACCTTCCCCCTCTTCCATACATTTTTTAAATAATTGCACCAACCACCCCAAAACTTACCCCCTAACTAATTATATAATATATAATAAAATATATATAATATATATAATATATTATATAAATATATATATATACAATCAATTAGATCACATAAACAGTGATTTTAAAATAGCGAAACAACCATTGAAAGAGATAAAATTCCAAGCGCTTTCGTACTACTCACATTGTCATATGGTTTTTTGCATATATATTTTTTGGCCGGTGTGCCCAGGAAGGGGCCTCAATCCCCCCGGCAACATCCTGCCCCCAAAATAATTCTAGGCTCCGGGGAGAGCCCCAAAATGAAACAACCAACACCTCCCCCAGCAAAAGGGGCTGACAGCTCCGTGCTTCACCTCTACAAGGACCTAAAATCTCAATAAAATTAACACCACCAGGACTCTGACACACATCCCCAAAGCAGCTCGCCCTCAAGCTGCAGCAATTCACTGACCTTCAAGAAAGCAACAGCCCTTAAAACAACAGATCCTGGCAAACTTGCTGCTTTTTGGCAATGCCTGTTTGGCTGTGCCACCAAGGAGGGACAAGTCACTAGCCCATTATTGGGGCAATAAAGCATTCCCAAGGGATGAAAACCCTCGTCCGCTCCCCCCTAGGGCGACAAACACCCGCCGGGCAAATGCCAACAAAGACACCCGACACCTCAAAAATCAACCCCCAAAATTAGCAAAAAAAATAGAAGAGGGTAAACTATTAGCTTTGAGACTTTATAACCAGTGGGGATACCATCGCTCCCAAAGGGCGTCAGCACGCGCAAGCTTTTAAGGCAAACATCCACCCAGGGCTCCCATACCAACATTTACCTCCCTGACATTTCAGCAGGGGAAAACATCTAACCTTACAGGATGCTGATGTGTAAAAGCTGCTATTTCATTTCCCAAGGTTCAGCAGGAGGGTTTTACCGGTTTTAAGGCCTAACACTTAAAAAAAAAATACTCAAACCGCACTTGGTGGTTTTTAAGAGGCGCTGCAACTCACCAAATTTTCCCCAAACCGTCCTGGGTGGCGGTGTCCCAAGGGCCCTCAGACCCTTTTTTTTTGGTCCTCATTGTTGCCCCCGGAAAAAGGAGGGGGAATCAGGCCCATTGCAGTGGGGAACACCCTTTGGGGCCTAGTCGCCAAGGCGCAGTAAGAAGGGGGAGTCAAAGGGTGCTGCAAAAGCTGAAACCAACTCAGCTCGGTTTCGGGGTTTTAACAGGGGTTTTAATCCCTTTTTCCCTTCAAAAATCGGTTTTATGTGACTTCCAACTATGTTTTGGGGGCCATGAAATGCTCGTGTGAGGGCGTGGGAAAAAGGGGGACCCTCTCGCCCCCTTTCTATTTTTTTTGGTCCCCAAGGAATCACGGAGGCACTCTCCAGCGAGCTAAAAATCTGGTTCCTGGACGAGGACCCTAGCTGGCACAAAAGAATCTCTCCTGGGGGCATCAGTAAAATTAAAAACAGGGAAAACCTGGGCCTTTTTTAAAACCCCCCCAAAGGAAATAGTTTCTACCAAACAACAGTTGTCCAGAAAATTAGAAACCCTTTTTTCCAGGGGCAACCATTGATCCAGCCAAAACACTCCCTCGGTTTCTCCTTTGGGGCCAATGCCCTCGATCTGATCCTAGGAAAAAAAACTCAGACCTCCGGGCGAGGAAAGCAGGATGAAAGACATTGACAACACAGCCTTTTACCTACTCACCAGGGGCCTGTCAACCCCCAAAAATTACCATTTCTAGATCCCCCACCCTTTAGCATCCAAAACTCAAAAGGGAATATACCCCCCCTGAAGGGATGCAAGATGTATTTAACTTTTCCCCTTTACGATGGACATGGTTGCAAGCCTCACTTCCGGCAGGCTTGGGGGGGCTAGGAGTACGCGATCCCCCAATTGCCTACCCCCTTTCCTATCCTCTTTCCCTTGCATCAAACGGTTTTATAAGACAAATTCTTCCTGACACCCTCATGACTCAGCGGAAAAAAGACCCTAGCTATGTCAGTGCCATCACCGAATGGGGGACTCTTGCTGTCCCACAAAACCCATGCAGCACTGGGCCCCAAACATCAAGCGGGGTCCCAATTGCTGAAAAGTGCTTGCCAACATGCTCAGGGCGCAACACAGTAGGGAGATTGCCCGTCTCCAGCTGGAGGCACCCACTCCGGGGGCTTCCTCCAAAAGTTTTTCCCATATCGGAATGGGGAAAGCGAAAATTGACCCCCTTAGACCCTCCGATTGCAGTGGGCCTGCCCTTGCTGCCCCAATTCACACAGAATATATGTGTATTTGCGGCGAAGTGCAAGCAAACCCAAAACGTCTACAGGTCTTAAAAGTTCCAAAACCAAGGGGTGGCATGCAAACACAAAGAGGGCAACGACATCATTAAAAACCCTTTCTACAGCTTTCCCTCCGAGAGGGAGCCACGACACTTGCAGCAAACAAAACCCACAACCCACAAACCGCCCCCACGGGATCACCATCTTTCCTTGGGAAAAATGGCAAGCTCTTTGCATGGGACATACCTGGTTTTCCCCCACGGGTGACACCATTCCATCACAGTGTGGGGGGACAGGGGGAGCTGCTGACCACAGGAGGATACAAATAGCAAGTACAGGGGCATTAGCCAAATATCAATTTGTCCCAGTGGGGTCAAGACCTTGGGATCAAGGGGAAAAAAATGCCACACGTTTTCCTTTAAAAAATTGGGGGCCAGACTCATCACACCCCCAGGGACCCAAGGGCAGCCGCTTCTGTTCCAGCGCCTCAGCGTCGCCCTCCAAGGGGAAAGCTTTTTGCATACTTGGGTTTACTCCAGCCTCGGGGGGAGCTGGGGGAAATTCATCATCTTTTATACATTTGCCCTTGATTCCCGTTATGTTTTTTTCTGTAAAGTTTTTGTATTAAATTTTAAATATATATATTATATATATATATAAAAATATATATATATATTTTATATATATATTTTTTTTTTGTGTGTGTGTGGTTGTTGTTTTTGTTTGTGTGTGTGTGTATTTATCAATATTTTATTTCTTGGTTGTGTAATTTGTATTTTTAAAAAAAAGAAAAAGATTTTGGTTTTTGAGGGGGTATCAGGGAGGATTTTGATATGGAAAAGAAGTACCCCATGATTTATTTGCTGTGTGTGAAAGTTTGGGTGTTGCGTTAACTGAAGCTATTAAAATATTTTTTGTGTACATTGAGCTAGATATTTTTTGAAGTTATCTGGTCCAGTTAACAGTGTCTGCTCGATGTTGAGTTTAAGTGAGTCGAATAATCGTTGCCCTTTCATCCGTGATTCATATCTGTTTAAAAATCCAGCTCCCCGCCCTCTCTTTTCCTATTTTCGTCTCTAACCATCCTTTCCCCTTTTTATCTGTAATTCCTTTTTCCCTTTGAACCGTATTCGATCATTCACGGCTTTTTTCCCACAAAGTTGCAATCTCACGATTTGCCCCCCAAAATTTTTCCCCCCTAGTTCATACGCTTCCTGACTTTTACCCTCGTTGAAAGAAAACTCAATAATCATGGGATGTTAGGAAGTATTTCTTAGTTCTCGGGACTGAATATTTGTGAAGCGGAGGGAGGCAGGACCCGTCATAGTTTAAAAGAAAGGGGTATGATAAAGCTCTGGAGCGGAAGAGTGACCCATACGACCAGGAAGAAAAGGGGCCAGGGCATGCTCGACCCCTGAAAACCACAATAGGGAGACAACGTAGTAAACACACACAAACCCCAACACACCCCAAAAACCCAACAACCACACCACACACAGGAAGGGCCCCCAGGACAATGAAGCAAAACTCAGAAAGGGGACACATGGGAAATGAGAATTTCCCTGAACGGGGTTCAGGGGGGACGAGAATGGCAGGAACCCTTTTAATGAGATGATGGAAATGTAGCAACAAAATGCAAGGGAGGCTGGGAGAGGTTTGTACCCAAAGGGGTAACAGGTAAGAAAAAGCCGGGATACCCAGGTTTTCCCCAAAGGTGCGGGGAGGAAAAACCCAAAGTGTGCTAGGGAAGGGAAGAAATATAAAGGAAAAGGACCCAGGAGAAAAAGGAAGGGCGTCGTGGGGCCAGAAACAAAATATACACAGATAAAAGGAGGCCCAAAGACAAATGAAAATGAGTAGCAGCGAAACCCAAAACTGACCCGAAACTGTTAACGCATATCACAGGAAAACAAACGGTAAAGGGACCAGGTAACAGGCTAAGGAAGGAAGGGAGAGACAACAAAAAATGACCTAAAGTATGTGGGGAAACCAAACAAAATTAAAAGAAGTGTTCACAGAGGAACAAAAGGGGGCCCAGAAAGAGGGAAGGGGGGCCCACCCCCATGTGCTGGAACATGCACAAAACCGGGAAGAAGTGAAGAGGCTTCTGAGTGAGCTGATACCTAAAAGGAAATGGGGCCGATACACTCCCAGGGTATGAGGAGGGACAGAGGCACTAGTGAAACCCTCCAACAATTTTAAATCATCATCAAAACGGGGAGATTGCCTGAGGCAGGAAAAACAGCAATTTTAGTCCCAATTTTTAAAAAAAGAAAGAATAACACTAAACACAGACCATGTCCCTGACATGAAGTATGCAAAATCATGGAGAAGATTTCAAAAAGGTGGTGGAACACCTAAAAAGGAATGATCCATCAACAGCAGCCAACATGGTTTCAGGGAGGGGAAACCCTGTGTCCAAACCACGGATTCTATGACGGGTGACAGCAGTAAACAAAGGAGAGGGGTGGGGGATTGCATTTTTTGGACTGCAAAAAGGGCGTTTGCACAGTTCCACACTAGAGATTGGGAAAAAAACGGAGGACAAGCAGGGATAACGGGGAAGGCACTACAAGGATCACGGAAACTTTCAGGAAGACAGAAACGACAGGGTACATGGCGAGGTGTCAGATGGGCACCCTGACCAGCGGGGTCCCCCAGGGGCGTCCTAGACCAGGCTGTTTTCGGTATTTGTGAACACATACGGAAGGAATAACTCTGGGGTTTCCCCCGTTTGCAGATGCTGAAGTTAGAAGAATTCACTCGATCGAAACCCGGGCAGAACTAAAAGGGGATCTGGACGGGCGCAGACGGGCCAGCAATTGGCTCCTGAGTTCAATCCCCCCAATGCAAAGTATAAGATTGGGGAAGGGCAAAGAAGCCGCAAGGAGTACAGTCCCTACCCGGGCCAAGATACAACCTCACTAAGAAAAAAAATTTTGAGGTGGAAAACACCGGACATTCCCCTGAAGCTCACTCAACCAAATACTGCTGCAGCTAGGCGCCTAAAAACCCAGAACAGCATTCCGACATTTTAAATAAAATTTCAGGACCCTGTACACCGTGTACTTGGGCCCCATATTGGAGTATGCGGCCCTTTTTGGAACCCACACCTAAACAAAAGTGCAAAGGTTTGAACAAGACTACCCCAACTAAAGGAGTCCACGAGGAGAGGTTTAAAGGGGAAATAAACCTACGACCGGGAGGACGGGAGAGAAGGGGGGACATATAAGACATACAAAATATGAAGGAAATTTGACAAGGGGACAAAGACAGGAGTTCCAGAATTGACACAGTAACAAGGGACACAGTTGGAAGTTGAAACACAGATAAATCACAGGGAGTTAGGGTTTTTTTCCCACAGATATTCAGTAAGGGGAAATAGTTTTGGGAAGCGTGTGTGGAGGCAGGACCCATACAGGTTTAAGCAGGGGTTAGATAAAGCTCAGGTTCGGGAGAGTGACCAAAGTAGGGACCTTTTGAAGAGGGGGGGGCCGGACTGGGACTCGCCCCCTGCAACCTCAACTAGGTGATACACACACACACACGGGACCGTTGAAAACCTTTAACTACTGCAACAACTACAAACACTGCCCCAAAGAAGACTGCACTTTCTTGGACAGAAAAAGGTTTTTGACACAGTAACGCCAAGAGACTGGTACAAAAAGTAGAAAGCAGCAGGAGAACAGGTGAAGAATTTCAGTGACAGGGTATCTGCCAGGAAGTAACGTGAGTGACGGGCTTAAAAGATGTCGGAATAGGGGATGGGGGGGGATTCCACAAAGATCGTACTAGTCCCGTGCAATTTCTTGTATACTGATTAACATGAGGGAAAAAGATAGGCAGGGGCACTCTGATGAGCGAAACTATCAAAGTAAACCAGAAAAGGCTAAAAATTTTTATCTGGACATTTTTCATAATGACCACAATCGGTCTTGGAGTTTAGTTCCCCCTTTGAAAGGGTATGAATTTTGGGAAGGGTAAAGAAGCCCGCGACGGGGGTAAAAGCTGGAATCCCACTAAAGGCAAGGTCTTGGGTGAGCATTTACCGACAATCATCGTGGAGCACATCGCCAAATAACTGCGCCAAAAATGCGTGTCTCCAAATCAAGACAGGTTTTAAAATTTTTAAAGAAAGGAGTCATTCACGAACTGAACCCGTGAGTGGGGCTATTTTTAAGTTTGGCACCTTTTAAAACCCAACCGGGAAAAAGCAAAAACAAAAATTTTGGAGAAAGTGCAGAGATTTCCAACGGATGTCCCGGAAGTAGGGGGTATGTTTTGAGAAGTGGTCAAGGAACTCAGCCTGATGACACTGAAGAACAGAAGCACAGGGCTGATACGATAAAAGGTACAAAATACATAAGAAATTGGGGAGAGGAAACGGAAACACGAAACGGGGCACAGCGGGCGTTAACAACTCAGTGAGTCAAAAGCGTTAGGAAGTATTTTTTAGACTTAAAACTTTTGGGGGAGTTAGCTGGGCTGTTCCCAAGCACCAGGGCTTGTTGTGTGTTTTAAAAAATCTCAGTTCAAGGTTGAAGAAGGGTTCTACTTCTTCAGGAAAAAAAAGGAGGGAAGCCGCATAGAGATTTTTGGGACGAGTGTAAAAGGGATTTACTGGTTAAGGAAATGGCCCAGCAGTGTAGTGGCAGCCGCTTTAATGGAAAGGGGTTAAACATTCAGAAGAAGGAAGATGAGGAAGTTAATAGAAAGATGTAAAGGGGGAAAATCGTTCTTGTTCTCCAAGACGATGTACTTCAGGGTTAGTGAGGTTGAAGGCCCACGATTCCCCTGTAATCAACCTAAGAATATTTTAAAAAGGGGGCTTTCCAGGTAAGTATTGGACGTATTTTGTAAAAAGGAAAGAAAGGCCCCCCCCAAGAGAGAGTGTTTTTCCCGGGGAGCTGGTTTTGGTGACATGTCACGGGGTTGGGAAAATATTTGTCGGGTAAATGGGAACAAGCCCTTTTATCTGCTTAGGGGTGGGGTTAAGACTTGAGAATGGGGGAGAGAGGAGCTGCTGGATAAGTACGGGTCAGCCATAAATAGTTAGGTCAAAGGGGAGGGATCCCAGTCATATGTAGCATCCCCCTAGAAAAGGGAAAGGGGCAATGAAGGGAGTCTGGGGGAACTGGTAAAATTTTGCTGGTTAGACGGGTACTGCAAAGAATTTGCAATCCTTTCATTGATAATTTGGACCATTCTTTGGCAAACGTGAATGATGAAAGGGGATGGGTTTCACCTGGGAGGAGTGGTTGCATTACCCCAATTCATTGGGAGGGAAAATTGATGATTGTCTAGGAATTTAAACTGATGGTTTAATAAGGTTGGGTTTTTTTGTGGGAAAAAACGCTGCGCATTAGGGTTAAAAACAGCGTTTTACCGGGGAACCCTCGGGGATAGTTTAAAAGACAATATTCAAAATAAAGTTGCTAGAAATTTCAAATCAACTGTAAAAAAACAAAAAGAGGGATAAGGGAACGAGTGCTATTTCCCTTTAAAGGGTTTCTTAAAATGTGGACTAAGAAATAAGATACTTGAGCTAAGATTACTTGCAAGGTAGGTAAATAGTATTTTTGGGTTTTGCAGAGACCGGTTAAACCCTGAAAGTAGAGAAATGCCTTCTGAATGCAACAACAAGGTTAAACTTTCCCACACTGATGGGGTCAACGGAAAGGGGTGGTGGGTGGCGAGTTTTCAAAAAAAAATTTAAATTTGTTGTTTTAGACATGTAAAAATTTAAAGAAACATCAAAAAAAGAGTTTTTTTGCCTACATTTTCTCAGGGACAGACAAATTAAATTTGGGTTGTTTATGGGCCTCCAAACCTTGATAGGGAGGGCAGAACGTATGGAACCTTTCATAAGGCATCTAGATATGAAAAGTTGTAAAAAGGGGGAGTTTTTTAATTTTAGAAAAATTTATTGGAACTATGACGGGAAATCTTTGATTAGGGGCTTTCTTGATAGGGTTCAGATTGCTTTTAGAACCGGTTGTGCAGAACCAACTAGAGGAAACAATCTCTTGACTTGGTTCTTGCCAAAAAAGATTCACTAAAAATAATCTTGAGGTTAATGTGAGCGGGGGGAAAGTGTCCTACACTTTTTTAATATATCATGGAATTCCCCAGAAAACTGCAATCAAATCTCTGCCCCCGTTTTTTGCTTCCCCGTTTTCAGGGGACTGAAAAAACCTGGGTGGGCAAAAATTGGGGTCCTGACTAGGGGTCAGGTGGGGTGATTTGGTTCCAATTGACGTTTTCAGAGCTAGTTTTAGCTGCCCAAACAACTCTTGTTCCAAGTAGGGAAATTAAATTAAAAAAAAGATCCCAAGGATGAAAATAATAAAACATCTCATTGGTAAAAGAGAGGCATATATACCCGTATCAAAAGGGGGGATGGACATTAAAAAATCAATAAATTAAATTTAAAGAAAAAAAAAGAAAAAATAAAAGCAAAAGGGGTTAGAGGCAAAGGCCCAAAAGGGTTTCAAAAACTAACCCAAAAGGTTCTTTCATTATCGAAGAAAGATTGGGGACAAGACTGGCCCCTTTAAGAGTAACTCTGGTCAGATCACGGGACAGTGAAACGATATTTCTGAAAAAATAGGTTAGTAAACAGGATATAATAAACATGTACGTTTGCGAAACTAGTAAAAGGTTCCAGACAAATAGAGAAACAAAACCAAAACAAACCCCCAATCCCTGATGAACTTTTTAAAGGGTTTTAAAGGAATGTAAAGAGGAATTAGCATACCTTTGGTAATTTTTAACATATCAAAAACCCGGTAAAATGGAAAAGGCAAATGTAAAACCTATTTTAAAGGGGTGACAGGTCCTGGCTTCGAACTACAGTGGGAAAAAAATTTTTGGAACCCAAAATGCCGAAGCAATTTGTTTCCCCTTGATAGGCACAATTGATTAAAGAATCTCAACACGGGTTTTTTTCAAATGGGCGTTTCCGTCTTACGAATTTAAACTTTTTTCACTAAGGTTTTTGGGAGGGAATCAGGTAAGAATATAATTGTGTATATACTTCTTAAAGGTTTTTTGAAAAGAGTTCCACACAAGGGCTATTGAGGAAACTTAATCCACGGGAAAGGGGGAGAAATTTTTTCCGGGGAAGGCTGGTGACAAATAACAGCAGAAGTTTGCTAAATGGGGGGGGAAATCAAAAAGGGGGCACGTCGCAAACGGGGTTCCTCAGGGGGCATGTTGGGCCCGTTATTGTTCAAATTTACATAAACGACATAGACAGGGAAAAAAAAGGACATAAGCAATTTTCTGATGACACCAAATAGGCAGTCCAATTTATTTTAATGAGGACACAAGCATCAGGATGATTTTAATAGACGTCAAGGCGGGAAGTGGGATGCAGTTTAATATTACAAAAACAAAGTTTTAAATGTTGGCAGTTAAATAAAACCATCCCAAAAACTAAATAATATAATCTTAAAACTACGATTGCGAAAGGATTTAGGACCTGGTTCAGTAGCTAAAACCAAGACAACAGTGCATTAGTGTTCCAATAAATAACAAATTCTTGGTTCATATAGAACATAAATTTAAAAAGCCCAGGTTGTTCTTCAAATCTAATTCCTTGGTTGGCTTCTTTAAAAATGCGCTCAATTTTGGGCCCGTTTTTCAGAATGGATAAAAAACCCCGGAAAATACAAGGGGGAGACAAAGATGATCCCATGTATCAGAAATTTCCCTAAAGGATAGATGAGGGCCCCGAAACTCACCTCTGAAAGGGGTAGAATTAGGGGGGGTAATCGATGTATAAAAGGAAAAAAAAAAAAAAATAAAGGGAGTAAAATAGCGTGCTTTAAAATTTCCACCAAGACAAGACCGCAGCAAAGGTTTCAAGTTGGGAAAAAATTTAGTTTCAGGAAGGATGTAGGAAACACGGTTTGGGAATAATTGTGGATAGTGAACAAACTCCCCATACAGTTTTTTGAGGGTAAAACGTTTTCATTTTAAAAATAGGTTTGAAAAAAAAATAGGGGGGGCGAGTTTCACCGACTAGTTTTTTCTGCGGGGGTTTCATGCTCATCCCGGTGGAAAGGGGACCAAAACTGGGGGGTTTGGCTTTTCCGGGGGGGGCCGGACCGTTCCGCAGGGGGCAGCAGGCCCGTTGTAGGTTTCCCTTTTTTATGTTCTTTTGTTGTTATGTAAAGCCTCTAAGCCAGAGAGTGTGAACCAATCGACCAACAAGGAGTGGACCAGGCATTAGGCCCACACACACAACCCCCCACACACAACTACAAACCCCAAACCCGGGGGCTGAGTTCGACCCCCCCGCAACTACAATTGGTTCTAAATTTGGTGAGTACACACACACCCCAAAAAAACACAACACATAACGGGAAAGGGGAAAACTCAGAAAAGGGCCTTTTTTGCAGATGAGCGAATTTAGAGAAAATCAAATCGGGTGAGGACGCAGGACTACAAAGAGACCCCGGGCAGGCTACAAGCCCGGTCCAGCAACTGGCTCCTTGATTTTTAACCCCGCCAAATGCAAAATCTGAAGATTGGGGAAGGGCAAAGAAGACCCCAGACAAAATGTATTTAAAGGCCAAAAACTGAAAAACCCCACTCAAGGGAAAAAGATCTGGGGGGAGAGTATAAACCAGCGATCTCCTGAGGGGCACATCAAACAGATAATGTAAGAATGGTTCAGAGAACCGACCGTTGATAAGTTAGAACCCCTGTACTCTTGGTTTTCTTTTTTGAAAACTTTCGCCACACAGGGCTTCATCTTCCCCTACAAAGGAGAATCTTTAAGAACAGGGGAGAATGAAGTAAACAGTCCCCAACCTTAGTCGATGTGGTCAGTCCCCCAAACTTAAAGAATACGGCATAAGGCTGGAAGGACTTTTAAACCGTTGGCCCGGGGGAGGGGCAGCATCATATCGTGAACATTTGTTCAACGTGAAGAGGGCGTTTTCCCAAAAAATGGCAAGCGAAGAATTCCCAAGTATTTAAGATCCCCAAAAAGTTGCAGTGTCTGACAGGTTTTTAGATGAATGGTTCAAGAACCGCATGTTATAAATTAGACCATGTGCAAAATCTTGGGGATTTTATTGAGGAAACGTTTCGCCACACATGGCTTCATCAGCCATACAAAGGAGAACTTAAGAACGGGGGGAAAATGAGGTAATTCGTCCCTCAAACCTTGATCGATGTGGAAAGTCCATCAATCCCTTTAATAGAAAACGGCATTCGTGCGAAAGGATTTTAACCCCTTTGTAGGGCTGATTAAGCCCTGTGTGCGAAACGTTTCCCCAATAAAGTCCCCAAAAGTTTCACATTGTTAATTTTAACAGTGGTTCCTGAACCTTTATCTACAAACCCCGTCACCACTGCAATTCTGGGATCTTTAAAATTGGAAATTTTTCCTGCCAATTCTTGGGCAACCCCACTCAACGGAACAAATTTTCACGCCTATGACCTGCACCTCTCTGCAAAGGTTTTTTAAGCTCCTTTTTCAGCCTATCCCTATTCTATTTAAGATTTTGGGCTGCCACACCGACTCAAAGGGTTTAGGGACTGATTACCTCTTCTCCTCCTTTCTTCAAGATTCCCCCTTTTTTGGACTGATGAAGCCATGTGTGGGAAAGTTTTTCCCCAATAAAGATACCCAAGATTGCCATGTTCTAATTTTTCAATCAAAAACTGCGCAGCAACGGGGGCCCCCGCAAACCCACGGAAGCGTTCCGATACCCCAGTAAAGGGTTCGTTTAAGACTCTGTTCCATTTTACGTCAGGGCCCATACGGGGTATCGCACATTTGGAATCCACACCTAACAAACACGCAAGAAATTTAAAAAAGTGCAAAGGTTTGCA
Organism: Cherax quadricarinatus; assembly: GCF_026875155.1. Taxonomy (NCBI): domain Eukaryota; kingdom Metazoa; phylum Arthropoda; class Malacostraca; order Decapoda; family Parastacidae; genus Cherax; species Cherax quadricarinatus. Next base: position 520,609 of record NC_069429.1, on the reverse strand, counting down.
ACAAACGTCCCCCAAACACGGGGGTTGTCCTACGAAGAAAGGGTTTAGAAACGGGGTGACGACACTGGGGGACAGGAGGGGGAGGGAGACTTGTAACGACATATAAAATAGCGCGGAATAACAAGGGGGAAAAAAAGCGGGGTGTTCCAAGAAAGGGACACAGACACAAAAGGGGCACAATTGGGAAAATTAAAATCAGATGAATCAAGGATTTAGGAAGATTTTTTTTCCCGTCATAGAGTAGTCAGGCCCTGGAATAGCCAGAAAGTGAGTAGTGGGGCGGGAACCATACATAGTTTTAAGGCGAGGTTTTATAGGCTCTTTTTGGGGGCAAAAAAGGGGGAGAACAGGACCTAGTACTCAGCGAAAGGCGGGGCCCGAGCTGTGACTCGACCCCGCAACCCAAATAGGTAGTTAACGAGTAAAACACCCAACCCAAAAAAAACCCAAACACAACACCCAAAACAACCAACACAACCACCCCACCAAACACACCCAAACCAACAAAAAAACATAAAACACAAAACAAAAAACATTCCCCACCCCCCCCCCAAAAAAACCCAAAACCCCCCCCACCCCCCCCCACCCCAACCCCAAAAACAACCCACAACAACAACCACCCCTCACACACCCACCCCAACAACAAACCCGAAGAAGACAAAAGGGAGGGGGGGGTTGTTGCAAACTTCTTGGGGTGCAAAACCTTACCCCCATTCCTCACAAAATTTTCAAACTAACAACACGATATAACAAACACCAATATCAAAATACCACAACCCAACAACACATTACAAAAAATACAACACCGGGGGAGGGAAGGGGTGGTTGGAGGGGAATTTTTGGAATTTGAACGACATGCGAAGGTTAGACTCAAAGTGCCTTTTCAGAAGGAATTAATGGGGAAATTAAACTAAGAGGACCAGGCAGACTTAAAGAACCTGGACAGATGGCCCCCCTGGGCCACAAAAAGCTTTTTTTGAATTTAATCCGCCAAATGCAAAATGAAGAAAAGGGGAAGGGCAAGAAACCCGACAGAATGGCTATTTGGGCCAAAGCTCAAACCTCCCCAAAAAAAAAGTCTTTGGGGGGGGGGAAAAAAGCACCCCAAACCACAACAGGATAACTGCCATATGGGCGCCTGCAAACCGAGAAAAACTTCCGATACCTTTAGAAATCAATTTAAAAACTGTCACCTTTTTTCAACCTATAGATCAGACCTTGTTGGAAAACCCCGAAATTTAAAACACGTCAAGAAACTGAAAAGAAAAAAAAGGTTTTGCGACAAGGTTAGTTTTAGAGCAAGGGGGGAAGTCCTATGAAGAAAGATTAAGGGGAAACGGCCTACGACACGGAGGCAGGGGGGCAGTAGACATGATAAGACATAAAAAATATGCTGGAAGACAAGGGGGACAAAGACGGGATTTCCAGGGAGGGGGCACAGAAACAAAGGCCACAAATTGGGAATTGAAGACACAAATAGTCAGGGATGTAGGAAGTATTTCTTCATCAGAGTTGTAAGGCAGGGAAAAGCCTAGAAAATGACGAGTGGGAGGGGAGGAACCCTACACAGTTTTAAACGAGGTTTGATAAAACTATGGAGGGGGGAAAGAGGGGGTAGTGCAACCGGGGAAAAGGGGGGGCCAGACTAGGCTGCCCCTGCAACCACAAATAGGGGGTACACACACACACACACACACACACACACACAAAAACACACACACAAACACACACCACACCCCACAACCCCCACAACACACAACAAGAGGGAGAGGGCCTATACGATCAGTGAAGGTTGGGGACAGGACGAGTCTCGACCCCCCGCAGCCACAATTAGGTGAGTACACACACACCACACACACACACACATCACCCCACACAACACAAACACACACACACACCCCACACACACAACACACACCACCAACATACACACACACACCCCAAATAAAAACACCACACAAGCAAGAGGGGGGGAAAGGGCCTGTCGATCAGGAAATCGGGGGGCGGGGCGATCTCGACCCCCGGGAACCACAAAGGAAACACACACACACCACACAACACCAACACCACACACAAACACACACCCACACACCCCACCCACACTCACACCACACATACACACACACACACCAACCAAAACACCACACTACACACAACACACAACACACCACACACCACAATACACCACACACACACAGACACACAAACCCCACACACACACCCCCACACACCACACACACACCCCGCACGCACACAACAACACAAAGCCTAGTGTCTAACGACATGTGCCGGCAAAAAGGGGAAAACACACACACCACCACACACCACACACACACACACACACACAAAAATTGAACTGATTTAAACGGGGGCAAAAATTCACACTATTAATAAGACTAGAAGACCCCCATGAGCAATGCAAAGTTGTTGACCTTGAGAGACTTTAACCACAAGGAAACAGACAAGAAGATCCTTGAACAACTCGGGGAACCAGAAATGTGTTTGACTAATTGCTACAACAGAGAGGAAGGGATGCGCTAGCTGACCTGCATTTTGTGTTCATTCTGACGTAGTGAATATCCAGTACGAGAAACCACTCAGTGATAATGAGCATAAAGTCTTGAGTTCCGAATATCTTGTGAAAGTAAACTTGGAGAGAGATAATGCCAGGAGAATGAGAAAATTCATTTTTTGAAAGAAATTTCAACTAGGGGATTAGGGAAGCCTAAACATTTTTTTTTCTCGGCAGTCCAGGAACTTTTTGAAAGCATCTTCTTGTACACACGAAGAACTTTAGGACATGGGTCCTCACAGTGTTAACCGTTCACACCCAAAACTCAAGTTCCATGTTTCTCTGGCATAAAAGACTACAAAGGCAAGATTCAAAGGTTGAAAAGTTTGCAACGAGATAAGGTCCGGAAGGGGTATGAGGTACGAGGAAAAATTAGGGGAGGAAAATCTGATGAGATTCATAACTTTAGTGGAAAGAAAGCCTATGAAAATACGAATACAGGGTACAAAGGTAAGAAGAATTGATAGGATAAAGAGGAATGGATGGTTAGAGACAGAAAATGGGAACGAGAGGGCAGAGCTGGATGTTGAAAACGGATATGAATCATAGGGATGTAAGGAACGATTTATTCAGCCTTATTGTGGTCATGAAGTCGATTAGCCAGGACAGTGGAGTGAAAAAGACAAGATTCTTATATAGCTTTAATTAAGAAGACACTTGATAAACCTGTAGGAGAGTGAATTAATTAAGAAGACACTTGATAAACCTGTAGGAGAGTGAATTAATTAAGAAGGACACTTGATAAACCTGCAGGAGAGTGAATTAATTAAGAAGACACTTGATAAACCTGTAGGAGAGTGAATTAATTAAGAAGACACTTGATAAACCTGTAGGAGAGTGAATTAATTAAGAAGACACTTGATAAACCTGCAGGAGTAGTGAATTAATAAGAAGACACTTGATAAACTGTAGGAGATTGAATTAATTAAGAAGACACTTGATAAACCTGTAGGAGGGTGAATTAATTAAGAAGACACTTGATAAACCTGTAGGAGATTGAATTAATTAAGAAGACACTTGTTAAACCTGTAGGAGAGTGAATTAATTAAGAAGACCACTTGATAAAAACCCGTAGGAGAGTGAATTAATTAAGAAGACACTTGATAAACCTGTAGGAGAGTAAATTAATTAAGAAAATATTGATAAAAACTGTAGGAGAGTGAAACCCGTAGTGGCCAGTGATGACGAAGAGTTAAAATCGAACACTTATAACTACATAAAGGTCTGCACACACACACACACACACACACACACACCCCACACACACACACACACACACACACACACACACACACACACACACACACACATACACACACACACAAAACCACACACATTGGCTCGTTGACGAGAAAAAAAAAGTTCACCTGGGGAAGCTTCAGCTGGTCAGCGGATATCGGTATTGGGAAGCATTTGAGTACAGGGAAGTTACCAGTGAGTGAAGAGACTGCGCCAATAATCAAACCAAAAAACCAAAAG
>NC_069429.1:485381-516058 GCF_026875155.1 Cherax quadricarinatus | reverse complement strand
GTTGGCAGATACCAAGAAAGCTCAAGCAGTTTTAAAAAAAGGGGAAGTGTTTTTGGGTACCCCAAATGAGGAAAATTGTGGACAAATCACAAGGGATTAAAAAGAGGATAACATAAAGCTGCTTTATAGACAACCGGGAAGCTTTTAAAAACAGATGGGAACATAAAAAGTCTGGGTAAAATGGTCCCCCTTGAAAAGGCCATGTAGTCAAAAACGTAAGGCGGGAGGTGTTTCCCCTGGTAGTCTAAATGTGGGGCTGATGTGCTGTCCGGGGGAACAGTAATGGGAAGCTGAAGTGCTGCCCTGGGGACAGAATGGTGAAGCGGGGTGTGCCCGGGGGAGACAGTAAGGGTGAAAGGGAGGTGCTGCCCTGGGAGAAGTAATGGGAAGCGGGAGGTGCTGTCCTGGGAGACAGTAATGGTGAAATGGGGGTGCTGTCCGGGGAACAGTAATGGTAAAGTGGAATTTTGTCCAGGTTCGGGAATTAAAACCAGGAATCATTAAATGCCCTCATAGGGGGACAGGAGCCGTATGGGGGGAAACAAGTGTAGAAAAGATAAGAAAAAACTAATATTGCAAACTAGAAATACCACAGGAAATAGAAAACAAGAGGACCCCAAGCAATAGGGGATATATTCCCAAAAAAACGGGTGGGGCTCCATTGTTGGTGCTAGGGGGATAGGAAAAGCAGGAAAACATGCCCCAAACGGGAATACGTCAAGAAACCAAGGCAAACGGAAACCAAGCCTGTGCCATACATGCCTTGGATCTGCAGACAGGGGGAAATCGGGGAAAAAACAGCGGGGTGCAATTGACCACCCTAGAAAATGCCATGCCCATATGAAACAGGAAAATGCAACCCCCTTCCTGTAAGCTTTTTCCCCGAAATTTTTACCTCTTCAGTACAGGAAAGACGTGCTATAACTTAAATTGCCAGGCACACATTAAAGGGTACAAAAAGATAAAAAACATCCGGGCCCATGGAAAACCGGGGTCCCACACCACTCAAAGGGGAGGGTTTTTTTAGTCCCAGGAAGGAAAAAAAGGGGCAGGAAATGGCAGAAATCATACCCCAAAATCCATCATTCCCTGGAGTGGAACCACAGTCGAGGGCCCTCCTCCAAACCAAACAAACAGATAAAATCCCGGAAAAAAATCCCCCCCCAGTAAAAACAATACCACCGCCCTTTTATTTTCTTCTTTCAAAAAACAGGGTCTAAACCCGCAAAAAACAAAAAAAATACCTTTCATCTGGACTGTGCAGAGGAAAAGGCAATTTTTCGCGGCTTTCACTGAGCCCACAAAAAGGATCATTTTGGAAAACGAAATATGGTCCAGGTTACAACCTATACAATGGACAGAGTGAACGGGCAAAGGGGGGGGGGGGTTGGCGTACATTGCAGAGTCACTTGTTTGCACAGAACGCTAAATCCCCAAAAATGAGTAGTGGAAGTTTTAGCAGTAAAGGTCGGAACCAAAACCTAGTCGTTGTGGAGTCTACAACCCTCCGGATGAAAAACCCCCAGCAACCCCGGGAACAGCGTTAAAATTTGACCACTGTCTAAAAAATCTTCCGCTCCTGACCCAAAATCTTGCTCCTGGGGGTTTTTCAACTTAAGGCCCTAAAATGAGGAATTAGCAATAATATTTTTGCGTAATAACACAGGAGGCAGTCGATGAAAACTCACACTCAACGAGCTTTTAAAAACTCTGCAGAAAATTCAATTTTTAAAAAAGAAAAAAATAGAGGTACTGACTGGGAATAATAGACCCCACTTTACTAACAATGAGATCTGATAAGAAATGTCACCCTATCAAAAAAAATATCTCAGATCCAAAATAATTGAGGTTCAGACAGTATGCGTGGAGCCCCAGACCAAAATGAGATAGTCATGAGGGGGGCATTCACCAAAAACAACTTCAATAAAAAAAAACATAAAGTGGGACCAAGTAAAAACCCAAATTAACCCATATGTGGAAGATTAAATAACAACACAGACCCCAACTTATCCCAAACAATTAAAATTTGGGGGCACTCGATGTTGCACAAAACTTATTCCCAAAAAAAAGGAGGAGTAGATGTAAAAAGAAAAGGGCAGGCGCTCCCCCTTTTAAAGGGGCGGAAAAATAACAGGTGGTAAAGAGGTCAAAATTTAAAAATGAAATGCGGGGGAGACACTGGTCAAGGAAATACAAGCATCGAACTCAAGCTAAAGGAATCTTATAGGGTCAGGAATGCGGGAAAAACTAAAAAACCATAAAAGAAAACAAAAAGAAACCCAAATATTTCTTCTCCATCAAATCAAAGTCGGGAAAAAAAGTCCCGTATTTGGGGCCCCCACTTAAAAAAAGATGGGTCCTACACAGTGACGCAAGGAAAAGTGAGCTACCAGTCCCAATATGACTCAGTTTTTTGCAAGCCCCAAAACCCGCTGAGAGTGAAGATCAAAAAGAAATTTTTTTGAGAGGCCCAAAATTTTGGTTAACACAAGCCCCATCCATGTTATCCTGATGCCAAAAAGACTTGAACGGGATAAAAGACTGCCCCTGCACTCTGCCCCAGGGCCCAATCATGGAACTCCGTGTTCACAAGAACTGCAAGAAGCCCCCATCACGACCTTTTCCATCCTTTGGGGGAGGGAAATGGACACGGGGGTCGTCCCACAGTTACTAAAAACAACAACTAGCCCCACTTCAAAAAGGGGGCAGTAAAGCAACAGCAAAGAACTAAAACCAATAGCCAAACACCCCATATCATAAAAACCTTTAAAAGGGCCAAAGAAGCAAGATCACCACCCATCTAAACCCCCATCATTACACAACCCCGGGGAACAGGGTTTTTAGAACAGGTCGCCCTGTCTGTCTAACTTTTTGGATCACTACGAAAAGGGTCCTAAATGCACTAAAAAAAAAAGAATGCAGATTAATATTACAACTTTGCAAAGCTTCGTCAAGTGTGACCATGGCGTAATAGCGCACAAAATGGTGAAAGGAATAACAGGAAAATCAGTCGATGGATCTTAATTTCCACCTAACGAACACGAGAGTAGTCTCAACAGAGTAAAGTCCGAGACAGCTAGGTGAAAAGCTCTGTTCCACAAGGCACAGTACTTGCCCCCTCTTGTTCCTCACCCCTCATATCCGAATGACAAGGATGTCGCCACAGCCGTGTCTTCCTTTGCAGATGACACCCAAATCGCTGACATTTTCCCATTGCAGACCTGAAAGGGCTCCGGCGGACATCAACTGAATCTTTCAGTGGCTGCAAAAAACATATGAAGTTCAACGATAGAAATTTCAATTACTCGATAGGGTAAACACGGGGAAATTTAAAATCTTCTCAATTAAAAAACAAATTCTGGCCACAAAAAAAGAGCGAAACCCCAAGTCAAAGACCGGGAGTGATATGTCGGAGGATTCCCCTTAAAGGGCCCATAACTTGTATCATTTGCATCTGCTAGAAAAAGGACGGGATGGAAAATGAGAACTTCAAAATAGGGAGGCCACCCCATGATGACACCTTAGGTACTTGTTCTTCTAGGGGGAAATATTTCTGCAATAACAGCACCTTTAAAGGGCGGGTAAAATTGCTACCTAAAAAAGGTAAGAGAACCCTTATGGTGCGCATAATGGGAGAAAAAAAACACCTCATACTGGGACCCTTTTTAAGGTTCCAAAAACTGATTCCCCTGGAACGCAGGCAGGGAGATACATTTTAAATTAACCTGGAAAATCCTAGAGGACTACCCCAAACTTGCACACGAAAACCTTATACGAAAGCAAAGATTGGCAGACGATGCAACATCCCCCCAATAAAAAGCGGGGGTGTCACTAGACGTTAAGAGACCATACAATAAGTGTCGGGGCCCGAGACTTTTTAAACTGCCTCCCACACACAAAAGGGGGGATTACCAAAGCCCCCGGCAGTCTTCAAGCTGGCATGACAAGCAAAAAGTATTTCCTGACACCCGGGCTGTGGCTCGTAGTTTTTTTGCGTGCAGCCAGCGCAACAGCCTGGTTTCAGGCTCTGATCCACCAGGAGGCCTGGTCACAGACCGAGCCGGGGGCGTTGCCCCCCGGGAACTCTCTCCCAGAAAAAATAAAGGGAAAATTTTAAGAAAATTTTTCATTTTGTTAGGTAAAAGGGGACACATTTACAATAATATCTAAACAAACTTGTAAAGGGGAATGCAGTATATTTTTTTCCCCACTTGGGGGGGACGGGGCAATATTAATTTATAGGAAGCCCTTGTTAGCAAAGCCCCTGGGTTTTGCACATTCGAGTCCATGGGTGCCCTTGTATCGCCATTTTGTCGGAAATTTAACCCAATGTTATTACATTTTCACATTTGCATTACGCATTTCAGATGTCATGGTATATGTCGTAGTATCATGAACAAGATCAGTTTTTTTTTTTTTTAACACTGGCCATCTTCCCGGAAAAAGTGGGTGACCTGAAAAAAAAACCTTGACCCTTCACGTGATCATTGTCTTCCCAGAGGTGCCATGTACAGCAGTTTAAATGTCCCCAAAACAGCGATACCCCAAACCCCTCCTTTAAGTACGGGCATATATTTTCCCCTCCAGGACTAAAGTCCAGTAACCGGTTTCCCTAAACCCTTCTGGGGAAATTTCCCCTGCTCACACCCCAACAGCTCAAGTCCCAGAAGCCATTTGCCCCCACTCACTCCTATCAACTTGCTCAAAAATCCCTGCGTAATTGTCTTTAAATTCAATTTCATTTTTTATTCTTTTATGCAGTACACAGAAATTGTTTACATGTGATAAATAACGGGGACAAAATAAAGCCACTAGTATTGATTTCCTTGTACTAGCAAATAAAAATTTAAAATTACACATTGTAAATAGGGCAAAAAAAAAAAAAAAATCCTTAACCCTTGAAATAATCCCCTTAGGCCCCAAAGGTGTTTTTTTTGATAACAATGGTCATATCATTTTTGTGGACAACAAAGCATCGTGTGTGTGCTTTTTTAACAGTTGGGAAAACTTTTTACCAAGTTTGGTAAAAGAGGAACTGAGATTTTCAGTTTGCTGGTCCTCATTTTGCAGCAGCAACAGCGAGGAATTATTCTATCACAGATTCCACAATCACGGTTTTAAAGGTGAGTTGGACTTCTTGTAATGTTTTTCATCTTTTTCAAGCACTGGCTGCATCCTCTGAGGAAGGATGATTTAAAAAAGAAAATGAAAGTGGTTTTTTTAACGTTAGAAATTTCAGGAAAAGGGGGGTTACTACCCCCTGTTTCCGGCATTTAGTCACCTCTTATGACAACAGGTTATGGGGAAGGATTTTCTCCACTTCCCCTGGGGTTTATTCCGTAAAGGATAACAAAAAAAAAAAAAAAGGGGGGGAAACCCTTTTCAGTGGGCCGTGCCCCCAAGAGGCGGGTGTTTTTAAACCCATCTTCCCCACCCATCACTGGCCACCCTTTCCCCAGATTACCCAGGAAAAACCCTCAATACCCGGGACATGTGATAAATGGTCGAAAAAACCTACAGGCTGAAGAAAAAGAAATTTTCCACCACCAGTGGGAAACTTTTCCCTGAATAAACTTTCCCAAATTTTCCCGGGTTTTGTCTATTCTTCCCCTAATATACTAATAAAACCCAGCCTTTCTCACTCATAAATTTATTCAATATTTTTTTAAAGTCCCCAAGGTGAAAAATTGAGACATTTTGCAAACATGAGAATCTTTTTTGAAAAAAACGTTTCGTCAACATGGTTTCATCACCCAATACAAGCATGGAGTATGGGGAGGAGTTTGAGGAAATCGCCCTCAGCTTGAGTCGTGTTTTCAGTTCATAAATTTGTGAATGTACAGATGGGGCTGTGCGGGGCTTATATACTGTAACAGGTGAGGCGTAGCAGGAGGAGGGGGGGATACAGTGGGCCCTGCCACTTTGTAAGGGGCGATCCAAGGTTTGGGCAAGGTTTAAGTTTTGTACCAAGACCCCCAGATGTTGCATGCCCTGACAGTGTGGGAATGGTTTTGAAAACGACAAGTTAAAAGTTTGAGACATTGTGAACAATGAAATTTTTTATTGAAAAAACGATCCCCAACAGTGGTTCATCGCCCAATAAAAAGCGCTTGAGGTTTTAAACCTTATTCCCTGGAACGAGGAGGGAGAGATACAGATTAAACACCGGGAAAAATCCTAGGGGACAAGTCCCAAAACTTGCACACGAAAATCACTCACTACGAAAGCAAAAGACTTGGCAGACGATGCCCCCCCCCCCAATAAAAAGGGGGTGTCATAGCACGTTAAGAGACCATACAATAAGTGTGGGGGCCCAGACTGTTAAACTGCCTCCCACCACATAAGGGGGTTTCCAACAGACCCTGGCAGTCTTCAAGCTGGCACTGGACAACACCTAAAGACATTTCCTGATAGCCGGGCTGTGGCTCGACGTTGGTTTGCGTGCACCCAGCAGCAACGCCTGGTTGATCGGGCGTGACCCACCAGGAGGCCTGGTCCAGCCCGGGGCCCGCGGGGCGTTGCCCCCGAAACCTCTCCAGGTAAACCCCCGGCCAGGAAGTGTTAAATTTCTTCAACTTTTGGGTTTTTAAAAACCATTCCCCTACCAAGGTCTTAGTTGTATTCCTTATTGTAAAAAAAATTATTTTGTAAAAAATCATGGAAATTAATGGTTGGGTTTACATTTTCATTTGGTTACAGTCTTGATACAGGTAGTTAGAAAATTTTTTTGGTACAAATAAATGCCAAAAAGACACTTAATTCAAATTAAATTCAAGTTTTTCTCTTTGGATTCAATCGGTTTACAGTATTTGGTTATTGTGGGGTTTTAATGTAGTAAAATAATAATTTAGAGTGTACCCAAACCCCCAGCAGGTAGGCATTCAGAGTGTACCACTAGAACACCTAGCATGGCTGGGTATTAAGAGTGTACCACAAACATCAGCGGGCTGGCATTACAGAGTGTACCACTAGAACACCTAGCATGGTGGGCATTACAAGTGTACCATTAGAACACCTAGAGGGCTAGCTTTACAGAGTGTACCATAGACACCAGCATGGCTAGGCATTACGATGTACCCTAAAACCCTGCATGGCTAGGATTACAGAGTGTCCACTAGAACATGCATGGCTAGGCATTACAGAGTGTCCCACTAGAACACCAGCATGGTGGGCATTACAGAGTGTACCACTAAACACCTAGCATGGCTAGGCTTACAGAGTGTCCCACTAGAACCCTGCATGGGGGCTTACGAGTGTCCCACGAACCTAGCAGGATAGGCATTACAAGTGTACCACTAGAACACCTACTGGCTAGGCATTACAAGTGCCCACTAGAACCCCTAGCATGGCTGGGCTTAAGAGTGTACCACTAGAACCCTAGCATGGCTAGGCATTACAGAGTGTACCACTAGAACACCTAGCATGGCTAGGCATTACAGAGTGTACCACTAAACACCTAGATGGTGGGCTTACAGAGTGTCCACTAGAACCCCTAGCATGGCTAGGCATTACAGAGTGTCCCACTAAACACCTGCATGGTAGGCATTACGGTTCCCATAGAAACCTAGCAGGCTAGGCTTACAGGTGTACCACTAGAACCCCCTGCTGGTAGGTTTTAACAGAGGTCCACTAGAACACCTAGCAGGGCTAGGCATTACAGAGTGCCCATTTGAACACCTAGCATGGTAGGGCATTACAGAGTGTCCCTAGAACCCTAGCATGGCTAGGCATTACAGAGTGTACCACTAAACCCTAGCATGGCTGGGCATTACAAGTGTACCATAAAAACACCTAGCATGGCTAGGATTACAGAGTTCCACTAAACACCTAGCATGGCTAGGCATTACGAGTGTACCAAAAAAACACTAGCATGGCAGGCATTACAGAGTGTACCACTAAACCCTAGCTGGTGGCATTACAGAGTGTACCACAGAACCCCTAGCATGGCTAGGCATTACAGGGTGTCCCACTAGAACACCTAGCATGGCTAGGCATTACAGAGTGTACCATGAACATGATGGCTAGGATTACAGAGTTACCACTAAAACCCCTAGCGGGCTAGGCATTACGAGTGACCACTAAAACACCAGCAGGCTAGGCATTAAAGAGTGTCCAAGAACCCCTAGAGGGCTAGGCATTACGAGTGTACCACAGAACACCTAGATGGTGGGCATTAAGAGTGTACCACTAAAAACCCCTAGCAGGGCTGGGATTCAGGGTACCACTAAACACCTAGCATGGTAGGCTTTACAGAGTGTCACTAGAAACACCTAAATGGTGGGCATTACAGAGTGTCCCATAACCCCACATGGTGGGCATTACAGAGTGACCACTAAACCCCACATGGCTAGGCATTACAAGTTACCAAGAACCCTAGCAGGCTAGGATTACAGGGGGTTACCACTAAACCCCTAGCATGGCTAGGCTTTTACAGAATTACCCCTAAAAACACCTAGCAGGGCTAGGCATTTGGGGCAGACTTAATTAATTCTTAAATTTAAATATTAAAATTTTTGAGGAAATTTTGGTATTAGGCTAAGTGACTAAATACTAGTTTGTAAGTTTAGCAAGGGAAAGCTTTTTTTTTGGGAAGTACATGTTTCAGTATTGGGGTACAAACCAACTTTGACTAGTTTGGATTATTATTTTAAGATTGAGATTGAGATTTTGTTTTTTGGGCAAATGGGGGGGAGTGAGTGTAAGTGTGAACACCCGGTGGTATTCGTGTAGTTAGTTGCGGGGGTATCAGGGAATAAATGTTTTCTAATGGTAGTTTTGAAGGTATGAATGTGTCTGCAGTTCTAGAGTTCTCAGGTAGGGTTTCCAAAATTTTTATAAAACATTTTGGGTACTGTAATGGTTAGTTGTTCATTTTTAACCCCTTAACTGTCCAAAAAGTAGATCTAGTTTTTTTTGACATTTTAAAAAGTAAAAAAAAAAAAAATGATCATTTTTTTTTTTTAATTTTAAAAAGTGTAAAAAAAAATTTTATCTCGTTTTTTTTTTTTTTGTTATTGAAAAATTAAAAAAAGTAGATTTCTTTTTGGGCCTACGCATGTGAACAGATCGTTTGGACATTTAAGGGCTAACCAAAAATACCCAGGTTGAACCCTGGATATGCAAATATAGAATAAAATCTAGTAAAGTTTGCTGCATGTTACCAACAGTAATTTAATACTAAGAGTTACAAAAACAAATAAATTTTTTTCTTTCAGCACTGTAAAGGTAATGTACTAGTTTACATGTAAAAAAAATTATTAGGGGAAAAAAAAAGCTACTAGTTTATAGATTGGTACTCCTGAAGGAGGGGCCCACAAGGCTTCCCCATGAAAAAAATTTACATTGCTTTTTTGGGTTTTTCCTGGGGTATTAACCACGGAGTTATTAATCCAAAAAGTTTTATCTCTCGAGTATTTAAGCATGCAGAGATCGGTGTAAATTTTAGGAATAACGATCAGGGAGAGAGGGGAAACTACACTTCTTCTTTCAACAAAACGCCGCTCCGAGGCAGGGGGGCCCAAAAAGAAAAAAAAAAGTTTTTTCTTTTTTAAATTTTTTAATTTTACAGGAGAGGGGGGGTTTCTAGCCCTTGCCCCGGCATTTTAGTTGCCTCTTACAAAAATGCATGGTTTCGGGAGGAAGAAATTTTGTTCCACTTCCCATGGAGATAAAGGGAAATAAACAAGAAAAAGAAATAGAAAGAAAGTAGCAAAAACTGAGGGATGTGTTATATATGCTTGTACATGTATGTGTAGTGTGACCTAAGTGTAAGTAGAAGAGCAAGACTACCTTTAAATCTTGCATGTTTATGGACAGACAAAGACATCAGCAAAACCTATCATCATGTAAAAAAATTCAGGCTTTCGTTTTTACACTCACTTGGGAGGGCCTTGGTAGTACCTCCTGGGCGGCTGTTGTCTACCAAAATACTACCTACAAGGAATCAACATGGAAAAAAATTTAGAAGGAATGTTTCCTGTTTTTCAAAGCTTGTGTTCTTGAAAGACTTTCTTTGTGTTGCATTTTTTACGATACATGAAAATGAAAACAGAAGTTGCAATAAAAGAGGAAAGGAAAAAAAGGGTTTTAATGAAATGGGGGGAATTTATTTACTTTGATTGGAGAATTTTTAATTATTAAATGGGGTATTTTTTTCGAGGGAAATCTACCCCCATGTAAAGTGACTTCATTTTTGTGCATGTCACATCCCCACCTATTTTTTGTAGGGGGTTTAGATTGCTCCTGCAACTTCACCCATAATGGTTGCAGGGGTTGAGCCACAGTCCTGACCTGTGTGTGTGTCACCCACGATTTGTGCTGGCCCCCCCTTTTCAACTTTCATTACGTTTACCGCATATTTACAGTGTTTAAAAAAGTTACCCTTTTTGGGTCATTTGGCTAGTGTAAACGCAATTTTTCAATTACCAGTTAAAAAATAATAATAAAAATTTTGTTCAGATTTTTTTAACCCAGAGGTTATTTATTTATTTATTTTTTGTCTGCAAACAGTACATCGGATTGGTATATCAATAGGGGTTTTGCAATGCAAAAAGAGCCCCTTTTTTATGCCCTATTTTTTTATGCTCTATTAATAACCCCAAAAAATCTTTTGTCATGAGGATGTTGTCTTATTTTATTTTGGGGGCCTTTTAGTCTTGCTCCCCCCGGATTGACCACATAGTCGATTTAACCTCCAGGTACCTACTTGTTGCTAGGGGGAGAGGGACAGCAGGGGAAAAAAAACAGCCCCGTGTTTTTCCCCTGGCCAGGGGGAATCACGGTAAACGTGGTGAGGCAAGTGTTTGCCCCCATACGGTAAGTTTATTTTTTGGACAGGTACACCTAATACAATTAACATACAAGTGTAAATAATCTAGGATAACTAGTCAACAAAGGAAAATTTCCATTTGGGGTAAAAAAAATAATACACTCATATTTCTGATATCAAAATTGCTAAAATTCGTGAAACTCTTTCCAGGGATTTTTAAAAGTGAGGAGAATTCTTTTTTACATTTGGTACGGTGGAGAGGGAAACGGACGTTTTTAAAAAGCCCCACTGGGATTGCATGACCCCAAATGACAAAATTAAGTGCAGCTGGGAAACTCCAGAATTCCGGGGGGCATAAAAGTAAAATTATATGAAAAATTCCTACTTTTTAAAGGGGGCATTTAATCGGTTCCCGGGAAAAGTTCATTTTTGTTTTTCCTTAATTACCTTGAATTGCCCCGTTGTGACCCGATCTACCGGATTCATTACCTTTTTAACTTGCTCACTTCAAAAATTTGGGGTCGTCCCTGGCCGTTTTATACCTTTTAAACTTTTGACTACCACCCACAGGATGGGTATGGGGTTCATAATAAACATATTTAACCTGCCCCCTAAATTCAGGGTAACTGCTAAAAATTTTCAGGACAAGTGGTGGGAAAAAAGTTAAAAAAGAAAGAAAAGGGTTTGTTAGATATAAAAGTTAAAATAAAAGTACCACAGTGAAAATAGGAAATAAAACCGAGCACTTTTATGGCTTACACACTCGACTGAATATGTAATTTTTGGGGTGTGTGGTTTTACTCACCTATTTGTACTCGCCTATTTGTGGTTGAGGGGTTTAGTCTTAGCTCCCGGCCCCCCCTCTTCACCGGTTTCTATGGGCCTCTCTCTGCCGCTCCATGAGCTTTACAAACTCGCTTAAAACTGTGTATGGTTCCTGCCCCCCCTAGTCATTTTCTAGGCTATTACTGCCTGACAGTTATGACTGAAGAAATACCCTTTCCTAATATCTCTGACTCATTTTTGTTTCAACTTCCCCAAATTGTGGCTCTTGTTTTGTGCCCCTCCCCGGAACACTTCTTTGTCCACCCGCTATTCCCGCAGTATTTTTATGTCGTATCTGCTCCCCCGACCCCCCGTCCCCATGTCTCAGGCCGATTTCCCCTTTAAATTTTTATAGGGGCATTCCCCTTTGCTTGGAACTAACCTTGCGAAACTTTGTACTTTCTCAGTTTCTTGGGGCTTTATCAAGTGCGGGTTCCAAACAGGTGCTTCTACTCCGTATGGGGTGAATCCGGTTGAAAGTGTCTTGAACGATTCCCCTTCTAAGGATGGGAAGCTGTTCTCAGGTTTCCAGGCGCCCATATGCTGCAGCAGTTACTGGTTGAGTGTGCTTCCCCGGGGACATGCTCGGTGTTTTTCTCCCCAAAATCTTTCTCCCTTTAGTGAGTTTTCATTTTGGCCCCCTAGCTTACCTGTCTGTGGCTTTCTGTGCCCTTCCCCTATCTCATGACTTTGAATTTGGCAGGATTAAATTCGAGAACCATTTGCTGGACCAGGTGTCCAGTCTGTCCAGGTCTCTTTGAAGTCCTGCCTGGCCCTCATCTGATTTAATTCTCCTCATTAACTTCACATCATCTGCAAACAGGGACACTTCTGAGTCTAACCCTTCCATCATGTCATTCACATATACCAAAAATAGCACTGGTCCTAGGCCCGACCCCTGTGGGATCCCGCTCGTCACAGGTGCCCACTGTGATACATCATTACATACCATGACTCGTTGTTGCCTCCCTGTCAGGTATTCTCTGATCCATTGCAGTGCCCTTCCTGTTATATGCCCCTGATGCTCTAGTTTGCACTAATCCTCTTGTGAGGAACTGGGGTCAAAGGCCTTCTTGCAGTCCAAGAAAAATGCAATCAAACCCACCCCTCTCTCTCGTGTCTTACTTCTGTTATTTTATCATAAATTCCAGAAGGTTTGTGACACAGGATTTGACTTCCATGAATCCATGCTGGTTGGCATTTATATTCTTGTTTCCATTCAGGTGCTCCACCACTCTCTCTGATAATCTTCTCCATAACTTTGCATACTATACACGCCCAAAGGACACAGGTCTATAGTTTAGTGCCTCTTTTCTGTCTCCTTTTTAAAAAATGGAACTACATTTGCCGTCTTCCATACCTCAGGTAGTTGCCCAGTTTCCGGGGACGTGTTGAAGATTGTGGTTTAAGTGGCACGCAAAAGCTATCTGCTCCCTCTCTAAGGACCCATGGGGAGATGTCCGGTCCCATTGCCTTTGAGGTATCGATGTCCCTTAGCAGTTTCTTTCACCTCCTCCTCATCTGTATGTATGTCGTCCAACACTTGTTGGTGTTATTCCTTGCTGGTGTCCCCATCTGTCTGTCCCCCCAAGGCCTTCCTGTCTCTACTGTAATACTTTCTTAAATCTCATGTTGAGCTCCTCACATACCTCTTGATCATTTCTTGTGAGTTCTCCACCTTCTTTCCCTCAGCCTTATCACCTGGCCCTCGATGTTGTCTTCCTCCTAATGTGGCTATACAGCAGTTTCGGGTCAGATTTGACTTTTGATTGCTACGTCATTTCATACTGTCGCTGGGCCTCCCTCCTTATCTGCGCATACTCGTTTCTGGCTCTTCTACTGATCTCCTTTTTTTCCTGGGTCCTATGCCTCCTGTACCTTTTCCATTCTCTTTTTGCACTTAGTTTTTATTCCCTACACCTTCGTGTGTGTTTTGTGTGTGTGTGTGTGTTTTGTGTGTGTGTGTGTGTGGTGTGTGTGTGTGTGTGTGTAAGGGGTTTGGGTTTTACAAAGAAACAGATTTTATAAAGTTGTGTGATTACACTTTATAAAGTGTTGTTGATAGTTTTACATATTTGCAATCACATATTTTATTGTGATTTCTTCCATATAAAGGGATAAATGTATACAGTAAGAATAACTGCTGTTTGGTATTAAGAGAAATTGGTGAGTAATATCCCACATGATCTAATAAAAACATTGAATTTTTATCCTTGTAGGACTACATTTTTATTACATTTCTTGTTTGCCACCATTAATGCCATTTCCTTTATCCATAGGTAATTAAGTTTATTAAAGTTCAGGTTCACATAAATACAATTACCATACACAGTAAGGGGTGTTAATGTTGCAGTTTAAAAACTGTAGTGTAAAGCACCCTTCTGGCAAGACAGTGATGGAGTGAATGATGGTGAAAGTTTTTCTTTTTCGGGCCACCCTGCCTTGGTGGGAATCGGCCAGTGTGATAATAAAAAAAATAAATAATAAAAATAAAATACACAGTATAAATTACCTAGAATAACTTAAAATAGGAGGGTGTCATGCAGAAGTTAATTAAGAGTTTAAATCATCATGCAAAAGATGTGGAGCCAATGTTTTTGTATTCACAAGTTAACTAAATATCTATGGTTGGATTAATCTTGACTTTTCTTATATTTAAAATATTAATGGCTTTTTCTGTACTTTTTCGGGTGTTTGACTCTCAGGGGTCCTTCCTGTCATATGTGAACACCCTCGCAGATCCCTTGTACGGCCCCCAGGGGATGACCCTCACTCCTGATGGTCAGATCTTCGTTGCAGACTCAGGCAACCATTGCTTCAAAGGGGACAAGTACCTCCAGTGAACGTGTTTCCTAAGCTCCAAAGTATGCCTACACCACTGTGTATGTGCAATTAGATTTTGAATGGAGTACAGTAATTACTATGTATGTAACTGAAAAGTAAGTATGATCTTTCTACTTTGAAAGAGAAAATGTATCATTATTAAATGGGGACTAGAAGATATGGAAGGTAATTTAGTTTAGAGACTCTGAAATGTGTTCTCGACTTTAAACCCCACATTTATGCAAGAATTACATGATGCATTCCAGTTAATACCAATAGCAATTATTTTTGTATTTTACCTCAAGTTTGTAGCATGTATAAATCTCAACAAAAAGTTATTACTAACACATGAAAGGTAAAGTATGAATGGAGTGATTATAATAGAGTTGAAAAAATCATACAAACTGCAGCTGTTACAGCGTAAGCAGTTATCAACATTGTTATTAATGCAACAGATGTTGGTAAAATATGTGAGGTGACCAGCACAAGCCTTCACTTTACCTTTATAATGGCTGTGGTGCTAAAGTTCCAGCATGTTATATTTTTTGAGAAGTTTCAAAGATGCATTAATGTTTTCACTGACATTACGGTGCACACGCAAGGCGAGAAATCACTTGTGCCAAATAAAACGAACGGTAAAAAAGTTTTTGGATTTTTCCCCCTACAGAGGCCCGCTCATCCGCCAAAGACAGGATAAAATATTAAAATCTCTTCTTACCCATTGTTCCAAGTGGTTTCTCAAGTTTTCATGAATCGAGTGAAATACACAAAAATTTCAATAACAGCATTATCCCACTACAGCTCTTGTAGACTGCAAGCGTGGCTCCACACACAAGCTATTGTTAAAAGATGTCTGCATTGTGTTGAAGGTTCTCAGCATTGTGTTCCCTTTGGGGTTACATTTTATTTATAATGTTACAGTTTTTTCAACCTTAACATTTTTTAGTTATCTTTTAGCTTCATAACATAAAGCTGCCAAAATTAGTTATATCCACATCATTGCTTTATCTTGCATTTATAAGATCTATTTTTTCACTTTTATTTGCAGTTGTGATACTGATGTAAAATTTCTTAGTTATTATGGTAAAAAATCTCATATATTGTAATCTCATAGTGTAAAAGTTATAAAAGCGAAAAATATCTCGTATTTACATTCTTTAGATATGACTAAAATTATATAAAAGTATAAACAAATTATTTTTAAGATAACCTGATACGATCACTTCATAATCAAATTATATTAAATACTAAAACTTTTTCTGGGATCAGGTTGGGATTAAAAAACAATATTAAAACAGGAATATAGTTGCAATATTATCTGTGTTTAGGTAAAAGGTTACAAAGGAAATCTAATGTGACATTTTTATTGTCGCTAATGTAGGTTACATTATTGTCACTAATGTTGTTACGTTATTGTCACTAATGTTAGTTACGTTATTGTCATAATGTTATTTAATGTATGTCCTTACCTAACATTGTCAGTAATTCTACCAACATTATCACAAGATTAGCTATAGTCTCAATATAAACAAACTCCCAGCAAACAAGCAGTGTAGGGAGAATTACCTTTAAAATATATTAAAATAATCATAACCTTGGTTATCTTGTTAGGGGCTTTTATCATGGTAAACTTCAGTGGAGTTGCTTCTTGTGATCTCCCTCAGTCTGCTTCTTAGAAAAAGATATGTATGAATACTAGTCTAAAATGTATAATTTGTATATACGATTGGTTATTGCAACACTTTCTCATAAAGACATTATAAAAGCATTTACGTATTACACATTATAATTCGTTTGTTGTTAAGTAAAATCTGTGTTGCAGAAAAAATCACAATTAAAATTTCCCTGAGAGAAAATTTTTTTAAACCCTTGTAAGTAAAATTAGGTCGACCAACTGGTCTTGCATGGTTAATCAAGATGAGGTGTGTTCGGACTTTTAACCCGGAAGTTAGCCACCCTGAATAACCAAGAAAGTCAGTGCGTCGGGGACTGTTATTTCCATTGAGGTCCTCCAGTCTTGTTCCCCAGGATGCCACCCATACCAGTTCACAAATCCCCAGGTACCTACTTACTGCTAGGTACACTAGGTAAGCAGCTGCTACCTACTTATTGCTAGGTAAGTAGGTACCTGGGACAACAGGATCATGAAACATGCTCAGTGTTTCCACTCTTGCCGGAGATCAAAAAAACCACGGACACTCAGCGTGTGAGGAGAGAGAGCATTACCTACCAGACCATGGGACACCAGTCGGGACCATCACTATGGTAAGGTCATTAAAGAAAGGACTTGACCTTTTCTCTCATTTATGTTTTTCTTCTTTTTTTCACACTAACATACCCTGACAATGGTAAGTTTCCCTCACATTAACCTTTCAGCATCTGAGCTGTGATGTCGTCACACCTCCGGCAAGACAGTGATGGAGTGAGTGATGATGAAAGCGTTTCTTTTCAGGTCTCCGGCCTTGGTGGGAAGGGGCCCAGGGGTTAAAAAAATAAAGATCAGTGTCCGGGGGATTAAACCCCAAAAGTTTTGTTTGTTAGTCAAGACTACCCCTTGATCTAAGTTTTTTTAGAGAGAGAGAGAGAGAGGTTCCCCTGGATGAATCAGCCTGGAATTCCTGCTCAAATTTTGCAACATTGCAAGCTCCTGATGAAGTGTTATTTTAAAAAATGAAAGGCCTAGAGCTATCATTCAACTTCCCCTGTAGTTATTTTGCATATTTTTTTCTCTCCTTCATAATATTTAGTAACGTAATAAATTACCCATTTAAGCTGACTCCTCAAAAGTCCCAAAAAGACTTTTCCATTGTAATCGCGCTGATAAATAGCTTACAAAGTTCACTTTGTATCGATGTTAATGTAATCTTAAATTTGGAAAAAAAAAGTCAATATTTAACCATCAACATTAAGTAACCCATTGATTTCTTTTTTTTAGAAATATAATTTTCATAATTATTTTTATTTAGCCTTCAGTTATATCCAATTATATAGTATTATAACGTGACTAAAAACCAAAATATGACCAAATTTAAGTGTCTCATTAATGTTTATTAATTATAAAAAAATCAAATTTAATTTACGAAATGGTAATCAAGTTTAAATTATTTAAAACAACTCAATAGATGGCCCCTGATTTATATATTGATATAATTGCTTTTTAAGTGAATATTTTGGTTTATTAGTAATTATTATAAAATTTTCTCTTGCTTGTTAAAGTATTTTTTATGTATATATTATAGAGATGTGTTTGTTTTTTAGTTGAAACAATTGAATGGTAGTTTGTGGCAACTGGGTTTGGGGGTTGAGAGAGTGAGTAACCTCAGTCACCCGCTGGAGTGCTGGAGGGAGGGTGTTGCTGCTCCTGGTCCTACTGCTGCTGCTGCTACTACTACTAATACTGCCGCAGCTTCTACCGTTTCTACTTCTTCTATTATTGTTTCTACTACTGTTTCTGCTACCGTTTTTACTACTGTTTATGCTACCGTTTCTACTATCTGCTACTGTTTATGCTTCAGTTTCTACTACTGTTTATGCTTCCGTTTCTACTACTGTTTATGCTACCGTTTCTACTGTTTATGCTACCGTTTCTACTGTTTATGCTACCGTTTCTGTTTATGCTTCCGTTTCTTCTACCGTTTGTTTTTTGCTACCGTTTCTACTACTGTTTCTGCTACAGTTTCTACTATCTCTACCGTTTCTACTGTTTATGCTTCCGTTTCTACTATTTATGCTAGTTTATGGTACCGTTTCTACTACTGTTTATGCTACCGTTTCTACTACTGTTTATGCTAGTTTGTTTATGCTTCCGTTTCTACTACTGTTTATGCTACCGTTTCTACTACTGTTTATGCTACCGTTTCTACTAGTTTATGCTACCGTTTCTACTACTGTTTATGCTACCGTTTCTACTACTGTTTATGCTACCGTTTCTACTACTGTTTATGCTACCGTTTCTACTACTGTTTATGCTACCGTTTCTACTGTTTATGCGACTGTTTGTTTATGCTACCGTTTCTACTACTGTTATGCTACCGTTTCTACTACTGTTTATGCTTCCGTTTGTTTATGCTACCGTTTCTACTTTATGCTACCGTTTCTATTTATGCTACCGTTTCTACTATTTATGCTCCGTTTCTACTACTGTTTATGCTACCGTTTCTACTACTGTTTATGCTACCGTTTCTACTATTTATGCTACCGTTTCTACTGTTTATGCTACCATTTCTACTTTTTATGCTTTCCGTTTCTACTATTCCAGATGTTACTTCTAACCCTTTAAATTTCTGCTGCTACTGCAGAACTTTGACCTTTTAACTTGCCCCTTTTTGACCTTTTAATTCACTTCCCCTGGTTGACCTTTTAACTTACATTTTGACTTTTGTTTAATTTAAGTCATTAACTTTATTTATGTTAATGTACACATTTACTATAAAAAAACTTGAAAGCTTGCAGCTACACAAGTTTAGTTGGACCAGTGGAGTAAATAAAACCAATCTCATTTTTTGGGTTATCCTGGGTAATTTACACATTACTGTCTATGATACTTGTGTAATACTTAAAAGTTCCTTACAATTATTGTAATGTGTGTAAATTATTGTAAAAGTGTAAATTAGGGTGCAATTATTGTGATGTGTGTAAATTAGGACCCCCCCCCCCCGAGACTTCTACACCCCCAAATTTTTTGGGTCCTTGTTGGTCAGCAATGCGGGGCTCTTGATCTAGGGCTCCTCGAGGGAGGTTCTTTGATGCTGGGAGGGGCTCTTGATCTAGGGCCCCTCGAGGGAGGTTCCTTGATGCTGGTGAGGGGCTCTTGATCTAGGGAATTGGACCTGTGCTCTGGTTTTCCCCGAATTGAGCCGAATACATTCCATCCCCCATAGATCACCGTGTAATCCTATGGGTTTAGCGCTCCATTATTTTAATTATATAATCTTCATCTGTGCTCCAATTCCCTGAATTAAGCCTGAATGTGTTCCATTCCACAAGTGCTGTATAATCCCTACAGGGTTTTAAAACTCGTCCATGATAATTGTGGAATTCAACCTGAAGCATAGGAAGTTGATTTAGGTAGAGGTACAAACAAATACAGTGGACCCAAATGACAGTGGACGCCAAATGACTTCGAACAGGGGGATAAATGACATGCCCATGCACTCTGCCCAGGGCCAGACTCATGGAACTCTGGGGTTCATCAAGAACTGCAAGAAGCCCCTATCACCAGCCTTTTCCATCCTATGGAGAGGGGCATGGACACGGGGGTCGTCCCTCAGTTACTAAAAAAAACAGACATAGCCCCACTCCACAAAGGGGGGCAGTAAGCAACAGCAAAGAACTACAGACCAATAGCACTAACATCCCCTATCATAAAAATCTTTGAAAGGGTCCTAAGAAGCAAGATCACCACCCATCTAGAAACCCATCAGTTACACAACCCAGGGCAACATGGGTTTAGAACAGGTCGCTCTGTCCCGTCTTTAACTACTGGATCACTACGACAAGGTCCTAAATGCACTAGAAGACAAAAAGAATGCAGATGTAATATATACAGACTTTGCCAAAAGCCTTCGACAAGTGTGACCATGGGGTAATAGCGCACAAAATGCGCGCTAAAGGAATAACAGGAAAAAATTGGTCGATGGATCTATAATTTCCTCCTAACAGAACACAGAGAGTAGTCGTCAACAGAGTAAAGTCCGAGGCAGCTACGGTGAAAAGCTCTGTTCCACAAGGCACAGTACTAGCTCCCATCTTGTTCCTCATCCTCATATCCGACATAGACAAGGATGTCAGCCACAGCACCGTGTCTTCCTTTGCAAGGGGTGACACCCGAAACTGCATGACAGTGTCTTCCATTGCAGACACTGCAAGGCTCCAGGCGGACATCAAACCAAATCTTTTTAGTGGGCTGCAGAAAACAATATGAAGTTCAACGATGAGAAATTTCAATTACTCAGATATGGTAAACATGAGGGAAAATTTAAAACTTCATCAGAGTAAAAAAACAAATTCTGGCCACAAAAATAGAGCGAAACACCAACGTCAAAGACCTGGGAGTGATTATGTCAGAGGATTCACCTTCAAGGACCATAACATTGTATCAATCGCATCCCGCTAGAAAAATGACAGGATGGATAATGAGAACCTTCAAACTAGGGAGGCCAAGCCCATGATGACACTCTTCAGGTCACTTGTTCTATCTAGGCTGGAAATTGCTGCACTCTAACGCACCTTCAAGGCAGGTGAAATTGCCGACCCAGAAAATGTACAGAGAACTTTCACGGCGCGCATAACGGAGATAAAACACCTCAATTACTGGGAGCGCTTGAGGTTTCTAAACCCGTATTCCTGGAACGCAGGAGGGAGAGATACATGATTATATACACCTGGAAAATCCTAGAGGGACTAGTACCGAACTTGCACACGAAAATCACTCACTACGAAAAACAAAAGACTTGGCAGACGATGCACCATCCCCCCAATGAAAAGCAGGGGTGTCACTAGCACGTTAAGAGACCATACAATAAGTGTCAGGGGACCGAGACTGTTCAACTGCCTCCCAGCACAAATAAGGGGGATTACCAACAGACCCCTGGCAGTCTTCAAGCTGGCACTGGACCCAAACACCTAAAGTCAGTTCCTGATCAGCCGGGGGTGTGGCTCCCTACGTTGGTTTGCGTGCAGCCAGCAGCAACAGCCTGGTTGATCAGGCGCTGATCCACCAGGAGGCCTGGTCACAGACCGGGCCGCGGGGGCGTTGACCCCCGAAACTCTCTCCAGGTAAACTCCAGGACCCCGCATAACGATCACCTCCGAATGCGACCAATTATGTAAGTGTATTTATGTAAGTGCGTTTGTACGTGTATGTTTGGGGGTCTGAAATGGACTAATCTACTTCACAATATTCCTTATGGGAATAAATTCGGTCAGTACTGGCACCTGAACATACTTCTGGAGTGAAAAAATATCGTTAACTGGGGGTCCACTGTAGTTACACAAATATTATATGTAGTAATACCTGAAGGGTGTTTCAGGGTCAACAGCCCCGAGACCCGGTCCATGATCAGGCCTCGCAGTGGATCAGGCCCTGATCAACCAGGCTGTTATTGCTGGCCACACAAAGCAGTGTACGATCGTTTGTAAATTGCCTAGGATAGCCCAAAAGCGTAACCAGGGGCTCCTGTCCATAACCCCCCACCAACTTTACACCCCTAGACAATTTACACTTTGATAATTGTTTGTGTGTACCTGTGCCTAAATAAACTTAGATTTTGCCATCTGAGAAAGGTATTACTCTGGTAACTCTTCCAGGCTTCCTTACTAGTTGTAAATTGTTTACCACTTTGATAAACTCTTCAGAATTAGAGAGAAATTGTTACCTGTGACCAGTTACACAAATTTGATCATCACTTTTGGGGTAAATGCCAAGTTGACAATATTTTTATTTTCAGCCACCATACCTTCCCATACTGCAGCACAGTATGTAAAGGAAGACAAACTGCCCATTGACCCATGAACAGCACTGCAGTTGATGACCTCCTGTACCCAAACCCAAGTGATCCCAAGACAAACACCTCAGTCTACTGCCTCCTGTACCCAAACCCAAGTGATCCCAAGACAAACACCTCAGTCTACTGCCTCCTGTACCCAAACCCAAGTGATCCCAAGACCAACACTTCAGTCTACTGCCTCCTGTACCTGAACCCAAGACCAACACCAACACCTCAGTCTACTACCTTCTGTGCTTCAATACAGGCTTGCTATGCCACTGCTTTGTTATGCAGTGAGTATTTTCTTGAAACAGACTTAAACTTGTATGTACACTTACATGCTATTGACTACTGTATTACATGCTGGGTACTTTAGGGTGAGGTAGATCATTTGCATCAGATCTTAGTTACTGTAGGCAGTTATTCTAGTGTGAATCTGTTTTGGAACAAACTACAAATAGCATTCTGGCAAGTATTCATTTGGTGATTGAAAGATGTATGGAACTCTAGTAGGAGGGTGATTTCCCTCCTTGGAAAAATCCCTTAATGGGAGGGGGTCCATGATTTTGGTAAGGGCTGTGATTCAAGAAATTTTTCCCTTCATTTTGAATTCGATATTACTCCCTTTCCTTGGATCGAACCTGCAATGAATCTTATCTTCACTTGTATACTGGTTGAATTATGGGTGCCGTTGTAATTTTTTTTCTCCATATTTAGCGAGTCGTCACATTGCCTCTGTACATTTCCCTGTACAGTAGGGCATTCGGATTAATGCAAGTCAGTTCCAGGCCTACTGCTGTAAAAGCAAAATTACACTTAAAGTGAAGTAGCACCTCAAGTTGACTTGTAAAAACTTTTTCTAGATTTGGTTTCTTCAGAAGGTTCTCATTCCTTGTCTCCTTCCTCTAATCTTGAATTTATAATCTCTTCCCTCCTGTTTGTATGGTTAGGAAAATTTCACACTAAGGATTAAATATTGAAAGCATCTGCTGTTCTCCCTATTTTATTTTCATGTTGCTTAACTTTTATTTTATGCTGCCCTCCCCATATCTCAATCCAGTATGTTTATGGCAGTGTGCAGATTTGGGACCAGGCCCTTGAGTATTTCCAGGTTATATTATCGTGTATCTCTCCTCCCTAGGTGAGTAACGGTCTAACAGGGGCTGGGTCCCCAGTAGTTTAGTGCTTTACTTTCTCAACGTGCCTTGGGGCACTGTGGCTTTTGACTCACTGATGCTGGTTCTTGCCCTGTTCACACTACTTGTTTTTGTGTCCTGCGTTAGGAACCAAAAAGATCCCATCGCCTACCTTCCCCGTGATGCCCATGGGCCTTCATTTTATGCGCTGTCACTTCATGATTGTGTTTGTCAAACACCTTGCAAAATCTGTGTAAATCACATCTGCGTTTTGGTATCTTCAACAATGCCTCCGTAATTGTCATAATGTTCAGCAGCTGTGACAGGCCAATCGTCCTGCTCTATAACCATGCTGGTTCAGGTATGTTGGTTGTGCTGGTCCATGAAATTTGTAATCTGCCATCTCGTCACTCTTCGAAGATTTTTATGCTGCGAAGGTTCGGGCTACTGGTCTGTAATTTTTAGCTAGTGCGTACTACCTACCTTATGCAAAGGAGCTATGGTGTTAGTTGACTGGTGTTGGTTGCCATCCTGGGAACAAACTGACCTAGTTGCCTGAAATGCTCTGAATAACAAGGGCTATTCTGTAAAGTAGTATGTCATTGGTTTCAGCTAGGCCGTATACGCGTACATGTACTTGTAGAAATAAAGATTATGTAATATATTATGGGGAAAACCTTACCCGGTGGGCAGTTTTCATTGATTGAAAAGATACTTGCCATGACTGAAAATATCACCAAGCTTGTTGGAGTACAGATGATTTGATAGAGAAAATAACTGAAATTTAATCATGCCTGATGTGTGTTTATACTGGTAACAGAATATCGTTTAAAAATAGGAACCTCGGTATTCGACCTTAATTCGTTTCCAGAAGGCTGTGCTGAGTCCGCTCCGTTTGAATATCGAAAAAGTTCTTCCCACCAATTTTGTTTGGTTGGCTGTTATCACTAATCGTTGTAGGCCCCACGTTGACTTGTTTATATCAAATACAGTGGAACCTCCTTTTTTTTGGACGTAATCTGTTCCCAGAAGGTAAGGATATTGAAGAGATTCTCCAGAACCCTGTTAGGGTCAATCCATGTCTGAGGTCACTTCAAAGCCCTTTGAAACACTGCTTTTGGGTACAGTTTTTTGAAGTTAGAAATGACCTGCTGATCCAGGGCTGGATGAGAGGAGTGGTGTTAGGAGGCAAGAACTCTGTTATAAATCGGAAAAAAATCCCTAACAATAGGCTACAAAGTTGAAGATAAGCAGGAGCTTATCCATTACCAGGACGCACTAGAGTGGCAATTTATTTTCAGGAGGTATTTTTCACACTTTGGGCCAACCTTCATGGACCCAGTCACTGAAAGTTGCCTCATGACCCATACCTTACGATTAACTTTCTACATCCACACACAATGTACTCTTAATGACATTGTTTTTCTTGAACACACTGGGATTTTCAGTGTGATACACAAAGTAAAGGCTTCACTTTGAAATCCCCACTAGCATTAGCACAGAACAAATTTAGCTTGTGCCCTGGCAGTGCCTTTTCCTCTCCATGATGCAAGCCCTCTTTGGCATTTCTGCCGAAAGAGGCCTATTTTGTCACAAGTGAACACTTGTTGGGGTTGGAATTCTTCATCTGTACTACCCTGAATTCCCTGCCAACAAAATTTTCAGCCGCACGTTTGTCAAACTTGCAGCCTCCCCATGCCTTACAACCACTGTGTATGCCACTACGCTTCTTAAATCTCTCCAACCAGCCTCTGATGGCCTTAAATTATTCACGAAAGGGGGAAAAATTTGGGTTCCCTTAATAAAAAAAAAAACCCCAAAAAAAATGCGAAGAAACCAAAATAGTTTACAGGAAGTTCGGCAGGTCGTATTTGTTTGGTAGTGCTGACTTTGTTTGAGGGGGGAGCTGTCGTATCCCGAGGTTCCCTGTACTTTTAATCAGTATCAGGGCACTGGAAATATACATACATTTTCCCCCCTGTAAAATATGTATTGATTTCCAAGGAAAAGTTTTTCATGAGTTTTTTACTATTTCAATGCATAAAGCCTATATGTACTGTGCTGAATTAAACCAAATATAAATAAATAATCTTGTGAAAATGTTATTTTTAAATTTTTTTGTTTTTGGGATAAAACTTTCAATTACAAAACTGTACTGATGTCACAATGCATAGCCCTTGGCACTTACAAGCTCACTCACATCACCTAAGTCTATTTAAGGAAAATTTTGGGCTTTTGTGAACATGCTGTTGATACGCAATGTCTATTGCATACGGGGTGAATACTGAAAAAACTCTGGCATTAGACAGTGAATTCCTATTTTTAACCAATAGAAAAGAAAGGGGAAAAATTAAATTTCAAAAAATTTTTGTTTATTTGCCTCATTTAAAAAATCATTAGGCTATTATATCTCCAAATTTAAAAATAAATTGGTTTACTGTAGTGGCATTGAAGCCCAGGGCAGTGCCTGACAAAGGGGCCCAAACCCAATTTTTTGGCTTAAATAATGGGATTTCCCTTCATCAAACACTACAGTTTTGTTTTGTACAGTGGTACCCGAGTTTCAAAGCCCCCAAACTCGAACAATTAGGGTATGTATTTTGGGGTCTAAACAACTAATCAAATTTTTAAATTATTCCTTAGGGGGAACAAATTGGGTTTTTTATGGGGCACTCTACAGCCTTCGGAAAAATTTAATTTTGAACTGGGGACCATTGTACAAAAATTTTGGGGTTTGGTTACAACAATATTATGTTGAGTCGAAATGACAGTAAATTGCAAAATACAAATTGGTACTGAAAGGGAAAATTTTTATTTAAAAAAATTGGGTATAGGGGAAATTTAATATTAGCAATGTTAATCCTTTCGGGGTCCTCCCATAGTCTACGGCTTCACTTTGTGCCCAAACCCGAGATCTACCCCAAAATTTCTAGCGCCGTCAAATTTAGCCGAAAGCGCTCATAGGCCTCTGTAGAGAAGGGGTCTGCGTGGGGGTGTGCGCCAAAAACAAAAAATCTGGGCCCCGCTTTGCATGGGGGAACGCCGCTCAGTTCCCCTTTTGTTCACCATGCCTTTGTCGCAAGTCACTCTCCCCCCGGGGAAAAATTTGGGACTCTCCTCTTCCTATTGATAGTTCTACACTGATGGGAAGGGGAAATGAAGACAAATTTCTAGGGCTTTGATCAGTAAGCCCGAAAAAACCGGAATCGATAATAGTGCAGAAACCCTGAGACCCCAAAACCCTTCTCCTCGGGTGTGGGCACTCGTGACCCGGTGGGTGTTCCTCAAGCAAGAGGAAACTGTATTTCGCGTGGCCGGCTCTGACTTCAGAATGTGAAAGTGATGGTTTTGATTTTTTTGCGCTCGACATAAATTCGAGTAGTGATAGTGAGGAATCTATTCACCAGTGAATGTTGTTCGCCGCCGCATCCCGGGGTGGGGACCTTATGCTGTCCCAGGGGACGGAGTACATCCCGAGACATCCGGGGCCCCTACACATTTTTAGGTAGGAAGTGGGATATGGGGCTACATTTGGGCATGGATAGACCACAGAATCAGGGGTTGGTGTTATGGGATGGTATGGCACCGCCATGGTGACTCGCCAGCCCAGGGTGGGCCCCACGCTGCTGACTCTCATTTTAAGGACAAAGCGGGCGTCACCACCCCCACCACAACCATCCCCAAAACCCACCCATGATGCCCAGTATCCACCGAAAACCCGTAGTGGGATTGGAGCAAAATCCCAATTTTGTTCCCAAGCCTCCCACTTTGATGACTCTCAAAGTGGAATTCTATTTACTTGCCCCCTTGGGGCCCAGGCCAATGAACTGGAATTCTTTAAATTATTCTTTGACCAGCTTGAGGAAATTTTGTCGGGGAAAGAAAAATAATATTTTTTTTTTAAACCATGGCAAATAATCAATCACCACAGTCAAGACAAACCAGGTGGAAAAGAATGTTGCAGAAATGTATTTGTTTTTTGCAACAATAATGCTTAGCCTCTTTCTAAAGCAAAATTTTAAAAAGCATACGGGTCCACAGATGGGCTAATTTCTCCCCGGGTCTTCAGGAAATCATCCCAGGAACAGGTTTATTTTGCTTTTACGTAGTTGCACTTCTTCAAAACCGGGCCTGACGGAAGTGACGGGTTATACAAGATTAGAATGTTTTCCTTTCTCAAACAAAAGTTCAGCATTATTTTTTTTAAAAATTTTAAAAGCCTTTTTTTTTTTTCAAAGGTAGACGTAATTCAAGCAGTACGGAGGGCCCCCTTTGGATTAGGGTTGGGACCCGGGAAAAGGGTGGTAAAGTGGAAACCCTTTTTTTTTTTTAAAAGTACAAAATTGAAAATTTTTATAAAAATTTAATTACTGAAAAAAAAAAACATAAAAAAACAAACAAATAGTGATCATTATTTTTCCAAAATTTTAAAGTCTTAATCTATAGCAAAAAATTTTTTTAAAAAAGTGGGTTTTTAATACAGGCCCTTCCCGGGCCCCCCCCCCCCCCAAACATTTTAATTAAAAACCCCGAAAAAGAAACAGTCCCATTATTATAAATATTTTTTCAAAAAGGGCAGGGTTAAAAATGGTTTAAAAAAAAAGGAAGAGAAAGTTTAAAGGGGTAAAGAGGACAAGAAAAACCCTTCCCCTTTTAATTTTTTATTTATCTATTTTTTATTTACATTTTTTGAAAAGGGGGGTTTTTTTTTAAAAAAAATATGGAGGTATAAAAGTTTTATTACCGAATATCAATTTAAAGAGGGTTTTATATTTTAATTTGGGCCCTTTCAACTCGAAATTTTTCCCAAGATTTATTTTGTGGGGGGAAAAACAGGTGGGGCACGGTGGCCTTTTGAAACGGGTGGGGGGACGTAAAACAGTTTTTTTCATAATTTAAAGTCCTTATACACCTTAAATGAAAGGGCGTAAGGGGGCCTTCCGTATAACCGAGCAAGAGGAAACGTTTGGGGTAAAAAAACTTTTTGTACTCTGTGCGTGGCCTGGTTTTGGGATATTGTTGTATCAGGGAAAGGGAAAACATTGAAAGATACCAAAATGTTTTGGGGTACCGGGTGACGTAGTGAAAACAATGGCCCCCTTATTTGGGTAAGGGGCATACTTATATACCGATAACGGTACACAAGCCCATTCTCATGTTTCATGCGAGTGAAAAAGCAGGGTGGGCCAGTGCTTCAAATCGAAAACATATGCCCAGGCTAAACGCAGGTGTCGTGGTGATGACGTGCAGGTTTTACTGCCCATGACATCATGGCATTCGGGGGCAGAAAAACGAATGTCAATTTTTACAACCATTCACCGTAATGAAAGCAAGACAGTGGCAAAGTTGATGAGGACTAATAACGTTTTTCAAAAACCCAGTGACATGTTAACACAAAACATGCGCTTGGTTGACAAATTACATCGATTGGTTTTTGTTGATGTTCGTAAGAGTTAAAAATGGTACTGAAACTTTTCTTCCACTCTGGAATTTCATGCTCAATGCTAAAATGTCCCAAAAAAAGAGGGCAACAGCCCACCGTTTGTAATTTGTTTTTGTCAGAAAACTCATAATAATACCGGGTAAGAACCCCTGCTATCAACAAGGTCCTCAAATTATCAGGATAATCCAAGGTTTGGGGGGAGGGAAATGTCATTTCATAATACAGTTTCCCTTAACCAAAGAAATTTCTCAGAAGAGAGCATTGTCTGTGACAAACAAAAGACGGCAACAAAAACGCAAAACACCGGTTTAGTTGGGGGAATGAAAGGGTCCTCTGTGCATGGTGCCTTGTTTCAAGGAGTTCCAAAAGCTCCACATTCTAAACCATGTCCAGTGATTGTAAATATATTTAGAACATTATATTAACAATATTTGTGCATGTTTTTGTAATAAACAACATGGAAAACAAAAATTAATAACTTTAGTGCTTATTGTTTTCTACGGGGTTTTATATATATACATAATACAGTATTGGCCCCTTCGGGCCCCAAATGTTGGGAAAAAAAAAAAAGGGAAAAAAAAAACATAAAAACCGCTAAAAAATGTAATCCCGTATGTGGAATTCGTCGATTTTGCCGCCCCACTTATTTTTGAAAAAATTCTTGCACTGTATCTGGGAAAGTTGATCAGAATTTTTTTTGTCTTTTTACCTTCAAAAAAATATGCTCTTTAATTCTGTAAAAATTTTTTTTTTTTTTTTTTTTTTTTTTTAATTTCTTGACACTGGGCACCACTTAAATTTTTGGCCCTTTTGGACCCTGAAGGGGAAAAAAGCATTAAATAACCAAAAAATTCTATTGTATTAACATACAGCTCGACAATCGAGACGGTCCCAGAAGAAGTAAATTTGGATCCCATTAACTCAGCCCCCTTTATTGAAAAAAAAAAAAACAAGGGGCAGACAAGGCATTTTCTTCACATTAGGGTCATCTAAACAAAAATATAACGCCATTTATCAAGCTACCAAGATCTGGAAACATTGTGTGCACTTTATAGACTGTTGGTTTTTCCATGGGGGTAGGGCAGTTGGTACCTAAAAACAATTAGGGGTGTTTTACACCAAAAATTTTGTGGTGGGGACCTGCTGGTTGCATGCACATTTCTAACCCCGAGGAGTACCTTTGTTAATTTTAAGCAAAATTTAGAAATTTCCCATTCTTTAAATTTTAAAAAACAACTCAAGTTTCTTTTGAGAAATTTTTTTTTCTTAAAAAATTGTCATTGGTGCCTTGGGGTTTAACCCTCGCTTTTCACGGTGAGGGCCGGTTCGATTCCCGCCAATAAAACATTGGGACGTGTTTCTTTCCACCTGTTTTCTATTTCCCCCTCAGTAAAATGGGACCGGGGTTAGTAAAAGGTGTGGGTCGCATCCTGGGACCTGACCTAAGGAGGCCTGGTCCAACCGGGGGGCGGGGGGTTGACCCCCCGGGAAACCCCTTCCGGTATCTCCAGGTTGTCATGGTGTGACTTTCTGTTAGATGAATTAACTTTAATGAAGAGTAAATACCCCGTATGTAAAAGTGAACTTAAACCTATAAAAGATATTATTATTAAAAAATTTAGTTATTTTTTTAAGCAATGTGTATTTTTTTTTTTTCACGTCTGTATTAATAAATGAACTAAAAAAAAGTTAACCATGTCAGTTATTTTTTTTGAAACCTTTCTTTTTTTTCCTCAGAAAATTTCCCCTTGGCCCTTTGCATTAATTTTTAAACAAAAAAAATCAATTTTATTAGTTTTTTGGGGTGGTCACTATTGGTATTGGGATCTACAAAAAATTTGGGATCCCCATCCCTAAATAAAATCGCACCACAGGGCCTCCTTGAACATCGTAATATACTGTTTGAGCGTTAATCAAAAATTTTTATGTGTTTAAAAACTACTTAAAATCATTACCGGGGGGTGGAATATTTTCTTGTTCTTAAAAAAAGGGGCATTTGAGTGGCACACTAAAAGTGGTATTTGTATGAATTGGGTCTGTAAATGTTGGCTACTGTTTTAATTTTTTTGAATACACCTTTTTTTTTTTTAAAATGGGGTTTAAATTTTCAAAATGGGATGAAATACCGTTATTTTTGAGGCATTTGTTAAAATATTTTGCCAAAATTTCATTTTTTTTTCTAAAAAATCATAACA
>NC_069429.1:448534-484881 GCF_026875155.1 Cherax quadricarinatus | reverse complement strand
CTTGCCCAAAGGGTGCTTTAAAACACATTTTTTAAAACGAAAACATTAACACCCCTCCTTCAGAGGCAGGCCCCGTACTTCCCATTCCGGGACCAAGTCCGGCCTGCCGGGTTTTCCCTGAATCCCTTCATAAATTTTCTTTGCTCCACTCCAACAGCACGTCAAGTAAAAAACCATTTGTCTCCATTCACCCCTACAAACCCCTCACACATGCCTGCTGAAGTCCAAGCCCCTGCACCAAAACCCCTTTTTTACCCCCTCCCCCAAACCCTTTTCCTGGCCAAACCCCTACCCATCTTCCTTCCACTACAAAACCATACCCTTGAAGTCATTCTTTTTTCGCCCTTTCTCTCTACATGTCCAACCACCCAAACAACCCTTCCTCACCCCTGACAACGTTTTGTAACCCGCACCTCCTCCTAATTTTCCAAAACAAAATTCTCTCTTTAACACACCACACTTTCCCCCCAACAGACATCCCACTCCCTCCGCCTTCTCCTCCTGCAACATTCACACCCCCTTCACACCCATAAAGAGCGTTGGTAAAACTATACTCTCATACATTCCCCTCTTTGCCCCCAAAGGACAAATTCTTTTTCTCCACAACTCCTAATGCACCACCACTTTTTTTCCCCCATCATTCTATGATTCCCCCATTTTTTCAAAACCCCATCCGCTGACACGCCACTCCCAAATATCTAATACGTTCACCCCCCATACTCTCTCCCTCCAACGAATTCAATTTTTCACACCAACTTTTTGTTACCCCTCAAAACCTTTACTCTTTCCGTTTTCACCTTTAATTTTCTTTTTTTGCACACCCCCCAAAATTCATCCACCAATCTCGAAAATTCTTTTTAGAATCTCCCAAAGCACAGTGCCCTCAGCAAAGAGACGTACAACTCCCACTTTGGTGTGATTTTTTTATTTTTTAACTCCATGCCTCTTGCCAAGACCCTCGCATTTACTTCTCTTACAACCCCATCTATAAATAAATTAAACAACCACGGTGACATCACACATCCTTGTCTAAGGCCTACTTTTACTGGGAAAAAATTTCCCTCTTTCCTACATACTCTAATTTGGGAGCCTCACTATCCTCGTAAAAACTCTCACTGCTTTCAGTAACCTACCTCCTACACCATACACTTGCAACATCTGCCACATTGCCCCCCTATCCACCCTGTCATACGCCTTTTTCCAAATCCATAAAATGCCACAAAGACCTCTTTAGCCTTATCTAAATACTGTTCACTTATATTTTTCCCACTGTAAACACCTGGCCCACAACCCCCTACCTTTCCTAAAGCCTCCTTGTTCATCTGCTATCCTATTCTCCGTCTTACTCTTAATTCTTTCAATTATAACTCACCATACACTTTACCAGGTACACTCAACAGACTTATCCCCCTTAATTTTTGCACTCTCTTTTATCCCCTTTGCCTTTAACAAAGGAACTATGCATGCTCTCTGCCAATCCCTAGGTAACTTACCCTCTTCCATACATTTATTAAATAATTGCACCAACCACTCCAAAACTATATTCCCCACCTGCTTTTAACATTTCTATCTTTATCCATCAATCCCGGCTGCCTTACCCCCTTTCATTTTACCTACTGCCTCACGAACTTCCCCCCACTCCACAACTGGCCTCTCCTCACTCCTACAAGATGTTATTCCTCCTTGCCCTATACACCAAAATCACAGCTTCCCTATCTCATCAACATTAACAATTCCTCAAAATATTCCCTCCATCTTCCCAATACCTCTAACTCTCCATTTAATAACTCTCCTCTCCTATTTTTAACTGACAAATCCATTTGTTCTCTAGGCTTTCTTAACTGTTAATCTCACTCCAAAACTTTTTCTTATTTTCAACAAAATTTGTTGATAACATCTCACCCACTCTCTCATTTGCTCTCTTTTTACATTGCTTCACCACTCTCTTAACCTCTCTCTTTTCTCCATATACTCCCCTCCTTGCATCACTTCTACTTTGTAAAAACTTCTCATATGCTAACTTTTTCTCCCTTACTACTCTCTTACATCATCATTCCACAATCGCTCCTCTTCCCTCCTGCACCCACTTTCCTGTAACCACAAACTTCTGCTGAACACTCTACACTACATTTTTAATCCTACCCCATACCTCTTCGACCCCCATTGCCTATGCTCTCATTAGCCCATCTATCCTCCAATAGCTGTTTATATCTTACCCTAACTGCCTCCTCTTTTAGTTATAAACCTTCACCTCTCTCTTTCCCTGATGCTTCTATTCTCCTTGTATCCCATCTACCTTTTACTCCCAGTGTAGCTACAACTAGAAAGTGATCTGATATATCTGTGGCCCCTCTATAAACATGTACATCCTGAAGTCTACTCAACAGTCTTTTATCTACCAATACATAATCCAACAAACTACTGTCATTTCGCCCTACATCATATCTTGTATACTTATTTATCCTCTTTTTCTTAAAATATGTATTACCTATAACTAAACCCCTTTCTATACAAAGTTCAATCAAAGGGCTCCCATTATCATTTACACCTGGCACCCCAAACTTACCTACCACACCCTCTCTAAAAGTTTCTCCTACTTTAGCATTCAGGTCCCCTACCACAATTACTCTCTCACTTGGTTCAAAGGCTCCTATACAATCACTTAACATCTCCCAAAAACTCTCTCTCTCCTCTGCATTCCTCTCTTCTCCAGGTGCATACACGCTTATTATGACCCACTTCTCGCATCCAACCTTTACTTTAATCCACATAATTCTTGAATTTACACATTCATATTCTCTTTTCTCCTTCCATAACTGATCATTTAACATTACTGTTACCCCTTCCTTTGCTCTAACTCTCTCAGATACTCCAGATTTAATCCCATTTATTTCCCCCCACTGAAACTCCTCCTACCCCCTTCAGCTTTGTTTCGCTTAGAGCCAGGACATCCAACTTCTTTTCATTCATAACATCAGCAATCATCTGTTTCTTGTCACCCGCACTACATCCACGCACATTTAAGCATCCCAGTTCTATAAAGTTTTTATTCTTCTCTTTTTTAGTAAATGTATACAGGAGAAGGGGTTACTAGCCCATTGCTCCCGGCATTTTAGTCGCCTCATACGACACGCATGGCTTACGGAGGAAAGATTCTTTTCCACTTCCCCATGGACAATAGAAGAAATAAAAAAGAACAAGAGCTATTTAGAAAAAGGAGAAAAACCTAGATGTATGTATATATATATGCATGTGCGTGTCTGTGAAGTGTGACCAAAGTGTAAGTAGGAGTAGCAAGATATCCTTGTTATCTAGCGTGTTTATGAGACAGAAAAAGAAACCAGCAATCCTACCATCATGCAAAACAGTTACAGGTTTCTGTTTCACAGTCATCTGGCAGGACGGTAGTACTTCCCTGGGTGGTTGCTGTCTACCAACCTACTACCTACCACTTTAATTTCCAAAAATTCAAATTAATATTTACCTACGGAGTTTTGTGCCATAGATAAGACAAGAATGTGCAGGTGAAAAATTAGGCTGGATAAATAATATGGGGCAGAAAGAAAGGAGATTGGGGAAGGGGACAGGAAAAAATAAGTGGCGTGACGAGTTATTTTTTTGGGGGGTCAGTGACTAGTATATTATCAATTTACTCGGTTTTTTTAAATGTATCTTAAGTATTAATTTGACGAACCTTCTCTCCCGTGAGATTATTAGTCTTTCTGGTATATAATTATAATTATCGTGTCAATTACCCACCAGAAATAACATAAGTGATTTATTTCCACTGGGTCTTTTTTTTAAAAGGTTATTCTTGTTTTTTGTTAAAAGAAAAAAAATTTATTATTTTTATTTAATCATTACGTTTTAATTTATATTTTTTTATAATTATTATTTTTGAAAGGCGTGTTTAAGTGGGAAATAATACAAAGGTAAGTGGAGGGGAAAAAAAAAGGGGGGGGGAAAGTGTAAAAAAACCCGCGGGGGGGAAACGGGTCAGAGAAAGTAAAGGGGAGAAGAAAGAAAGTAGAAGAGAGGAGTGGAGAGAAATAAGTAAAGGGGGCCGGGGTTTAGAAAGTGCCTGGTAAATGAGAGATGAGAGAGAGAGAAAGAAATAGAAGAGAGAGAGGAGAGAAGAGAGAGAGAGAGAGGAGAGAAAAGGCGGGCCACCAAACATTACTACCATAGAGGCCTGGTCTCAGCCGAGCCACGGGGGCGTTGACCCCGAAACCTCTCCGGGTAAACTCCAGTTTAAAACGATCTTTATCCGAAACCCCTTCAAATGGAATTTTTCCAAAACCAGGTTGCCTGAGCCCTAAAATCGGAAAAAATTATAACATGGTGGGGCACTGCCAGGCCACGGGCCCATACGGCAAGTCTTCCAAACCTAAATTTTAGACCAACCCATTTTCTGAACCCGGGGGATAAGTTTTTCTAACATTTTTTAATAGGAGAGGGTTAATGCAGGTCCAGTATATCTCTGTTGCATTAGGGAGAGTTTTGGGCCTTTTCCTCATTGCAGAGAATGACCCACACGGATCTAGCCCTTTCAGGGTTTAGCTAGAAAGTAATCTGAAAGCATAGCCAAAGATTTCATTTTGATAAAAAATTTTTTCCGCGCAAAGTGAAGTGACAGTGACATGACAGTGACAGTGACATGACAGGAGCAGTGACAGGACGTGACATACAGTGACAGTGAGCAGTGACGTGCAGTGACATGACATGAGCATGACATACAGTGAATGACGGGACAGTGACAGTGACAGTGAGCATGACAGACAGTGACAGTGGCATAAAGTGGGGCAGGACATGAAGTGACAGTGACATGACATGAGCATGACAGTGGCATGACAGTGAGCTGAAGTGACATGACAGTGACAGTACAGTGAGCAGTGACAGTGACATGACAGTGAGCAGTGACAGTGCAGGACATACAGTGAGCGTGACAGTGAGCGGACAGGGGCAGTGACAGTGAGCAGCATAGCAGTGACAGTGACAGTGACAGGACAGTGACATGACAGTGAGCAGTGACAGGGGCAGTGACAGGAGCATGACAGTACGTGACAGTGCAGTGACAGTGACAGGAGCAGTGACAGGACATGACATGACATAAAACAGTGAGCATGACAGTGACAGTGAGCAGTGACAGGACGTAGCAGTGACGTGACGACAGTGACATGACAGTGAAGGACAGGACAGTGGCATGACAGTGACAGTGGCTGACAGTGAGCAGGCAGTGACAGTGACGTGGCAGTGACAGGGACAGTGACAGTGAGCATGACGGAGCAGTGACAGTGACAGTGACAGTGACAGTGAGCAGGACAGTGGCAGTGACAGGGCAGTGACAG
Source organism: Cherax quadricarinatus (assembly GCF_026875155.1). Taxonomy (NCBI): domain Eukaryota; kingdom Metazoa; phylum Arthropoda; class Malacostraca; order Decapoda; family Parastacidae; genus Cherax; species Cherax quadricarinatus. The sequence continues at coordinate 479,533 of NC_069429.1, read as the reverse complement.
TGACAGTACAGTGACAGGGGCAGGACAGTGGCAGTGACATAAAGGGCAGTGACATGACAGGAGCATGACAGGAGCAGTGACAGGAGCAGTGAAGGACAGGACGTGACAGGACAGTGACGTGACAGTGAGCATGACAGTGAGCAGTGACAGTGAGCAGTGACAGGACATTTGAGCTGACGTGACGTGAGCAGTGACAGTGAGCATGACAGTGACGTGAGCGTGACAGTGAGCTGACATGGCAGTGACAGTGACATGACAGTGAGCGTGACAAACAGTGACATGCAGTGCAGGGGGACATGAGCATGACAGGGGGAACAGTGCAGTGAGCATGACGGAGCAGGGACAGTGAGCAGTGACCGTGAGCATGACATGCAGTGACAGTGGGGGCATGACAGGACAGGACAGTGAGCATGACAGTGACAGTGACAGTGACATGAGGCAGTGACAGTGAGCATGACAGTGAAGTGAGCATGACATGAGCAGTGACAGTGACAGTGACATTTGACAGTGAGCAGTGACAGGACAGTACAGTGGGAAAGTGACAGTGGCAGTACGTGACGGGGTGATAGTGACATAGCATGACAGGACAGTGACATGAAGTGAGCATGACAGTGAAGGACAGGGGACGGGTGACAGTGACATGTAGTGACAGGGCAGTGACATGACAGTGACATGAGTGATAGGACAGTAAAGGGCGTGACGGGAAAACATGGCAGTGACAGTGAAGGGGACGGGACTGAAGTGACAGTGAGCAGGACATGATAGTGAAGTGACGTAAAAGGACTTTTTGGGAAGGAGATAGTGACAGTGACAGTGACAGTGAAGTGACAGGGCATGACAGTGAATACAGTACAGTGGCATGGAGGAATGACAGGAGCATGACAGTGACATTGACAGTGACAGGAATGCAGTGACTGAGCAGTGAAGTGAAAATGACGTGGCATGACAGTGAAGGGGACCGGACAGGGCAGTGACATGAAGGAGTGACAGTGAGCAGTGACAGTGATGGGACAGTGACATGACAGTGAAGTACGTGACAGTGAGCAGGACAGTACAGTGACAGTGACGTGACATGAGCATGACAGGACAGTAAATGGCAGTGACAGTGACATGACATTTGAGCGTGACAGTGACAGTGACAGTGACATGACAGTGACAGTACGGACAGGACAGTGACAGTGAGCATGACAGTGGCAGGACAGTGACAGTGACGTGACAGGACATGAAGTGAGCGTCAGTGACATGACATGAGGCAGTGACATGAAAAGGAGCAGGACAGTGACGTGACAGTGAGCAGTGACAGTGACAGTAGCATGACATGAGCATGAAAAAGAGCTGACAGTGAAGGACAGTGACATGACTGAATTTTAAGTGAAAGTGAGCAGACAGTAGCGTAAAGGGGCATAAGGAAAATGACAAGTGACAGTGGGTGACATGAGAAGTGCAGTGGCGGAAAATTTACAGTGACTGACATACAGGGCATAATTGAAATGGCAGGACAGAAAATACATGACATACAGTGACTGACGTGACTGACAGTGACAGGACGTGAGATTTTACAGTTAGTGAGCAGTGACAGTGAAGTGACATGGCAGTTGAAAGTGCATGATAGTGCATACGTGACAGTGACAGTGACAGTGATTGATATGACATAAGTTGACAGTGACATGAGTGACAGTGATAGTGACAGTGAGCAGTGACATGACATGACAGTGACATGATAGTGACAGTGGGGAAAAAGGAGCTGACATGAAGGAAAGTAGCAGGACAGTGATAGTACAGTGACAGTGACAGTATAGTGAACAGTGCAGTGACCCCTTTGAGAGTGATAGGACAGTGAGCATTTCAGTGACGAAACATACGTGAATAGTACAGTGAGCAGTGATAGTAATGAAGTACTGCTTGATATAAAGGGTAGGGCATGACAGTGTAGCATGAAAAGTGACATTGACAGGATAAGTACAGGACATGAACAGTGTAACAGTAGCAGTCAGTGATAGTAAACAGTGAGCAGTGACAACAGTGACTGACATGACAGTGAACATGAGCAGTGACAGTGGCAGTGCCTGAGCATGACTTGGCAGTGAATGACGTGACATGACAGTGAGCAGTGACAGTGAGCAGTGACAGGAAGTGACAGTGACAGTACAGTAAAGGGCATGCATGACAGTGAAGTGAGCATTTAACAGTGACAGTGACACTCTGGTGACTAAACCTGGGTTCACACGGCGAGGGCCCGGGGTTTCGATTCCCGCCAGAGTAGAAACTTTGGGACGTTTTTTTTTACTCTTTGTTTATGTTCCCCATCAGTAAAATAGGTACCGGGTGTTGTGGACGGGTGTGGGTCGCATCCGGGTTTTATTTGACTTTTTTGGGGTCGCACCCCTGGTGTTTAGGACGGGTGTGGGTCGCACCGGGGTGTTAGGGGACGGGTTTGGGGGGTCGCATCCTGGGTGTTATGGACGGTGGGGGTCGCATCCGGGGTGTTAGTGGACGGGTGTGGGCGCATCCTGGGTGTTAGTGGACGGTGTGGGTCGAAACCGGGTTTTAGGGACGGGTTTGGGGGCGCATCCGGGTGTTAGTGGCGGTGTGGGTCGCATCCTGGGTTAGTGACGGGTTTGGGGGTCGCACCTGGAAAAACTGACCAAATTGGGGGAAATGCTCAGAAAAAAATGACTTCTATATATAATTGTCATTATGCAGCTATGGTTTTAAACCCTTTGTAATGTACTTTTTTAAACCTTTACATGACTGGTATACCTTTCCCTAACGGAAAAACCTTGTACATTTATTTTGTAACCTGTACATTACGGTATACCTTGTACAGTACGGTAAAACCTTTACTGTACGGTATCCTTGTACAGTACGGGAAAAACCCTTTGCGTACTGGTATACCTTGTACATTCGGCCCCCCGACATGTACTGGTATCCCTTTGTACTGTACGGTATCCCTTTTGACATGTACGGAACCTTTAATTTACTGAAACCTTGTACATGTACGGGTATAAATAAAAAATTTATTATTTTTATTATGTATTATTACCCACCCTGAGCGTACAAAGGTTTCAGAAAACGTAATGGGTCCGGGGACTGCATCCCCATCAGGGGACATATCCCCAAAGGGACTTAAACCAACAAAACGAGGTCAAAGGGCCCCGGACTGTACCCCAACTTTACAGAGTACATAATACCTCCAGGACTGTCCCCACAACTTTACAGAGGTACATAATACTCCGGGGACTGTACCTCAACATTACAGAGTACATAATAGCCCAGGACTGTACCTAAACATTACAGGGGTGCATAATAGCCCGGGACGTCCAAACATTACAGAGGACATAAAGCTCCGGGGACGTAACACAACATTACAAGGTACATTAATAGCCCAGGCTGACCTCAACATTACAGAGGACATAATAGCTCCGGGGACTGACCACAACATTACAAAGTACAAATAGCTCCGGGGACTGTAACACAACATTACAGAGGTCCCAAAATAGCTCCGGACTGACCCACATTACAGGGGTACAAAATACCCAGGACTGTACCTCAAAATTCAGAGGTGCATAATAGCTCCGGGGACTGACCCAATTTTAACAGGGGTTCAAATAGCTCCAGGGACGTACCCAAATTACAGAGGTACATAAAACTCCGGGACGTACCAACATTACAAGTCATAAACCCCCGGGATGTACCAAACATTACAGGACAAAATAGCTCCGGGGACGTAACACAACTTTACAAGGTACAAAATAGCCCCAGGGCTTTTACCTCACATTACATTCAGGGGTACATAAACCCAGGGACTGCCCACAACTTTTAACAGAAGTACATAATAGCTCCAGGGACGTAACACAACAATCAGAGGTACTAATAGCTCCGGGGACTGCCCCAAAACATTACAGGAAAAAAATACCCAGGACGTACCTCAACAAAAAGGTACAAAAAGCCCGGGACTGTACCACAACATTACGGGGGTAAAATAATAGCCCGGGGACTGTACCTCAACTTTACAGAGGTACAAAACTCCAGGACTGACCACAAAAATTCGGGGGGCATAATAGCTCCAGGGACGGTCCACAACTTCAGAGGTACGTATAGCCCGGGACTGTACCTCAACATTACAGAGGTGCATAAAGCCCAGGGACGTCCCCTAAACATTACAGGGGTACAAATACCCCGGGGGATTTACCCAACATTACAGAGGTACATAATGGCTCCGGGGACGTACCCAACATTACAGGGGACAAATGGCCCAGGACTGTACCACAACTTTCGAGGTACAAAGGCTCCAGGGACTGTACCTCAATTTTTCGGGGTACATAATGGCTCCAGGGACGTCCTCAACTTTACAGGGGTACAAAAAGGCCCCAGGACGTACCACAACATTACAGAGTACAAAAAAACTTCAAGACGTACCTAAACATTACAGAGGTAATAAGCTCCAGGGACTTACCTCAACTTTTACAGAGTACATAGTACTCCGGGGACTGTACCTCAACATTACAGGGGTAAATAAGGCTCCGGGACTGTACCTCAACATTCAGAGGTACATAAGGGCCCCCAGGGGCTGTACCAAACATTACAGAGGTACATAACTCCAGGACTGTACCACAACCATTAAGTGTAAATTGGCCCAGGGACTGTACCCAACTTTACAGAGGTACATAATAGCTCAGGGAAGACCTCAACATTACAGAGGTACAAATGACCCAGGGATTACCAAAACATTACGAGGTACATAATAGCCCAGGACTGACCCAACTTTACAGAGGTACAAAAGCCCAGGGACGTACCTCAACTTACAGAGTACATAGTAGCTCCGGGGCTGTACCTCAACATTAAGAGTAAAAATGGCTCCGGGGACTGTACCTCAACTTTACAGAGGTACATAATACTCCAGGATGACCACAACATTAAGTGGTACATAATGGCCCCAGGACTGACCTCAACATTCAAGGTACATAAAAGCTCCAGGGACGACCTCAACATTCAGGGTACAAATGGCTCCGGGATGTACCACAACATACAGAGGTACATAATACTCCGGGGACGTACCCAACATTACGGGGACATAATGGCTCCGGGACTTTTTCACAACATTACAGAGGTACATAATGGCTCCGGATTTAAAACCTAAAAATTACGGGGAACTAATAGCTCCGGGGACTGTCCCCAAAACATTAAAAGGGGAACAAATGGCTCCAGGGACTGTCCTAAAATTTACAGGGTACATAATGGCCCGGGGGACTGCACCACAACATTAAGAGGTACATAAGGGCTCCAGGACTGTACCACAACATTACAGAGGTAAAAAAAGGCCCCAGGACTGTACCTAAACATTAAAAGGGGTACATAATGGCTCCGGGGACTGTACCTCAACATTAAGAGGTACATAATGATCCGGGACTGTACCTAACATTACAAGGACAAATACCCAGGGTTTGTACCACAACATTACGTATACAAAAGACCGGGGACTGACCAACATTACAGAGGTACAAAGGCCCCGGGGATGTACCTCAACAACGAGGTAAAAAAAGGCTCCAGGGAGTTTACCCTCCCCAAATCAAGGGTACAAAAACCCCTTCCAGGACTGACCACAACATACAGAGGTAAAATAATAGCCCAGGACTGTACTTCAACTTACAGAGGACAAAACTCCAGGGACTTATTCAACTTACAAGGTACATAAAAGCTCCAGGACTGTACCACAACTTTACAGGGGTACAAAAACTCCAGGACTGTACCTAAACATTAAAAGGGGTACATAATAGCTCCAGGGACTGTCCCAAAACATTACAAGGCATAAAGCTCCAGGGACGTACCAAACTTACAGGGGTACAAAATGCTCCGGGCTGCCCACAACTTTTACAGAGTACATAATAGCTCCGGGGACTTACCTCAACTTACAGGGGTCATAATAGCTCCGGGACTTTACCACAACATACAGGGTACAAAATAGTCCAGGACGTACCTCAACATTACAGAGGTACAAAATAGCTCCAGGGACTGTACCAAAACATTAACAGAGGTACATAATGCCCGGGGACGCCCTAAAATTTAACAGAGGTACATAAAGCTCCAGGATGACCTCAACTTTACAAGGTACAAAATAGTCCAGGGACTGCCCCAAACTTACAGAGTAAAAAATAACTCCGGGGATTTCCCACAACTTTAAAAGGGGGTACAAAATACCCAGGACGTACCCAACATTACAGAGGTACATAATAGCTCCCGGACGAAACCACAACATTACAGAGGACATAATAGCTCCAGGGACTGTACCACAACATTACAAGGTAATAATACTCCGGGACTTACCACAACTTTTACGGGGACATAAACTCCAGGGACGTACCTCAACATTACGATAACAAAATAGCTCCGGGGACTGACCACAACTTTAAAACAGGGTACAAAATAGCCCCAGGGACGTACCCAACTTTACAGAGGTAATAATAGCTCCAGGACTGTACCTCACTTACAGAGGTACATAAAGCTCCGGGGACGGGACACAGTTTTCTGCAGCTGAAGCTACTCTGGAAAAAAGTATTTACATGTACCTCGTGAGATTTTTTTTTTCTTACATTTGGGAACTACGCTTCCCAACGGCTCAGTCTTTTTTATAATTGTTTGTTGGGTGGATTTTTTTTTAATACAAGTTTGCGTCATGGAACCCATAAATAAAGAAAAAAGCATTCGTAAATTTATACTTTTGTATTTAAAAAAATGGAGTTAAAAATTTGGCTAATTCGAGCGTACTTAGTTTCCTGGGGAAAGGTTTTGGGGTCAGGCCCCCCGCGGGTCGGCTGGATAGGGTAAATAAATTTTGAAAGCCGAAAAGTTTCGCCACCATGACTTTTATCCAATACAGAGAAGAACGGTGGGAAAAAGGGAAACTTTAGGGAATTAGTGTAGATAAAAGGAAATGTAGTGATATAAAATGTACCTCTAAAAACACAAACCCCGTAAGTGTGTTGCGATATATTTTTAGTTTGAGTCCCCGCCATGTAGTACAGAGGGGGGGCTTTCCTGGGCAGAAATTAAAGACTCTACCATACAAGGCCGCCCAAGTGCCCACCCCATTTCTCCTGCACCTTTCCCTTCCCCACTCCATGGGTTAGCTCTACTTCCCTTCCCCCCGGGCCCGGGGCTTTAAGGCACCGGAATGAATGGCAGTGCGAGACTGCAATCTTTAACACACTTCCCTTCATGTTGGGGCACCTGAAGAATGGGGAGGGGTCGAACTATCAATCCACCCCGTAACAACTTCCCTAACTAACTCATGGGCCCAACCATCGATATTTTTCTTTGGGAATGGGTGGACTGGTGGTCCTCAGACGACAACAAATTAAAAACCGGGGTACACACACGTGATTTGAACCCTCCTCACAGAAACGCAAGATTATGAGGAAGGCTGAGTCAGCTACCTGGTTTCTGTTCCCTGACGTCCTCATAAATACTTGCATTGCGTCACTAGGTTTTTGGCCCCGTCCCCAGGCGCATTATAACCTCTGTAATATTTTGACTACCCCCAGGATGGGGAGGGGGGCATAAAAAACATTTAAACTAAAAATACCTTTTAAAACCCCCCAAAAAGTGATTTATTGGGGTCTTTCATATTCTTTAGATTTTGCAACAAAGTAAAACTGGAAAGAGAGATTTATCCGCTCCCACACTGTTTACACTTTTTCCCTCTTGGAGGCTACAACCAACCTGCCACATAAAGCCTAGCCTAAACGATCTAGCAAAAAACAAAGGGGGGACATTGTGTGCTGGGCTGCTGGACATTGGTGCGGGCTGCTGGACATTGTGGCGGTCGCTGACATTTTGTCTGGCTGCTGGGGTAAAAAATTTTTTGTATCTTCACGCGTCCTTTGGGAAAAAAATTTTAGTAATGGCCTCGTCAGGTGTTTTAAAAATAGTAAATGTTTTTTGCCCCTGCGTGGGGGGAAAGGAAAGGGGGCCCAGGGAGGTAAAGAGGAGGGAAGTAGGTGAAGAGTGGAGGGAGGGAGGAGGGAAGGAGAGTAGGGTGGGGAGAAGGAAGAGATGGGGTGGGAAAAAAGGAAGGATGGGGATGGGGAAAGGAAGGGGAGTGGGATGGGGAAAGGAAGGGGAGTGGGGTGGGAGAAGGAAGGAGAGGGGGAGGGGAAGGAAGGAATGGGATGGGGGAGAAGGAAAAGGGGGATAGATTGTAAAAGGATTAGGGAAAAAAAAGGGAGGAATACATAGGGGAAGACGGGTGAGCTGCGGGGGGAGACGTGGAACAATATTTTTCAACACACCGAGTAAAATTTTTCAAAAAGTGGAATTAACCAAAATTTTATTTTTAACAGGGGGAAACGCTAAACCCGGAAATTAAACGGCCCCGGGGGGGGGATGTGGAAAGGGATCAGGGTTAATTTGGAAAAGGGGGGCCAAATCCAATTCCCCCAAATCAAAGCCCCTCACCAACCAAGGAACCTTTTGGGGGGTGAAATTTTAAACCCAAAAAACCCAAAAAAAAAAATCAAGTGACTTATTTCCTTGGAACTCTTTGACGGATTAGAGAGATTTTGAAAAGGCTCACTACCCCACCGCCCGAATCAAACCTCTTTTGATTTTCAGGGGCCAAAATCACCGAAAATAAATTAAAAAATTTTTTTTAACCCTGTCATTATGTATAGGTAAACCCCAACCGTTTTGATTTTATCAACACTTCGTTGGGCGTGTTTGATCTGTTAAGGATCGGACAATTTTGGGGCCCCCGCCTTTACCACAACTTTTTTTAAAGGCGACGAGCATTATAGTTAAATTGGGGCCCTTTTAATCTCCACGGAAATTGGTTGACTTAGGTAAAATTTTTATTAAGGAAGCGCTAAAACCCCAGGATTAACAGCGCCTATGGGGGGGGGTTTGAGTCCCCCGCTGGGCCACAACCCAGCGGGCTACATCAAGGGGGAGTGAAGGGGGTTCAGGCTTAATTCAGGAACTGGGGCAATACCCCAATTCCCAATCAAGACCCCCCACCAGCATCAAGGAACCTTCCTTAGGGGACTTAAACGAATAAATCTCACACAGGGAGTTGGGGGGGTTTAAGGGGAAGGGGAAATGAGGGGAGAGGGGGACACAGATACACGAAGGACAACTTGCAGACACACCGGGGCCGTGCGCAGGGAGCGATATTTAATATCTTTAGGTGATTTATCAAGGGAGGGCACAGCGGGAGCGGGTTTTTGTTGATATGGTGCAACCCTTCGTCCTCCCGGGCACATCAGCTTCAAAAATTTATTTACAATTATTTTTGTATATGGGGTTTTGTGTGTTGTACTCACCAAAATTTTGTTGCAGGGGGATCAAGCCCTGGCCCGCCCCTTCATTGGTCGCACAGGCTACCCCTTTCCAAAGCTTTATAGTACCCTTTTTAAACGTGTGTGGATCCTGTGAGACAGAGAAGAGACAGACTTCTTTGTCCCCGTCTTTTTACCAAAAAAAAATTTTTATCTTTCTGAACTTGACGAAAATCTTTTCTTCTTTTTCCTTTTATTTTTTCTTCACTTTTTCCCGTTTTTTTCAGTCTTGTGTGTGTCATTAAACACATTAAACAATAGTTGTCCCGTTTTCAATTACTAAACCTTAACACTGACTACTTTGCCTTTCCTCTTTACTTAATGGGAAACCTTTTTTATTATTAAAGTCTTCAGTTTGTACCACTGCTCGTAAAATTTCCTGTTTTATTATTAAAAAAGTATAAATTAAAGCACTTGTTGAGAAAAATAACATTTTTAATTTTGTTTACCACATATTTCGTTTTCTTATTTATTCCATTTTCTTTCGAGATTTTTAGTGGGGAAAATTAAATAATTTTTTTTTCTGTGAGAGTTTTTGTATCACCATTGTACTCACCTAGTTGAGGGTTTCGGGGGGCGAGTCCCAGCCCGGGCCCCCCCTCTTCACTGATCGCTACAGGGCACCTCCCTGAGCCTGAAATTTATCATACCCCTGCTTAAAACATTAGGATCCTGCCCCCACTACAACTTTTCCCAAACTATTCCACTTACTGACTACTCTTGGGGTGAAGAAAACTTTCCAACATCCCTTGGGTTCATCTTGTCTTCAGCTTTCCCAAATGGTTTCCCCCTTTTACTGGTCCCAAACTCTGGGAAAATCCTGTTTTTTCCACCTTGTCCCAAATTTCCCTCAGTATTTTTTTGGAATGTCGTTACATGTCCCCCCATCTCTCCTGTCCTCAAATTTGCAGGGTTTATTTTTCCTAACCCCTCCTCGAGGGCATACCTCTTACCTGGACTATCTTTTTGGGAAACCTTTTCACTTTTTCTAGTTTTTCCCTTTACGTGCTTGGGTAGGTGGGTTTCCAAATGGTGCCGCATACTCCAATAGGCCAAATACACGGTGTACGGGTCCTGAATGATTCCTTTTTAAGATTCGGAATGCTGTTTTTGAGGTTGCTAGGGGCCCCTATCGCACGTTTTTTGGTTATTGCGCTTCAGGAAGGGGTGTTCCCCCCCCAAATCTTTTTTTTTTAGTGAGGTTTGAGCTCACCCCCTAACTTACCCTCTGCGGGCCCTTTTTTGCCCTTCTCAAAACTTCATCTTGCACTTTTGGGGGGTTGAACTCCAGGGGCCAATTGCGGACCGTCGCAGCCTGTCCAAAACCCTTTGTAGTTCTCCCGGCTTCGATCGATGAATTTTTCTCATCAACTTCACGTCATTGCAAACGGGGCACCTCAGAGCTATTCCTTCCCTCATTCGTTCCCCAAATACCAGAAACAGCACTGGTCCTAGGACTGACCCCTGCGGGACCCGCTGGTCACAGGTGCCCACTCTGACACCTCGCCACGTACCATGACTCGCTGCTGTCTTCCTGACAGGTATTCCCTGATCCATTGTAGTGCCTTTCCTGTTATCCCTGCTTCGTCCTCCAGTTTTTGCACTAATCTCTTGTGTGGAACTGTGTCAAACGCCTTCTTGCAGTGTGTGTGTGTGTGTGTGTGTACTCACCTATTTGTGGTTGCAGGGGTCGAGTCCTAGCTCCTGGCCCCGCCTCTTCACCGGTTGCTACTAGGCCCTCTCTCTCCCCGCTCCATGAGCTTTATCAAACCTCGTCTTAAAACTGTGTATGGTTCCTGCCTCCACTACGTCATTTTCTAGGCTATTCCACTGCCTTACAACTCTATGACTGAAGAAATACTTCCTAATATCTCTCTGACTCATTTGTGTCTTCAACTTCCAATTGTGGCCTCTTGTTTCTGTGTCCCCTCCCTGGAACATCCTGTCTTTGTCCACCTTGTCTATTCCACGCAGTATTTTATATGTCGTTATCATGTCTCCCCTGACCCTCCTGTCCTCCAGTGTCGTCAGGCCGATTTCCCTTAATCTTTCTTCATAGGACATTCCCCTTAGCTCTGGAACTAACCTTGTGGCAAACCTTTGTGTGTGTGTGTGTGCGTGTGTGTGTGTGTGTGTGTGTGTGTGTGTGTGTGTGTGTGTGTGTGTGTGTGTTGTGTGTGTGTGTGTGTGTGTGTGTGTGTGTGTTTTTGAAAATCGTGTAAACAGTTAGGGTAATATTATAATATTATTTTTCTTGTTGCAGTACCCGGCTCACCTGGCAGCGGCAGCGCGGCGCCAGGCGGGTCAGCAGGATCAAGAGGAGCCCGCGAGGTCGCCCACGATGGACGCCCTCACGCCCCCGCCCCAGCCGGGATCTGAAGGCGCCCGCACCTACACCCTCACTGAGGCTTCGGACGACCTACACCAGTGCCACGCCCACGATACCCCACACGCCGCCCACGACTCCCCACACCCTTCCCACGACACGCCACACCCCGCCCACAACACGCACTCTCTCCCCGCCCACGACACATACTCACTCCCCACCTACGACACCCACTCACTCCCCACCCACAACACCCATTCACTCCCCGCCCACGACGCCTACTCACTCCTCAGCCCAAAACTCACCGTACTGCTCAAGCCTTGCAAGGTTGGTATTGTGAAAAATAATACATTAACAACTTAAAAACAACAACTTAGGTTTTATGTTCATTGGTCCACTATCACAGCAGGTGTAGTGGTCCACTATCACAGCAGGTGTAGTGGTCCACTATCACAGAAATTTGTAGGGGTCCACTATCACAGCAGGTGAAAGTGTTCACTATCACAGCAGGTGTAGGGGTCCACTATCACAGCGGGTTTGGTAGTGGTCCACTATCACAGCAGGTGTAGTGGTCCACTATCACAGCAGGTGTAGTGGTCCACTATCACAGCAGGTGTAGTGGTCCACTATCACAGCAGGTGTAGTGGTCCACTATCACAGCAGGTGTAAGTATTTCACTATCACAGCAGGTGTAGTGGTCCACTATCCAGCAGGTGTAGTGGTCCACTATCACAGCGGGGTGTAAGTAGTTCACTATCAGAGCAGGTGTAGTGGTCCCATATCACAGCAGGTGTAGTGGTCCACTATAAGCAGGTGTAAGTGGTCCACTATCACAGCAGGTGTAGTGGTCCACTATCACAGCAGGTGTAGTGGTCCACTATACAGCAGGTGTAGTGGTCCACTATCACAGCAGGTGTAGTGGTTCCACTATCACAGCAGGTGTAGTGGTCCACTATCACAGCAGGTGTAGTGGTCCACTATCACAGCAGGTGTAGTGGTCCACTATCACAGCGGTTTGTAGTGGTCCACTATCACAGCAGGTGTAGTAGTTCACTATCACGCAGGTGTAGTGGTCCACTATCACAGCAGGTGTAGTGGTCCACTACCACAGAGGTGTAGTGGTCCACTATCACAGCAGGTGTAGTGGGTTCACTATCACAGCAGGTGTAGTAGTTCACTATCACAGCAGGTGTAGTAGTTAACTATCACAGCAGTGTTAGTGGTCCACTACCACAGCAGGTGTAGTGGTCCACTATCACAGCAGGTGTAGTGGCCCACTATCACAGCAGGTGTAGTGGTCCACTATCACAGCAGGTTTTAGTGTTCACTATCACGAGGTTTAGTGCCACTTACGCAGGTGTAGTGTCATATCAGAGTGTAGTGGTCCACTTCACAGCAGGTGTAGTTTTTCACTATCACAGCAGGTGTAGTGGTCCACTATCACAGCAGGTGTAGTAGTTCACTGTCACAGCAGGTGTAGTTTTCACTGTCACAGAGGTGTAGATTTCACTATCACAGCAGGTGTAGTAGTTCACTATCACAGCAGGTGTAGTAGTTCACTGTCACAGCAGGTGTAGTTCACTATCACAGCAGGTGTAGTAGTTCACTGTCACAGCAGGTGTAGTAGTTCACTGTCACAGCAGGTGTAATGTTCACTTCACAGCAGGTGTAGTTAGTTCACTGTCACAGCAGGTGTAGTAGTTCAACTGTCACAGCAGGTGTAGTGGTCCACTATCACGAGGTGTAGTAGTTCACTGTCACAGCAGGTGTAGTAGTCACTGTACAGCAGTGTAGTGGTCCACTATCACGCAGGTATAGTAGTACACTATCCACAAATATTAGCCATATCAAAAGCAGGTGTAGTACCCCCATATCACAGCAGGTGTAGTAGCCACTATCACAGCAGTATAGTGGTCCCACTATCACAGCAGGTATAGTAGTCCACTATCACAGCAGGTGTAGTGGTCCACAAATCACAGCAGGTTTAAGTAGTCCACTATCACAGCAGGTATAGTAGTCCACTATCACGGGCAGGTGTAGTATTTTCACTATCACAGCAGGTGTAGTAGCCCACTATCACAGCAGGTGTAGTGGTCCACTATCACAGCAGGTGTAGTAGTCCACTATCACAGCAGGTATAGTAGTCCACTATCACAGCAGGTATAGTAGTCCACTATCACAGCAGGTGTAGTAGTCCACTATCACAGCAGGTTGTAGTGTCCACTATCACAGCGGTATAGTAGCCCACTATCACAGCAGGTGTAGTGGTCCACTATCACAGCAGGTGTAGTAGTCCACTATCTCAGCAGGTTTTAGTGGTCCACTATAAACACAGGTGTGGGTGGTTCACTATCACAGTAGTGTAGGGGGTCCACTATCACAGCAGGTGTAGTGGTCCACTATCACAGAAAGGTGTAGTTTTCCACTATCACAGCAGGTGTAGTAGTCCACTATCACAGCAGGTGTAGTGGTCCACTATCCAGAAAGGTGTAGTAGTTCATTTATCACAGCAGGTGTAGTGGTCCACTATCACAGCAGGTGTAGTGGTCCACTATCACAGCAGGTGTAGTGGTCCACTATCACAGCAGGTGTAGTGATCCACTATCACAGCAGGTGTAGTGGTCCACTATCACAGCAGGTGTAGTGGTCCACTATCAAACAGGTGTAGTGGCCCAAACTATCACAGCAGGTTGTAGTGGTCCACTATCACAGCAGGTGTAGTGGTCCACTATCACGGGCAGGTGTAGTGATCCACTATCACAAGCAGGTGTAGTGGTCCACTATCACAGCAGGTGTAGTGGTCCACTATCAAAAGCAGGTGTAGGGGGTCCACTATCACAGCAGGTGTAGTAGTTCACAAATCACAGCAGGTGTAGTGGTCCACTATCACAGCAGGTGTAGTGGTCCAACTATCACAGCAGGTGTAGTGGTCCACTATCACAGCAGGTGTAGTGGTCCACTATCACAGCAGGTGTAGTGGTCCACTATCACAGCAGGTGTAGTGGTCCACTATCACAGCAGGTGTAGTGGTCCACTATCACAGCAGGTGTAGTGGTCCACTATCACACCCAGGTGTAGTGGTCCACTATCACAGCAGGTGTAGTGATCCACTATCACAGCAGGTGTAGTGCCCACTATCACAGCAGGTGTAGTAGTCAACTATCACAGCAGGTGTAGTGGTCCACTATCACAGCAGGTGTAGTAGTTCATGTCACGCAGGGTGTAGTAGCTCACTATCACAGCAGGTGTAGTAGTTCACTGTCACAGCAGGTGTAGTGGTCCACTATCACAGCAGGTGTAGTGTGTCACTATCACAGCAGGTGTAGTGGCCCACTATCACAGCAGGTGTAGTAGTTCCTATCAGAACGGGTGTGTGTCCACTATCACAGAAGGTGTAGTGGTCCACTTCACGCAGGTGTAGTGGTCCACTATCACAGCAGGTGTAGTGGTCCACTATCACAGCAGGTGTAGTAGTTCACTATCAGAGCGGGGTGTAGTAGTCCACTATCACAGCAGGTGTAGTGGTCCACTATCACAGCAGGTGTAGTGGTTCACTATCACAGCAGGTGTAGTAGTCCACTATCACAGCAGGTGTAGTGGTCCACTATCACAGCAGGTGTAGTAGTTCACTATCACAGCAGGTGTAGTGGTCCACTATCACAGCAGGTGTAGTAGTCCACTATCACAGCAGGTGTAGGGGTCCACTATCACAGCGGTGTATTTAGTTCACTATCACAGCAGGTGTAGGGGTTTCCACTATCACAGCAGGTGTAGTAGTCCACAAATCACAGCAAGTGTAGTGGTTCCCTATCACGGGCAGGTGTAGTGGTCCACTATCACAGCAGTGTAGTGGTCCACTATCACAGCAGGTGTAGTAGTCCACTATCACAGCAGGTGTAGTGGTCCACTATCACAGCAGGTGTAGTAGTTCACTATCACAGCAGGTGTAGTGGTCCACTATCACAGCAGGTGTAGTGGTCCACTATCACGCAGGGTGTAGTGGTCCAACTATCACAGCAGGTGGTAGTGATCCACTATCACAGCAGGTGTAGTGGTCCACTATCACAGGAGGTGTAGTGGTCCACTATCACAGCAGGTTTTGTGGTCCACTATCACAGCAGGTGTAGTGATCCACTATCACAGCAGGTGTAGTGGTCCACTATCACAGCAGGTGTAGTGGTCCACTATCAAGCAGGTGTAGTGGTACAATCACAGCGGGTTTGTAGTAGTTCACTATCACAGCAAGGTGTAGTGGCCCACTATCACAGCAGGTGTAGTGGTCCACTATCACAGCAGGTGTAGTGGTCCACTATCACAGCAGGTGTAGTGGTCCACTATCACAGCAGGTGTAGTGGTCCACTATCACAGCAGGTGTAGTGATCCACTATCACAAAGGGATCATGAATGGGAAAAGAAACTAGAAGAACTTAGCATGAGAATGGAAGAGAGGATAGATATGGAAAGCAGGAAGTGGGAGGTGCATGTCAAAACAGCAGAAGCTAGGATACAGAGTTTAGAAGAGGAACTGAAAAATCTGAAACAGCAAAAGAACTAAAGAACATTTTGGGATTGACATCAGAGACTGCTACCTCAGCCACAAATAAGGGGACTGTAGGGAAAGAAGGGGCACAACTGCATGGAGATGCTCTATCAGAGGAGACTGTAGCAAATGAAAGAGCTAAGCTTTATGTGGAGGCCCTAACAGACAACAACAGAGCCCAAGGAAAGCCGAGAAGGGAAATGACAGGCCACGAGCCCAAGTAACATTAGCCAGTGAAACTGATGAAAGGAAAGCTGCAGTGGAGGAAACCAAATTAAATGAGGGGATACACAGGGATATGCAGTGGGAGAATGAAAGGGTGAGGTCAGTCTTTGTGTATGGGCTCCAGGAAGTCGAAGGGGAAACATTGAAGCAAAAAACAAGGGGAAAAAAGCAATTGAAAACATCATGAAAGCAATAGGAGAAGACGATATGACCCAGCTGGAAAATTTTCGGGAGAAGGGGGGGTTTGTAAAAAAAAAACCGGCCAGTGAGAGTGACCTTTAAGGCAGAAGCAACTCGGACCAGGATCTGAGGAGAAAGCACGATTAAGGGACATGACGGCATACAGGAGGGTGTATCTCGACCGCGACAGAACACAAGAAGAAAGGAGAAACTGAGAGAGATGGTACAAAGGCGAAAGGAGGAAAGAGAGGGGGTGGAGAAGACAGACAGGAGATCCCAGACCCAGGAAGAAAATCTAATACAGCCTCCCTCACAACTTTCTATAGAAGCCTCCCAACCAGGTCAACCCCAGTGCAAAACCAAACACTCTAAATCAAAACACCCATGCCACATCCAATGCCCCCACCCACTACATTACAAACTTCACCCCACAGCAAAAACCCATAGTTCCTTACCAGGTCTCCCACCTTTCCCCCAACCCCCAAAAAAAACTTCCAGACTACATCTTAGAAAAAAAGTTGAAGGTGTGTATACAAATGCAGATGGAAAAAACAAACAAGTATGAGGAGTGGCTGAAAGAATCAAAGAGACATCCCAGACATAATTTGCACTCACAGAAACAAAACTCACCAGAATAATAACAGATTCAAACTTTCCATCCGGATATCAATCTTCGGAAAACAGAGGGAGGAGAGGGGGAGGAGGAGTTGCACTGTCATTAAAAAAACCCGTGGGGTTTTGAGAAAATGGAAGGAATGGATGGCATGGGCGAAAGGGACTACTTAGTAGGAACAATCCAGTTGAGGGACATAAGGGGATAATTGCAGTAATGTACAACCCACCACAGAACTGAGGAGGCCAAGAGAAGAATACGATGAGAGCAAACAGAGCAATGATCAACACACTAGCCGAGGTGGCCAGGAGAGCACACATGGGGGGAGCAAAGTTAAATAGTTATGGGTGATTTCAATCACAAGGAGATTGACTGGGAAAACCTGGAGCCCATGGGGGTCCCCAACATGGAGAGCCAAGATGATGGATTTTTGGTACTGGAGAACCTCATGCATCAACATGTTAGAGACACTACCAGAGGAGAGGAGAGGATGAACAGCAAGGTTGGACCTTGTATTCACCATGAGTAGTTCGGACATCGAGGGTATCATGTATGAAAGGCCCCCGGGGGCTAGTGATCATGTGGTTCTGTGCTTCGACTACATAGTTGAGCTCCAAGTGGAGAGAGTAGCAGGAATAGGTGGGAAAAACCAAACTACAAAAGGGGGGAAATACTCAGGCATGAGGAACTTCCCTTCAAGACATTCAGTGGGAGAGGGAACTGACAGGAAAACCAGTACAAGAAATGATGGACTATGTAGCAACAAAATGCAAGGAGGCAGAGGAGAGGTTTGTTCCCAAGGAAACAGAAATAATGGGAAGAAAAAGAACGAGTCCTTGGATTTACCAAAGGTGTAGGGAGGCAAAAAACTAGGTGTAATAGAGAATGGAAAAGGTACAGAAGACAGAGAACTCAGGGAAAATAAAGAAATCAGCCGAAGAGCCAGAAACGAATTAAAGCCAGATAGAAGGGAGGCTCAGAGACATATGAAAATGACATAGCCTCAAAAGTAAAGACTGACCCGAAGCTGTTGTACAGCCCCATCAGGAGGAAAAAACAGTCAAGGACCAGGTAATCAGATGAGGAAGGGGGATGGGGAATTCACAAGAAACGACCGAGAGGTATGTCAGGAGCTCAAAACAAGATTTAAAGAGGTATTTACAGTGGAAACCAGTAGGGACTCCAAGAAATCAGAACAGGGGGGCACAACCAGCAAGTGCTGGATGAGGTACATATAACCAAGGAGGAGGTGAAGAGTGCTATGCGAACTTGACACCTCAAAGGCGGTGGGACCAGACAACATCTCTCCATGGGTCCTTAAAGAGGGAGCAGAGATATTGTGTGAGCCATTAACAAAGATCTTCAACAATCATTTGAAACTGGGCAACTCCCTGAGGTATGGAAAATGCCAAATGTAGTCCCAATTTTAAAAAGGGAGACAGACATGAGGCACTAAACTACAGACCTGTATCTCTAACGTGTATAGTATGCAAAGGGCATGGAGAAGATCATCAGGGGGAGAGTGGTGGGGCACCTGGAAAGAAACAAGTGTATAATTGACAACCAGCACGGTTTTCAGGGAAGGAAAATCCTGTGTCACAAACCTACTAGAGTTTATGACAAGGTGACAGAAGTAAGACAAGAGAGAGAGGGGTGGATCGACTGCGTATTTTTGGACTGCAAGAAGGCTTTCGACACAGTTCTCCCCAAAGAGGTTACTGCAAAAGCTAGAGGACCAGGCACCATAACAGGAAAGGCACTGCAATGGATCAGAGAATACTGACAGGGAGGAAACAACGAGTCATGGTACGCGACGAGGTGTTCAGAGTGGGCGCCTGTGACAAGCGGGGTTCCACCAGGGGTCAGTCCTAGGACCTGTGCTGTTCTTGGTATACGTGAACGACATAACGGAAGGGATAGACTCAGAAGTGTCCTTGTTTGCAGACGATGTGAAGTTAATGAGAAGAATCGAATCGGACGAGGATCAGGCAGGACTACAAAGAGATCTGGACAGGCTACAAGCCTGGTCCAGCAACTGGCTCCTAGAATTTAACCCTGCCAAATGCAAAGTCATGAAGATTGGGGAAGGGCAAAGAAGACCGCAGACACAATATAGTTTAGATGGCCAAGACTGCAAACCTCACTAAAGGAAAAAGATCTGGGGGTGAGTATAACACCGAGCATATCTCCTGAGGCGCACATCAATCAGATAACTGCTGCAGCATACGGGCGCCTGGCAAACCTACGGATAGCGTTCCGATACCTCAGTATGATTCGTTTAAGACTCTGTACACCATCTACGTCAGGCCCATACTGGAGTATGCAGCACCAGTTTGGAATCCACACCTAGTCAAGCACGTCAAGAAATTAGAGAAAGTGCAAAGGTTTGCAACAAGACTAGTCCCAGAGCTACGGGGATTGTCCTATGAAGAAAGGTTGAGGGAAATCGGCCTGACGACACTGGAGGCCAGGAGGGTCGGGGGAAAGACATTGATAACGACATATAAAATACTGCGCGGAATAGACGAGGTGGACAAAGACGGGATGTTCCAGAGATGGGACACAGACACAAGAGGTCACAATTGGAAGTTGAAGACTCAGATGAATCAAAGGGATGTTAGGAAGTATTTCTTCAGTCATAGAGTAGTCAGGCCATGGAATAGCCTAGAAAGTGATGTGGTGGAGGCAGGAACCATACATAGTTTTAAGGCGAGGTATGATAGAGCTCATGGGGCAGGGAGAGAGAGGACCTAGTAGCAATCAGCGAAGAGGCGGGGCCAGGAGCTGTGACTCGACCCCTGCAACCACAAATAGGTGAGTACAAATAGGTGAGTACAGCAGGTGTAGTGATCCACTATCACAGCAGGTGTAGTAGTCCACTATCACAGCAGGTGTAGTGGTCCACTATCACAGCAGGTGTAGTGGTTCACTGTCACAGCAGGTGTAGTAGCTCACTATCACAGCAGGTGTAGTAGTTCACTGTCACAGCAGGTGTAGTGGTCCACTATCACAGCAGGTGTAGTGGTCCACTATCACAGCAGGTGTAGTGGTTCACTATCACAGCAGGTGTAGTGGTTCACTATCACAGCAGGTGTAGTGGTCCACTATCACAGCAGGTGTAGTGGTCCACTATCACAGCAGGTGTAGTGGTCCACTATCACAGCAGGTGTAGTAGTTCACTATCAGAGCAGGTGTAGTGGTCCACTATCACAGCAGGTGTAGTGGTCCACTATCACAGCAGGTGTAGTGGTCCACTATCACAGCAGGTGTAGTGGTTCACTATCACAGCAGGTGTAGTGGTCCACTATCACAGCAGGTGTAGTGGTTCACTATCACAGCAGGTGTAGTGGTCCACTATCACAGCAGGTGTAGTGGTTCACTATCACAGCAGGTGTAGTGGTCCACTATCACAGCAGGTGTAGTGGTTCACTATCACAGGAGGTGTAGTGGTCCACTATCACAGCAGGTGTAGTGGTCCACTATCACAGCAGGTGTAGTGGTCCACTATCACAGCAGGTGTAGTGGTCCACTATCACAGCAGGTGTGATGTACCACTAACCTGACGTCCACTCTGCTTCAGGGGGACTCACAAACAGCCGAAGTCGAGGCTGAGGAGGATCGCCTGTCTTCAGGTACTTACAGCGTCCCTCCTGCCTCCGTGCCTACCACCCCACTGCCCCGCACACCTGCTGCCCCGTCTAGCACCTGCCCCGTGCACCCCACTCATACAGCCTCCCTGACAGGGGGCTCCAGCTCTAGGTCCCCTGCGTCAGACTCACAGCTACTGCATTGTGGTATTTGTACACGTCGCTACTCCAACCCCAAGGTAAGAATTTATTATTATTATTATTATTATTATTATTATTATTATTATTATTATTATTATTATTATTATTTTTGCACAGTTGAGTTACTTAGCTATTTATCTTTAAGGTTATAATCATGGCTGATGTCTACTGTATCTTACAGTAGACATTAGTCTACATATTACAAAGACCCCAATAAAATTTAAGTAACTTTGACGTTTTTTAGGGTATCGTGCGTAACTTAGACAAGTTACGATGGGTAACTAAAGTATAATGATCATTTGTCAATACTCAGTAATAACGTGCATGGGGACAGACAAGATTAATTAATCTGTGTGTTTCGATCCCCTTCTGGGATCCTCTTCATTCGTGGGTTCTTATTGAGCACATATTACTATGTATGGTAATTGTACTAACGTGGAGCTGTGCTGAAACTAAGGAAGGTGTGAGTAGTGATGGTAGTGAGTAGTGATGGTAGTAGTGATGGTGAGTGTTTGTCGGGGTCTGTGGTGCCATTGTATCAGCATCCAACACTCTTTACTCTGAATAATAATGACGTTAGTAATATAGTTTCCATGGGGAAGTGGAGAAGAATCCTTCCTCCGTAATCCATGCGTGTCGTAAGAGGCGACTAAAATGCCGGGAGCAAGAGGCTAGTAACCCCCTTGTCCTGTATATGTTTCTAAATTTAAAAGGAGGAGTTTCAGTTTTTCTGTTAGGTCACCCTACCTCGGTGGGATACCGCCAGTACCTTAAATAATAATTATGATTTAAATATAGAGCTGCAAATAAATAACAAAAAGGCACAATACCGTGACTGGAACGATACACAAATAACCCGCACATAAAAGAGAGAAGCTTACGACGACGTTTCGGTCCGACTTGGGACCATTGACAAAGTCACACTAACAGAGGTGGAGCAGGACGGCTATATATAGGCGAAAAAGTCTACGGTGGGATGCCCGGGTGTTGTGCATGTGTCATTTCATCCTGTCGGTATTATATACAATTCTTGTACTACTACTACTACTACTACTACCACTACTACTACCTCCACCTCTTCCTGCCTATATATAGCCGTCCTGCTCCACCTCTGTTAGTGTGACTTTGTCAATGGTCCAAGTCGGACCGAAACGTCGTCGTAAGCTTCTGTTTTATGTGCGGGTTATTTGTGTATAGAGCTGCAAAGTTGTGTGAGAAAATGATTATAGACTATAAATTTGAATTTTTAAGTCGGGGGGGGGGATAAGCGGCATTAAAGTCACATTTACACTCATAGGCAGGACTGGATGCGACTCCTGTGGGTTTACCGCTAAGTTTTGATAGTAATAATGTAGCCAGGGTTGGTGGGCCGCATTACTCAAACGAGACGACCTGTGTTACAGGTGGTGACGAGACTTATTTTGTATTGGCTCAAGTGTTTCTTGCTTCTGTTCGAGGTGAAGTCAACGAGAGTGTTGCGCCTCGAGTATTGTGTTTCTCTCCGAGTGAAGGGCTTAGTGGAGGTGGGTTAGCGAGGGTTTGGGTAGGAGGGAAGGTAGAGTGCACACACACACACACACACACACACACACACACACACACACACACACACACACACACACACACACACACACACTTGGACCAATCATTGTCTTAGTTCGTTAATGGAATCACTTGCTGAAGACGGAGTGTGTAACCGTACTACATGCGAGCAAGTCTTGCTTGCCCACATGTGTGACAGAAACATTGTACAGATCAGATTCTTTATTAAAAGCAACTTTCGCTGTATACCTCGTTATCTTGTCAGCCCGGTAGTCATGTATCCCTTGTATAGAGCGAAACATGATAGATAAATACAGTTTCTGAACATGATGGTTAGGTAATATTCGTCAGGAAACAGTGTTTCCTGACTTAGTCATATGATGACCCACAGCTGGAGCTTTTGGTCATTTGACCGAGGCCTTCCACTGGCTAACCCTTGCACCTCTTTAAAAATTAATGGATATAATTGTAATCTTGGTTCCTGATGTCTTTCTATAATGTTCACTGAACATACTGGTGATGGCTGACCGCTCTAGCAAGTCGTACTATATACCCTGACAGTTTTTTTTATCAGTAAATTGGATATGATTAGGGGATCAGAGAAGTCCTGCAAGAACACCATGTACTCTGCCGCTGCATACAGGCACTCATTCCGTCAGTGCCTGCAGGCACTCTTGCTAAGTCACTGCCTGCAGGCACTTGCTAAGTCACTGCCTGCAGGCACTTGCTAAGTCACTGCCTGCAGGCACTTGCTAAGTCACTGCCTGCAGGCACTCTTGCTAAGTCACTGCCTGCAGGCACTCTTGCTAAGTCACTGCCTGCAGGCATTCTTGCTAAGTCACTGCCTGCAGGAACTTGCTAAGTCACTGCCTGCAGGCACTTGCTAAGTCACTGCCTGCAGGCACTTGCTAAGTCACTGCCTGCAGGCACTTGCTAAGTCACTGCTGCAGGCACTTGCTAAGTCACTGCCTGCAGGAACTTGCTAAGTCACTGCCTGCAGGCACTTGCTAAGTCACTGCTGCAGGCACTCTTGCTAAGTCACTGCCTGCAGGCACTTGCTAAGTCACTGCTTGCAGGCACTTGCTAAGTCACTGCCTGCAGGCACTCTTGGCTAAGTCACTGCCTGCAGGGATTCTTGCTAAGTCACTGCTGCAGGAACTTGCTAAGTCACTCCCTGCAGGCACTTGCTAAGTCACTGCCTGCAGGCACTTGCTAAGTCACTCCCTGCAGGCACACACATCTCCTTGATACTAATATCTGACCCCTACCAGAACTACGTTGTGGCTAATATTTATTCGCTTATCTCTACTGGTATCATAATATCTTCACTAGTAACGTGATCTTTTGAATGATTATGTGGTGTGACCCCCTAACAGTGGCCCTGGGCAGGCACCAGGCTAACTTTCAGTGCCTGAGAGAGACAGTGCTAGCCAGAGGTCGCTCCTCTGGTGCCAGTGGTGGCGATTTTAAAGCGTGTGGGTTAAGTGTCCAAAGCTGATTATTAATGCTTGTAAGGACTGCTTTTGTTATTAAAAGGTTTGGATACACTCAGTGTATGTATACCGTTGTGTATGATAGTGTGGGAACACCTTGTTCTGTATGATTTGTGTGGGAACACGTAGTGTGATACCTCGTTCTCTGAGTATGAGAACACTTGTAGTATGGTACCCTGTTTACATGACAGTGTTAGAACGCTTGTTGTGTGGTACCCTGTTCTACATGACGTGTTAGAATGCTTGTAGTGTGGTACCCTGTTTTACATGACAGTGTTAGAACGCTTGTAGTGTGGTACCCTGTTCTACATGACAGTGTTAGAACGTTGTAGTGTGGTACCCCGTTCTACATGACAGTGTTAGAACGTTTGTGTGGTACCCTGTTCTACATGACAGTGTTAGAACGCTTGTAGTGTGGTACCCTGTTCTACATGACAGTGTTAGAACGCTTGTAGTGTGGTACCTGTTCTACATGACAGTGTTAGAAAAGCTTGTAGTGTGGTACCCTGTTCTACATGACAGTGTTAGAACGTTTGTTGTGTGGTACCCTGTTCTACATGACAGTGTTAGAACGCTTGTAGTGTGGTACCTGTTCTACATGACAGTGTTAGAACGCTTGTTTGTGTGGTACCTGTTCTACATGACAGTGTTAGAAACGCTTGTAGTGTGGTACCCTGTTCTACATGACAGTGTTAGAACGCTTATAGTGTGGTACCCTGTTCTACATGACAGTGTTAGAACGTTTGTTGTGTGGTACCTGTTCTACATGACAGTGTTAGAACGCTTATAGTGTGGTACCCTGTTTAATGACAGTGTTAGAACGCTTGTAGTGTGGTACCTGTTCTACATGACAGTGTTAGAACGCTTATAGTGTGGTACCCTGTTCTACATGACAGTGTTAGAACGCTTATAGTGTGGTACCCTGTTCTACATGACAGTGTTAGAACGCTTGTAGTTTGGTACCCTGTTCTACATGATTAGTGTGGCTCTGTCCTATTCTGTATATTTGCATTGTGTAAACACCTATACTACCTTATTCTGTATACAAGGAGAGAACACCCGTAGTGTACTGCTGCCATATTCTGTTGAGAACTGCACTACATTAACAAAACTAGATATGTTAACGTCATATTGCGTCACAGAGGAAGGGTTGCATACACGAGGTAATGCAGTGTGTCAGGCTGAGCTGGAAGATTTCAGCACTGAGATGGTGACACTATCAAACATTCCACTATGTGACTATGCATCCCGCCTTCGATATTTGTTATCGTGTGTTTGAAAATGCATGAACCGAGTTTGGGTATGCGTCCTGGGCTGCCAGGCGAGTCTTATATCTTTACGCTGGTGATGTCAAGGCATCTTCATGACTTGATGATGTAACGACGGAAGGTAACGACGGGTGAGTTCGTTTTATACAGTGGAGCGACAACTTCAGGAAACTGGTGTGACCTCATCTCTTACAATGAACGATGACGTTGTAGTAACAGGATCCACAACGAAGGGCATTATGCTAATTTAATGTTAACTGCCTGTTAAGTGGTTGGGTTGTTTGGTGGTAGTTGTGATAGGCTTGACTACCTCCCCATCAGCTAGTACCCTCCACCAGTATGTGGTAGTTGTGGTAGTCTTAACTACCAGCCCCCAGCAACTACCCTCCACCACTGGGATTGATACCAGGATGGTCTGTTTCCCAGCTTCCCGTGGCTTGGGTTACCATGGAAACACGATCTCTTGGATGACACGTAATGGAGATGCGAATTTTATTCTCGTTAAAGTCGCTTAGTAGGTGGAGACCGTGAGGGATATTGGTCGGGGTGGAGAGGAAAAGTGGGTGTAGGGGTGGGTGAGGGTGTATCGTGTGACAGGGAGGCTAGTACGTATTGTGTGGGAGGGGTAGAAGTGTTTGTAGTATGGGAGAGGGGAAGGCCAGGGTTTACTATGGGAGAGGGGAAGGCCAGGGTTTACTATGGGAGAGGGGAAGGCCAGGGTTTACTATGGGAGAGGGGAAGGCCAGGGTTTACTATGGGAGAGGGGAAGGCCAGGGTTTACTATGGGAGAGGGGAAATGAGTGAATCTTGCATCTGGGAGTTACCCAACAAGTACGTGGCAATAAGCTGTACGTTACTCCAGTGTGTGCGTATACGCGCTTGTGAGACGGCGTACTACCCGTGTGTACTCGCCTAATTGTGGTTGCAGGGGTCGATACTCAGCTCCTGGCTCCACCTCTTCACTGATCGCTACTACGTCCTCTCTCTCTCTCTGCTTCCTGAGCTTTGTCATACCTCGTCTTAAAGCTATGTATTGTTCCTACCTCCACTACATCACTTGCTAGGCTATTCCACTTCCTAACAACTCTGACTAAAAAATTTACTTCCTAACATCCCTGTGACTCGTCTGAGTCTTCAGCTTCCAATTATGACCCCTTGTTTCTGTGTCCCATCTCTGGAACAACCTGTCTCTGTCCACCTTATCTATTCCACGCAGTATTTTGTATGTCGTTATCATGTCTCCCCTGACCCTTCTGTCCTCCAGTGTCGTCAGTCCGATTTCCCTCGACCTTTCTTCGTAGGACATTCCCCTGAGCTCCGGAACTAGCCTTGTTGCAAACTTTTATACTTTCTGTAATTTCTTGAAGTGCTTGATCAAGTGTGGGTTCCAAACAGGTGCTGCATACTCCAGTATGGGCCTGACGTACACAGTGTCCAGTGTCTTGAACGATTCCTTACTAAGGTATCGGAACGTGTGTGTGTGTGTGTGTTGGTGGTGACTGCCTGTGAGTACTCGCCTAATTGTATGTGAGTAGTCATAGTAGTAATAGTAGTAATAGTAGTAATGGTAGTACTTTTGTACACTACACCAAGTACTCACTGACACTGGTTACTGCCACCTTCAACGCCACCACCTATACTACCGCCTCATCAGGGTTGTGTTGCATCTTTGGGTCCCAGCTTGACGTCTAAGTTGTGATCTAGCTCCAGATGTGGTATTTTTATGATGGGCTAAACCCCTGTGGATCACTGAACGCAAGTACCGCTGGAGTCTTAATAGCCTCTTACAAAGTAGCGTTTACAAGTTTACTTGTGCTGCTATAGTTTACTGTGTACCCGCAGCGCATGCTGTGAGTGGTAGCGCAGAACACAGGACTACAGAGGTCAGAATAGTTTATGTACCCTCAGCGCATGCTGTGAGTGGTAGCGCAGAACACAGGACTACAGAGGTCAGAATAGTTTATGTACCCGCAGCGCATGCTGTGAGTGGTAGCGCAGAACACAGGACTACAGAGGTCAGAATAGTTTATGTACCCGCAGCGCATCCTGTGAGTGGTAGCACAAATCTAGCCGTACCAGGGATCGAACCCTGGATGTCAGTGTGTGAGAGCTGAGTGCGCTACCAACCCAGCTACGGGACACCCAATCTTATTATCAAACTACACTTACCTCCAGTCTTTAAAAGTAGGAAGGAGAGAGTGGAAGTTACTTTCACTCATATCATGGATTTTTTCGATGCAGGAAATCTGGCTGTCAGATTACAGTATTTTCCGGCATATAAGGCGCATGTAACGTAACGTTAGTAAACAAGTGCTAAAGCGTAACCCAGAACCTACACTTGACATTGACCTTGAGCGTATAAGACGCATGATAATTTTCCAAGACGGGGAAAAAAGGTGCGCCTTATATGCCGGAAAATACGATAATTTGCTTCGAGATTAGATGGATGATCGAGTTTGCAGCATACGGGTTTAGTGCTTTTTGCGGTAGTAGCAGTAGTGGTAATAGTAGAAGTAGATGCAGTATTAATAGTAGTAGTAGTAGTAATGATAGTATGGAAGTATACGTAATATTAATAGTAGCAGAGGTAGTAGAAATAGACGTATTAATAGTAGAGGTAGTATTAGCGGACGTAATACTAGTAGTCGTAGTAGTAGGACGTAATATAGTAGTAGTAGTTTATCTTTATAGTGTTATAAGGAACTATGACCTGACCTCACACTCGACTACCTTCACGGTATATAAGGTGACCTCCAGCATCACTGCCTTGTATGTGTCAGTATGGATCTTCCTGCTCTCTGGTGGACATTGTCAGTACGTGATTAGGCCTCAGACCTGCTCTCTGATGGATCAGTACCGTGATTAGGCCTCAGACCTGCTCTCTGATGGATCAGTACCGTGATTAGGCCTCAGACCTGCTCTCTGATGGATCAGTACCGTGATTAGGCCTCAGACCTGCTCTCTGATGGATCAGTACCGTGATTAGGCCTCAGACCTGCTCTCTGATGGATCATTCTCAGTATCGTGATTAGGCCCCAGACTGCTCTCTGATGGATCAGTACCGTGATTAGGCCTCAGACTGCTCTCTGATGGATCATTCTCAGTATCGTGATTAGGCCTCAGACCTGCTCTCTGGTGGACCATTGTCAGTACCGTGATTAGGCCTCAGACCTGCTCTCTGGTGGACATTGTCAGTACCGTGATTAGGCCTCAGACCTGCTCTCCAGCCTGACCTCAAGCCTGGCCACGGACCACCACTCTTAAATTAGAAAAAAAAGATTACGAAAGTACGATACATTACGTAACACGGGGAAAATATTGCTTGTAAAGGCAAGTATTTTTTGTACCAGCAATCTTGCCAGAGTGCAAAATGTTTGACAGGCTTTTGTTCACTTGTACAAGACGATAATATTTATTTGCTCTAAAACGTGGTAGTCTAGGTGTAAGAAAAACCGAAATTTTAGCTAACTGGTTTTTTGCATTGGTGCTGTATGCAAAAAGAAATCGCCAAACTCTTAAGGGTCATACAGCGTGAGTATTAGTATAACTGTACCAGGAACACTGTAGTCATTGGGGATGAATGGCTTGGGGTGTGTGTGTGTGTGTATGTGTGTGTGTGGTATGGATATACAGGGTGTGGATATAATGATGTGGGTGAGTGTTGTGGGTGTAGTGGTGTGAGAAACAAGTGATCATGTGTGCGTATGTTTCAGGTGTTGCCGTGTCTACACACATTCTGTGAGAAGTGTCTTATTACGTACACACCAGCAGAGTCACTCACCCTCACCTGCCCTGTGTGTCGACAGCAGTCCATCCTTCCTAAGGACGGGGTGAGTAACACACTGCCACCGTTGCTATGCCCACTTGATAGATTAATGCTTGTGCTAGTAATATTAGCCGTACAGATGCTGCTAGTTGAGATTCTAACAACCAGATCACAGAACGGGTGAGGTTTGAACCAACCTGGAAGGTGCTCCGAGGGGTCAGTGCCCCCTGGCCCGGTGCCTGACTAGGCCTCCCGGTAGATCAGGACTCTTTTAACCCATGACAGAGTTCTAAAACTCACAGCCTAGTTCAGTCGTGTTATTACGATTTCGTAAGTCGTACTAATGACCATCTTCCAGGTTCCAGGTCTCCAGAGTAACACCTGGGTACGCGGTGTGATGGAAGCCATGGACGGGGGTGCCACCCCGGCCCCCTGCGCAGACTGCCGTAATAGTGACCCTGCTGCCCGATGCCACCAGTGCCATACCCTGCTATGTGTCGCTTGTGCCCAGTCCCATACCCAGGTCAGTGCCCCATCTCTAATGATCTGTTCTGGGAAAAAATTATATATAGGTCACGACGTTTATTACAGAAAACATTTCGCCGTTAGTGGCTTGTTCAGTCCTAAGTTAGTTTAATATCTTCATTACGTACCCCATACCCATCCTGTGGACGGTAGTAAAAAACGTTACAGAGGTACATAATGGGTCCAGGGACTATAGCTCAGTATTAAAGGTACATAATGGATCCAGTGACTGTACCTCAACATTACAGAGGTACATAATGGGTCCAGGGACTGTACCTCAACATTACAGAGGCACATTATGGGTCCAGGGACTGTACCTCAACATTACAGAGGCACATTATGGGTCCAGGGACTGTACCTCAACATTACAGAGGTACATAATGGCTCCAGTGACTGGGCCCCAAAGTCTTGACAGCTGAACAAGTTACAGAGGTAATGGACGTAATGGCGTGTGTGTAGATACAGTCGTGAAGGACCTCTCATGGTCAGGTTAAACAGATAACTTACACACAGGAGAATGAGACATATAACAACATTTCGGCTAGATTTGGACCATTAAGTAATTCTGCATAACTAGTGACTGACCAGTTAGGACCCTAACGTTATAAATTTGTGTCCTGTGTACGGATTAATTATTTCTATAGGTACATGATACAACTTATACAGACCATAGTTAACATCAGTGACATACTATGTAGTAAGTCCCTGGTTATTTAGAGCATTCCCTGCAACTTAGGTTAATTTTGTCCCCAGGATGCGACCCACACCAGCCCACTAACACCCAGGTACCTACTTGCTGCTAGGTGGAAAGTGACAGCAGGTGTAAGGAAACATGCCCATTATTTCCACCCGTACTGGGGATCGAACTACAGACCCCCAGTGTGTAAGCTGAGTGGTCTCCTGCGTTACAGGCTATGTACTAATGTAATAACATATCACAAGGACCCTAATGACTTTTATGGGTTATCTCACTGAGAATTTACGGAAGAGAGTATAAACGGCGCTTGTTTGGTGAGGCTGTAAGCGGGGTGTGAATGATAAACTTCTTCGGAGGCTTCTTACTTTATTGATAAGTCGTTGTGTTACACAGGCTTGTGTGTTTGTGCCCATGGCCCGGGCAGGGCCATGCCCACGAGAGAGAGCTGGGAGTACTTGTGTGTTGATGCCAGGCCGCTGTGTGTGTGAGAGCGAGGCAAGTCTGGGCATACTGAAGTGGCAAGGCCTATAGATGGCAGCACCTGAGTGGCGCGAAATATGAACTAAGCTGGCAGACAGCATGGGCTGTCTGTGCAGACAGTACAGGCTGTTACATACGTCGGACCTTCCGCGCGTGCCGACGCGACAAAATGGGGTAAAAAAAACTCGGTCTCTCTTCGTGGGAAAAGGGCACAGAAAACAAAA
>NC_069429.1:429810-448034 GCF_026875155.1 Cherax quadricarinatus | reverse complement strand
GCGGGTGTAGTACCATAACCGACGTCCACCGCTTCAGGGGGACTCACAAACAGCCGAAGTCGAGGCTGAGGGCGCCTGTCTTCAGGTACTTACAGCGCCCCTCCTGCCTCCGTGCCTACCACCCCACTGCCCCGCCACACCTGCTGCCCCGTCTAGCCCTGCCCCGTGCACCCCACTCATACAGCCTCCCTTTGACAGGGGGCTCCAGCTCTGGGTCCCCTGCGTCAGACTCACAGCTAACTGCATTGGGGTTTATTTGTACACGTCGCTACTCCAACCCCAAGGTAAAAATTTATTATTTTTATTATTTTATTATTATTATTATTATTATTATTATTATTATTATTATTATTATTTTTGCACAGTTGAGTTACTTAGCTATTTATCTTTAAGGTTAAAATCATGGCTGATGTCTACTGTATCTTACAGTAGACATTAGTCTACTTATTACAAAGACCCCAATAAAATTTAAGTAACTTTGACGTTTTTTAGGGTATCGTGCGTAACTTAGACAAGTTTACGATGGGTAACTAAAGTATAATGATCATTTGTCAATACTCAGTAATAACGTGCATGGGGACAGACAAGATTAATTAATCTGTGTGTTTCGATCCCCTTCGGGGATCCTCTTTTCGGGGGTTCTTATTGAGCACATATTACTTTGTATGGTAATTGTATAACGTGGAGCTGTGCTGAAACTAAGGAGGTGTGAGTAGTGATGGTAGTGGGGAGTGATGGTGGGTAGTGATGGTGAGTGTTTGTCGGGGTCTGTGGTGCCATTGTATCAGCATCCAACACTCTTAACTCTGAATAATAATGACGTTTGTAAAATAGTTTCCATGGGGAAGTGGGAAGAATCCTTCCTCCGTAATCCATGCGTGTCGTAAGAGGCGACTAAAATGCCGGGAGCAAAAAGGCTAGTAACCCCCTTGTCCTGATATGTTTCTAAATTTAAAAGGAGGAGTTTCAGTTTTCTGTTAGGTCACCCTACCTCGGTGGGATACCCCCAGTACCTTAAATAATAATTAGGGGTTAAATATAGAGCTGCAAATAAATAACAAAAAGGCACAATACCGTGACTGGAACGATACACAAATAACCCCCACATAAAAGAGAGAAAACTTACGACGACGTTTCGGTCCGACTTGGACATTGACAAAGTCACACTAACAGAGGTGGAGCAGGACGGCTATATATAGGGGGAAACGTCTAGGTGGGATCCCCGGGTGTTGTGCATGTGTCATTTCATCCGTCGGTATTATATACATTCTTGTACTACTATTTACTACTACTACTACCACTACTACTACCTCCACCCTTCCTGCCATATATAGCCGCCCCGCTCCACCTCTGTTAGTGTGATTTTGTCAATGGTCCAAGTCGGACCGAAACGTCGTCGTAAGCTTCTGTTTTATGTGCGGGTTTTTTGTGTATAGAGCTGCAAAGTTGTGTGAGAAAATGATTATAGACTAAAAATTTTGAATTTTTAAGTCGGGGGGGGGATAAGCGGCATTAAAGTCACATTTACACTCATTAGGCGGGAAATGGATGCGACTCCGTGGGTTTACCGCTAAGTTTGATTAGAAATAATGTAGCCGGGGTTGGGGGGGCCGCATTACTCAAACGAGACGACCTGTGTTACAGGTGGTGACGAGACTTATTTTGTATTGGCTCAGTGTTTCTTGCTTCTGTTCGAGGTGAAGTCACGAGAGTGTTGCGCCTCGAGTATTGGGTTTCTCTCCGAGTGAAGGGCTTAGTGGAGGTGGTTTGCGAGGGTTTGGGTAGGAGGGAAGGTAGAGTGCACTCACACACACACCACACACACACACACAACACACACACACACAAAACACACACACACACACACACACACAACATTTGGGACCAATCATTGTCTTAGTTCGTTAATGGAATCATTGCTGAAGACGGAGTGTGTAACCGTACTACATGCGAGCAAGTCTTGCTTGCCCACATGTGTGACAGAAACATTGTACAGATCAGATTTTATTAAAAGCAACTTTCGCTGTATACCTCGTTATCTTGTCAGCCCGGTAGTCATGTATCCCTTGTATAGAGCGAAACATGATAATAAATACATTTTCTGAACATGATGGTTAGGTAATATCGTCAGGAAACAGTGTTCCTGACTTAGTCATATGATGACCCACGGGCTGGAGCTTTTGGTCATTTGACCGAGGCCTTCCACTGGCTAACCCTTGCACCCTTTAAAAATTAATGGATATAATTGTAATCTTGGTTCCTGATGTCTTTCTAAATGTTTCACTGAACATACTGGTGAGGGCTGACCGCTCTAGCAAGTCGTACTATATACCCTGACAGTTTTTTTTTATCAGTAAATTGGATATATTAGGGGATCAGAGAAGGGCCTGCAAGAACACCATGTACTCGGGCCCCTGGCATACAGGCACTCATTCCGTCAGTGCCTGCAGGCACTCTTGCTAAGTCACTGCCTGCAGGCACTTGCTAAGTCACTGCCTGGGAGGGACTTGCTAAGTCACTGCCTGCAGGCACTTGCTAAGTCACTGCCTGCAGGCACTCTTGCTAAGTCCTGCCTGCAGGCACCTTGCTAAGTCACTGCCTGCAGGCATTCTTGCTAAGTCCTGCCTGCAGGAACTTGCTAAGTCACTGCCTGCAGCACTTGCTAAGGGCACGGCCTCAGGCACTTGCCCAAGTCACTGCTGCAGGCCCCTTGCTAAGTCACTGCCGCAGGCACTTGCTAAGTCACTGCCTGCAGGAACTTGCTAAGTCACTGCCTGCAGGCATGCTAAGTCACTGCCTGCAGGCACTCTTGCTAATCACTGCCTGCGGCACTTGCTAAGGCACTGCTTGCAGGCACTTGCTAAGTCACTGCCTGCAGGCACTCTTTCTAAGTCACGGGCCTGCAGGGATCTTTCCCAAGTCACTGCCTGCAGGAACTTGTAAGTCATGCCTGCAGGCACTTGCTAAGTCACTGCCTGCAGGGACTTGCTAGTCACTGGGCCCGCAGGCACACACTCCCCCTTGATACTAATATCTGACCCCCTACCAGAACTACGTTGTGGCTAATATTTATTCGCTTATCTCTACTGGTATCATAATATCTTCACTAGTAACGTGATCTATGAAGATTATGTGTGTGACCCCCCTAACAGTGGCCTGGGGAGGCCCAGGCTAACTTTCGTGCCCTGGAGAGACAGTGCTAGCCCGAGGTCGCTCCTCTGGTGCCAGTGGTGGCGATTTTAAAGGGTGGGTTAAGTGTCCAACAGTGATTATTAAAGCTTGTAAGGACTGCTTTTTGTTATTAAAAGGTTTTGGGTACACTCAGTGTATGTATACCGTTGTGTATGAATAGTGTGGGAAAAACCTTGTTTTGTATGATAGTGTGGGACACGTAGTGTGATACCTCGTTCTCTGAGTATGAGAACACTTGTAGTATGGTACCCTGTTCTACATGACAGTGTTAGAACGCTTGTTGTGTGGTACCCTGTTCTACATGACAGTGTTAGAATGCTTGTAGTGTGGTACCCTGTTTACATGACAGTGTTAGAACGCTTGTGTGTGGGACCCTGTTATCATGACAGTGTTAGACGCTTGTAGTGTTGGTACCCTGTTCTACATGACAGTGTTTGAACGTTTGTGTGGTCCCTGTTCTACATGACAGTGTTAGAAAAGCTTGTTGTGTGTACCCGTTCTACATGACAGTGTTAGAACGCTTGTAGTGTGGTACCCGTTCTACATGACAGTGTTAGAACGCTTTTAGTGGGGTACCCTGTTCTACATGACAGTGGTAGAACGTTTGTTGTGTGGACCCTGTTCTACATGACAGTGTTAGAACGCTTGTAGTGTGGTACCCCGTTCTACATGACAGTGTTAAACGCTTGTAGTGTGGTACCTGTTCTACATGACAGTGTTAGAACGCTTGTAAGTGTGGTACCCTGTTTCTACATGACAGTGTTAGAACGCTTATAGTGTGGTACCCTGTTCTACATGCAGTGTTAGAACGTTTGTTGTGTGGTCCCTTTCTACATGACAGTGTTAGAACGCTTAAAGTGTGGTACCCTGTTCTACATGACAGTGTTAGAAAAGCTTGTATGTGGTACCCTGTTCTACATGACAGTGTTAGAACGCTTATGTGTGGTACCCTGTTACATGACAGTGTTAGAACGCTTATAGTGTGGTTCCCTGTTTACATGACAGTGTTAGAACGCTTGTAGTTTGGTACCCTGTTCTACATGATTGTGTGGCTCTGTCCTTTCTGTATATTTGCATTGTGTAACCCTTATACTACCTTTTTCTGTTACAAGGAGAGAACACCCGTAGTGTACTGCTGCCATATTCTGTTGAGAACTGCACTACATTAACAAAACTAGATATGTTAACGTCATATTGCGTCACAGGGGAAAGGGGTTGCATACCGAGGTAATGCAGGTGTCAGGCTGAGCTGGAAGATTTCAGCACTGAGATGGTGACACTATCAAACATTCCACTATGGACTATGCATCCCGCCTTCGATATTTTTTTTCGTGTGTTTGAAAATGCATGAACCGAGTTTGGGTATGCGTCTGGGCTGCAGGCGAGTCTTATATTTTACGCTGGTGATGTCAAGCATCTTCATGACTTGATGATGTAACGACGGAAGGTAACGACGGTGAGTTCGTTTTATAACAGTGGAGCGACAACTTCAGGAAACTGGTGTGACCTCATCTCTTACAATGAACGATGACGTTGTAGTAACAGGATCCACAACGAAGGGCATTATGCTAATTTAATGTTAACTGCCTGTTAAGTGGTTGGGTTTTGTTTGGTGGTAGTTGTGATAGGCTTGACTACCTCCCATCAGCTAGTACCCTCCACCAGTATGTGGTAGTTGTGGTATTTAACTACCAGCCCCCAGCAACTACCCTCCACCACTGGGATTGATACCAGGATGGTCTGTTTCCCAGCTTCCCGTGGCTTGGGTTACCATGGAAACCGATCTCTTGGGATGACACGTAATGGAGATGCGAATTTTATTCTCGTTAAGTCGTTAGTAGTGGAGACCGTGAGGGATATTGGTCGGGGTGGAGAGGAAAAGTGGGTGAGGGTGGGTGAGGGTGTATCGTGGACAGGGGGGCTAGTCCCGTATTGGTGGGAGGGGTAGAAGTGTTTGTAGTATGGGAGAGGGGAAGGCCAGGTTTACTATGGGGAGGGGAAGGCCAGGGTTTACATGGGAGAGGGAAGGCCAGGGTTTACTAGGGGAGAGGGGAAGGCCAGGGTTTACTATGGGAGAGGGGAAGGCCAGGGTTTAAACTTATGGGAGAGGGGAAATGATTGAATCTTGCATCTGGGATTTACCCAACAAGTACGTGGCAATAAGCTGTACTTTACTCCAGTGTGTGCGTATACGCGTTTTGTGAGACGGCGTACTCCGGGGTGTACTCGCCTAATTGTGGTTGCAGGGGTCGATACTCAGCTCCTGGCTCCACCTCTTCACTGATCGCTACACGTCCTCTCTCTCTCTGCTTCCTGAGCTTTGTCATACCTCGTCTTAAAGCTATGTATTGTTCCTACCTCCACTACATCACTTGCTAGGCTATTCCACTTCCTAACAACTCTGACTAAGAAATACTTCCTAACATCCCTGTGACTCGTTGAGTCTTCAGCTTCCAATTATGACCCCTTGGGTTTCTGTGTCCCATCTCTGGAACAACCTGTCTCTGTCCACCTTTTTCTATTCCACCCAGTATTTGTATGTCGTTTTTCATGTTCTCCCCGACCCTTCTGTCCCCCAGTGTCGTCAGTCCGATTTCCCTCGACCTTTCTTCGTAGGACATTCCCCTGAGCTCCGGAACTAGCCTTGTTGCAAACTTTTATACTTCTGTAATTTCTTGAAGTGCTTGATCAAGTGTGGGTTCCAAACAGGTGCTGCATACTCCAGTATGGGCTGACGTACACAGTGTCCAGTGGTCTTGAACGATTCCTTACTAAGGTATCGGAACGTGTGTGTGTGTGTTGGTTGGTGGTGACTGCCTGTGAGTACTCGCCTAATTGTATGTGAGTTTGTTTTAAGTAGTAATAGTATAATAGTAGTAATGGGAGTACTTTTGTACACTACACCAAGTACTCACTGACACTGGTTACTGCCACCTTCAAGCCACCACCTATACTACCGCCTCCCTCGGGTTGTTGCTTTTTGGTCCCCGCTTGACGTCTAAGTTTTGATCTACTCCAGATGTGTATTTATGATGGGCTAAACCCCTGTGGATCACTGAACGCAAGTTACCTGCTGGAGTCTTATACCCTCTTACAAAGTAGCGTTACAAGTTTACTTGTGCTGCTATATTTTACTGTGGTACCCCAGGGGCATGGGGTGAGTGGTAGCGCAGAACACAGGATACAGAGGTCAATAGTTTATGTCCCTCGCGCATGTGGAGTGGTAGCGCAGAACACGGACTACAGGTAGAAAAGTTATGTACCCGCAGCGCATGCTGTGGAGTGGTAGCGCAGAACACAGGACTACAGAGGCAATAATTTATGTACCCAGCCATCCTGTGATGGTAAACACAAATCTGCCTTACCAGGATCGAACCCAGGAGTCAGGTGTGGAACTTGAGTGCGCTACCAACCGCTGACGGAACCAATCTATTACAAACTACACTTACCTTCCAGTCTTTAAAGTAGGAAGGAGAGAGGGAAGTTACTTTCCTCATATCATGATTTTTTCGATGCAAGGAAACTGGCTGTCAGATTACAGTATTTTCCGGCATTTTGGGGCTGTAACGTATCGTTAGTAAACAAGTGCTAAAGCGTAACCCAGAATACACTTTACATGACCTGAGCGTATAAAGACGCAATAGAAAATTTCAAAGACGGGAAAAAGGTGCGCCTTATATGCCCGGGAAATACGATAATTTGCTTCGAGATTAGTGGATGATCAGTTTCAGCATACGGGTTTAGTCTTTTTGCGTTTGTAGCATAGTGAGTAATAGTTAGAAAGTAATGCAGTATTAATAGTGTAGTAGTAGTAATGATAGTACTGGAATTATCGAAATATTAATAGTTCGAGGTAGTAGAAATAGACGTATTAATATAGAGGGAGTATTAGCGGCCGTAATACTAGTATCGAGGAGTAGACCCTAATAGTAGTGTTTTATCTTTATAGTGTTTAAGGACATGACCTGACCTCACACTCGACTACCTTCACGGTAATAAGGTGACCTTCCAGCAACTCCCTTGATTTCAGTATGGATCTTCCGCTTCTGGTGGACCATGTCAGTACCGGTTTAGGCCTCAGCCCTCCTCTAGGATCAACCCGTATTAGGCCTCGCCCTGCCTTGAGGATCATCCCGGAAATTTAGGCCCTCCCCTGCTTCTTGATGGACAGCGTGTTTGGGCCTAGACCTGCTCCTGAGGATCATACCGTGATTGGCCTCAGACCTGCTCTGTGGATCATTCTCAGTATGTGATTGGGCCTCGACCTGCTCTCTGATGGATCTACGTATTGCCCGACCCTCTCTGATGGATCTTTCAGTATCTGATTGGGCCCTTTTCAGCCGGCTCTCGGGTGGCCCTTTGGTCATACCGTATTGGGCCTCAGACCTCTCTCGGGGGCCCATTGTCGTCCCGTGTTTGGGGCCTCAGACCTCCCTCCACCTGACCTCAAGCGGGCCACGGCCACCCCCTTTAAAATTAGAAAAAAAAGATTACAAAGTCGAAAATTACGAAACCCGGGGGAAAATATTGTTTGTAAAGGCAAGTTTTTTTTTGTACCAGCAATTTTGCCAAGTGCAAAAATTTTTAAGTTTTTTTCACTTTTACAAAACGTAAATTTTTTGCTTAAAACGTGGTAGTCTAGGGTAAGAAAAACCGAAATTTTAGCTAACTGGTTTTTTGGGTCATTGTTGTCTGTATGCAAAAAGAAGATCGCCAAACTCTAAGGGTCATACAGCGTGAGTATAAAGTATAACTGTACCAGGAAAACTGTAGACCATTGGGGATGAAAGCCTTGGGGGTGTGTGTGTGTGTGTAATGTGTTGTGTGTATGATATACAGGTGTGGATATAAGATGTGGTGAGTTGTTTGGGTGTATGGTGTGAGAAACAAGTGATCATGTGTGCAATGTTTATCAGGTGTTGCCGGTGTCTACACACATTCTGTGAGAAGTTCTTATTACGTACACACCAGCAAGTCACTCACCCTCACCTGCCCTGTGTGTTCGCCAAGCAGGTCCATCCTTCCTAAGGGACGGGTGAGTAACACACCCCCCCCCCAGACACCGTTGCTTAGGCTATGCCCACATGATAGATTACTGCTTTGGGCTAGCGTAATATTAGCCGTACAGATTCTGCTAGTTAGATTCTAAACAACCAGATCACAGAACGGGTGGGTTATGAAACCAACACTGGCAGGTGCCGCGAGGGGTCAGTGCCCCCTGGGCCCGGAGCCTGACCTAGGCCTCCCGGTAGATCAGACTCTTTTAACCTATGACAAGTTCCTAAAACTACAGCCTATTCAGTCGTGTTATTACGATTCGTAGATCGTACTAATGACCATCTCCAGTTCCTGTCTCCAGATAAACACCTGGGTACGCGTGTGATGGAACCATGGACGGGGTGCCACGACCCGGCCCCCTGCGCAGACTGCCGTAATAGTGACCCTCACCCGATGCCTCCAGTGCATACCCTCTAAGTGTCGCTTGTGTTATGTTCCCATTCCCCATAACCCAGGTCCCAGTCCCCATCTCCTAATGATCTGATTCTGGAAAAAAATTATATATCGGTCACGACGTTTATACAGAAAACATTTCCCGTTAGTGGCTTGTTCATCCTAAGTTAGTTTAATATCTTCATTACGTACCCCATACCCATCCTGTGGACGGTGTAAAAAAACGTTACAGAGGTACATAAGGGGTCCAGGGACTATAGCTCAGTATTAAAGGTACATAATGGATCCAGTGACTGTACCTCAACATTACAGAGGTACATAATGGTCCAGGGACGTACCTCAACATTACAGAGGCACATTATGGGTCCAGGGACTGTACCTCAACATTACAGAGGCACATTATGGGTCCAGGGACTGTACCTCAACATTACAGAGGTACATAATGGCTCCAGTGACTGGGCCCCAAAGTCTTGACAGCTGAACAAGTTACAGAGGTAATGGACGTAATGGCGTGTGTGTAGATACAGTCGTGAAGGACCTCTCATGGTCAGGTTAAACAGATAACTTACACACAGGAGAATGAGACATATAACAACATTTCGGCTAGATTTGGACCATTAAGTAATTCTGCATAACTAGTGACTGACCAGTTAGGACCCTAACGTTATAAATTTGTGTCCTGTGTACGGATTAATTATTTTTTATAGGTAAAATGATACAACTTATACAGACCATAGTTTTAAAAATCAGTGACATACTATGTAGTAAGTCCCTGGTTATTTAGAGCATTCCCTGCCACTTAGGTTAATTTTTTTCCCAGGATGCCCACCCACACCAGCCCACTAACACCCAGGTACCCCACTTGCTGCTAGGTGAAAGTGACAGCAGGTGTAAGGGAAACATGCCCCATTATTTCCCCCCCCGTACTGGGGATCGAACTACAGACCCCCAGTGTGTGTAAGCTGAGTGGTCTCCTGCGTTACAGGCTATGTACTAAGTTACATACACCGGGCCTATTGCTTTAGGTTTTTTCTCAGGGCTAAGAAAAAAAAAAGGGCCCCCCGTTTTTTACCCCAAGGGTTTTAAAAAATTTTTTGGAGGCCCCAAAAAAATTTTTTTCCCCCCTAAGGCGGTGTGAAATAACATTCAAAAGGCCCTAAAGGGGCCCGGGGAAACGATAACTTACAACAAAATGGGGAATGAAACATTAAAACTTTTGGGGGCCCGGGTTTTTGGACCTAAAATTAAAGGGCATAACTAGTAAACCGGGGCCCCAAAGTTTGGACACTTTTTAATTAAAAAAGGGGCCGTAATCGGGTTGAAATTTTTTTTCAAGGTTCCATGTAAAATTATCAAAACCAAAAATTTAAACAACAGGAATACTTTTAAAAAGGGGGGGAATTTGGGGCAATTTGGGCCAAATTGGGTTTAATTTTTTGGTCCCGGGTGCCGCCCCTTTAACCCCAAACCCCGGAAACCAATTTGGTTGCCTGAAAAAGTTAAATTTTAAAAGGGAAAAAAACTTCCGTTTTTAATTTCCCTAAACCCAAATGGGGCCCCCGGGTTTTTTAAGACCCCCGGGGGAATTTGGGGTTTTTGGTCCCTCCCGAAAAACCCCCCAAAAGGGGGGGGTTTTTTTTTTGGGGGGGGGGGGGGTTTTTTGGGGGGGGGGGGGGGGGGGGGGGGGGGGGGCCCAAATTTTCCCCCCAAACCCCCGGCCCCAAATTTTTTTAAGGTTATCCCCATGGAAAACCGGGTTAAAACCCCGTTGTTTGGTGGGCAAAAGCGGGGTTTTGAAAACTTCTTCATTTCCTTTATTGTAAACGGGGTTTTTTAAAAACAGGCTTGGTGTTTTCCCCCAGGGCCCGGGCGGGGGCCCAACCCCCCCGGAGGGCGGGAACGTGTGTTACCCGGGGCCGCGTGGTGGAGGAGCGGGGGCCCGCGGGCCCCATCCAAATGGAAAAGGCCTAAGTTGGCACCCCTAAAGGGGGGCGAAAAAATGAACTAACGGGCCAGACGGGCCGGGGCCTGTCTTGCAAAACCGTCAGGCGCAAACTTTCGCTCGGCCCCCCTCCGCGCGTCGTCCCGACGCGACAATACTGGAGTTAAAAAAACCCTCGGTCTCTCTCCGTAGGAACGGGGCCCCAAAACCCAAAAAATAAAAAAATATAATACAAAAGGAAAATGGAAAAAAAAATTTTTCCCCTAAAAGGGGGGAAAAAAAAAACCCCATGGGGGGTCAAACCCCAACGGGCCCATAGGCAGAGGCCCCGGAGGGCCCAAAACCCTGCCCACCTTCCTGCTCTGGACAGATACGCAACGGGGGAGAAAATCGCTGCGGCTGACTTGACGTAACCGGGTACGGTCTCCCGGAACGGGAAGCGGGAACATCGAAAGGAGCGCTGCAGGCCCACTAAAACCCTGGGGAAAACGACTTTCGTGCCCTGGGAGTGAGGCGTGGGCCCAAAACTCGGCAAAAACTTCTGGCAAGCGCCCAAAAGGAGGACCCTTTTCTTCAAAACTGGTACGTCGCTGGGCTTTTTAAACAGCCGGCGAGCGTGGTATTTGGGGACGAGTGTGGGCAAAGCAAACTGGGGCAAAAAAACCTGGGGGGCCGAAACTCATACACCAAACCATTGAGATACCCTAGCAGTCAAAGTGCCATCTTCTTTGTGCGGGCTGCCCCACTGAAGTTTTGTTACACGGGGCCCTGACCCCGGCCCCCCGAAAAGGGCTGGGCTGGGGTTTTGACGAGTAAAAAACTTCGACAGTTGGGTTAAAAGCAGAGGTAGCCTAAGCGCCCCAACTTTTTTTCTCTACATAAAACTGCACCCGAACGGCCCTGGGGGGGGGAAGTGAAACAAATTTTCGATGGGAATCGTAGCAGGTACGTTTCTGCAGAACATCACGAGCGAAAGAAAAAAAAAAGTTTTTCTTTTAAAAGGGGGGGGCCGTCCCGGGGGTGACTTACACAGGGGTGCAACCCCAAGGGTCTGCCCACAAAACCTAAACTGGACACATGGAAAACTTACAAACAAAAACCCTGTACATACGGTCAACGGGTTTAAACAACAAAAAAAGTTTTTTCTGTGCAAAAAACTGCCCAATAAACATATACTAAAATGTAAAAAACACTGCAAGAGGAAAAATTAAACACACGACATATATTTTCCTCAATCTTCTCGACAATACGAAATAATTACAGAACACCCCCGATTGACATGTGTTGTCGGGCTGTTTTCCCCGCGGGGTTTACGCCCCGCAGCACTGGGGACTTCAGCAGACACTCGAGGTGACGTCAGCAGACATCTGGGGTGACCCCAACAAAAACTCGGGGTTACGTCACAGACATTTCGGGGTACGCAGGGAGCCCATCATGAGGGACTTCAGCAACATCCCCGGGGTTGACGCCAGGGGCCATCATGAGGTGAAAATCGGGCCAGACATCGGGGAGGTGACGTAAATGTGATGGGGGCAGCAGATCAAAGCATTTTGCCGGGGAAAATCTGGTAACTCCCCGGGGTTTTTGTAGGTCTACGTGAAAATCGCCCACCCCAAACGTAAACCCCGGGGATCCCCCGTAGTTTCGAGGGGGCCCGGGTTAGGGGATACAAAAGCACTGGCAAAAAATTCCACGAAAAACCAAAAAACACAGAAAGGGGGAGTGGGCAGGTGAGGGTGTAGGGTAGTGTGGGTGGCGGGGAGCGTGGGTAGTGCATGGCGGGGCGACCAGGGGCAAGGTAAGGAACCCCAAAACTTCCTCTCCTCCCTCCCCCCACCCACAAAAAAGGGGGAAAGCTAAACACTGGACGAAAAATTTCACCACAAAACTAAACCCCTCTTGCTGA
Organism: Cherax quadricarinatus; assembly: GCF_026875155.1. NCBI lineage: Eukaryota > Metazoa > Arthropoda > Malacostraca > Decapoda > Parastacidae > Cherax > Cherax quadricarinatus. Next base: position 435,543 of record NC_069429.1, on the reverse strand, counting down.
AACACTGGGGCTAAGCTGAACAACAATAACAGCAACAAACAAGGACGCAAAAACACTTGCCCTTTGAAACAGCGTGGGACACTGTAGCGGGGAAGGGGGACCGTAGCGTGGGGGCCCACGGGAAACGCCACTCACAATTCTCGGAAAAATTTCGAAAAAATTTTCTGCTGGATCCTTAGAAACCTGTGCTGGATGCCAAACTTGCAACACAAAATCAGGAAAACTCGTTGAGAAGGGATGCTTTTTGTGTGGGGTATGAAGTGAAGAAATTTCCCAAAAACTCCCCTTTCCCTCTCAGGGGCAAAAAAACTGTCGCAAGCACCGGGTCACCATTTAAAAGGGATTTTATTTGGTAGCTGTAGTGCGGGGTTAATGAAACGTCTTCTTCGGAGGTTTCCCTTACTTTATTGATAATCTTTTTTTAACACAGGCTTTTGTGTTTGTGCCCATGGCCCGGGCGGGGCCATGCCCACGAGAGAGAGCTGGAGTACTTGGTGTTGAGGGCTGGGGCCGCTGGTGTGTGAAGCGAGGAAAGTCGGGAAATACTGAAGTGGAAAGGGGCCTATAGATGGCAGCACCTGATTGGGCAAAAATATAACAAGTTTGGCAACAGCAGGGCGCCGGGTGCAGACAGTAAAAACCCCGTCTACAAGATTTTGGGGGTCAACCCCCCCGCGGCTCGGTCGGGACCCCAATCCCTCTGCGGGGTCTAAATCAACCAGCGGGTTACTTTTTGGGCCGCAGCAATGTTTTTGTATTTTTTGGGGATCAACTAAAAAAAAACCTCGCAAAAACCCTTTTAAATTTTCACATAATGTTCAGAGAACCCCAAACCCAAAGAGAAAGGGGGTTGGGATCTGTGATCACACAATGTTGCCATGACAACCCTTTGGATGGTAACCATGGCAAGCTTCCAGTTTAGTAACCATGACAACCCTTTAGATGGTAACCATGGACAACCCTTTAGATGGTAACTATGGCAAGTTTTCCACATAGTAACCATGACAACCTTTAGATGGTAACCATGGCAACCCTTTAGATGGTAACCATGGCAACCCTTTAGATGGAAACTGAAAAACCCTTTAGATGGTAACCAGGGGCAACCCTTTACATGGTAACCATGACAACCCTTTAAATGGAAAACCATGGCAACCCTTTAGATGGTAACCATGACAACCCTTTAGATGGTAACCATGACAACCCTTTAGATGGTAACCATGACAACCCTTTAGATGGTAACCAGGGAAAACCCCTTTAGATGGTAACCATGAAAACCCCTTTAGATGGTAACCATGGCAACCCTTTAGATGGAAAACCATGGAAACCCTTTAGATGTAACCACGACAACCCTTTAGATGGTAACCATGGAAAACCTTTACATGGTAACCATGACAACCCTTTAGATGGTAACCATGGCAACCCTTTAGAGGGTTTAACCATGACAACCCTTTAGATGGTAACCACGACAACCTTTAGATGGTAACATGACAAGCTTCCAGATAGTAACCATGACCCCTTTAGATGGTAACCATGGCAACCCTTTAGATGATAACTATGGCAAGCTTCCAAATAGTAACCATGACAACCCTTTAGAGGTAACATGGAAACCCCTTTAGATGATAACCATGGCAACCCTTTAGATGGTAACCATGACAACCCTTTAGATGGTAACCATGACAACCCTTTAGATGGTAACCATGGCAACCCTTTAGATAGTAACCATGGCAAGCTTCCAGATGGTAACCATGACAACCCTTTAGATGGTAACCATGACAACCCTTTAGATGGTAACCATGGCAACCCTTTAGATAGTAACCATTGCAAGCTTCCGATGGTAACCATGACAACCCTCCAGCTTCCAATGGACTATATATCAACTTAACATTTCATCCTTCTCTAGTTCCTCATTCTTTCTCTTCCACAACACTTATTCCTTCGTTATTATTATTATTATTGTTTGCCTTTTAATCTCTAATTTTATTTACACCTCTTATTCTATACGTATTCTCTATGCATATTTTCATTTTTGTTCTCTGTTAGATTCACTCTGGGGTAGATGTTGTAGTGGTGGAGGACGTGGTGGTGGAGGACGTGGTGGTGGAGGACGTGGTGGTGGAGGACGTGGTGGTGGAGGGGCGTGGTGGTGGAGGGGCGGGTGGTGGAGGGGCGTGGTGGTGGAGGGGCGTGGTAGTGGTAGCAGCAGAGAGTGGTGGTGGTGGTGTGATCAATACTACTGGCACTTTCAGTGTCCTTTAGACTCCCATTTCACTCCTCGTCACCACTACTGTCTCCCCCACCTCTCTCTCTCCCTCTCTCTCTCCCTCTCTCTCTCCCATGACAGCCAATGTTGAGGTATAGTCCCTGGACCCATTATATACCTCTGTAATGTTGAGGTACAGTCCCTGACCCATTATATACCTCTGTATGTTGAGTACAGTCCCTGGACCCATTATGTACCTCTGTAATGTTGAGGTACAGTCCCTAGACCCATTATATACCTCTGTAATGTTGAGATACAGTCCCTAGACCCATTATATACCTCTAATATTGAGGTACAGTCCCTAGACCCATTATATACCTTTAATGCTGAGGTACAGTCCCTAGACCCATTATGTATCTCTGTAATGTTGAGGTACAGTCTCTAGACCCATTATATACCTCTAATGTTGAGGTACAGTCCCTAGACCCATTATATACCTCTGTAATGTTTCACAGTCCCTGGACCCATTATATACATCTGTTATGTTGAGGTACAGTCCTTAGACCCATTATATACCTCTGTAATGTTGAGGTACAGTCCTTAGACCCATTATATACCCCTGTAATGTTGGGGGTACAAGTCCCTAGACCCATTATGTACCTCTGTAATGTTGAGGTACAGTCCCTAGACCCATTATGTACCTCTGTAATGTTGAGGTACAGTCCTTAGACCCATTATGTACCTCTGTAATGTTGAGGTACAGTCCCTAGACCCATTATGTACCTCTGTAATGTTGAGGTACAGTCCCTAACCCATTAAATACCTCTGTAATGTGGACAGCCCCTGGACCCATTATATACCTCTGTAATGTGGCACAGTCCCTAGACCCATTTAATTCCTCTGTAATGTGGCACGTCCTAGACCCATTATTACCTCGTAATGTGGCACAGTCCCTAACCCATTATATTCCTGGTAATTTGTGCACAGTCCCTAGCCCCATTATATACCCTGTATATGTTGAGGTACAGTCCTTAGACCCTTATATACCTCTGTAATGTGGCACGTCCCTAGACCCATTAATACTCTGTAAGTGGAAACAGTCCCTAGACCCATTATATACCTTGTAATGTGGCACATTTCCCCTAGACCCATTATATTCCTCTGTAATGTGGCACAGTCCTAGACCCATTAATACCTCTGTAATGTTGAGGTACAGTCCTTAGACCCATTATATACCTCTGTAATGTGGCACAGTCCCTAGACCCATTATATACCTCTGTAATGTGGCACAGTCCCTAGACCCATTATATACCTCTGTAATGTGGCACAGTCCCTAGACCCATTATATACCTCTGTAATGTTGAGGTACAGTCCTTAGACCCATTATATACCTCTGTAATGTGGCACAGTCCCTAGACCCATTATATTCCTCTGTAATGTGGCACAGTCCCTAGACCCATTATATACCTCTGTAATTGTTCAACAGTCCTAGACCCATTAATTCCCTGTAATGTGGCACAGTCCTAGACCCTTTTATAACCTCTGTAATGGCACAGTCCCTAGACTCATTATATACCTCTGTAATGTGGCACAGTCCCTTTAGACCATTTATATTCCTCTGTAATGTGGCAAGTCCCTAGACCCATTATATACCTCTGTAATGTGGCACAGTCTCTAGACCCATTATATTCCTCTGTAATGTGGCACAGTCCCTAGACCCATTATATACCTCTGTAATGTGGCACAGTCCCTAGACCCATTATATTCCTCTGTAATGTGGCACAGTCCCTAGACCCATTATATTCCTCTGTAATGTGGCACAGTCCCTACCCATTATATACCTCGGTAATGGGGGACAGTCCTAGACCCATTATAAAACCTCGTAATGTGGCACAGTCCCTAGACCCATTATATTCCTCTGTAATGTAGCACAGTCTCTAGACCCATTATATTCCTCTGTAATGTGGCACAGTCCCTAGACCCATTATATACCTCTGTAATGTGGCACAGTCCCTAGACCCATTATATACCTCGTAATGTGGCACAGTCCCTGACCCATTATATACCTCTGTATGTGGCACGCCCCTAGACCCATTATTTTACCTCTGTAATGTGGCACAGCCCCTAGACCCATTATATACCTCTGTAATGTGGCACAGTCCCTAGACCCATTATATACCTCTGTAATGGGGCCCACAGTCCCTAGACCCTTATTACCTCTGTATGTGGCACAGGTCCCTGACCATTTATACCTCTGTAATGTGGCAACCAGTCCCTAGACTCATTATACCTCTGTAAGGGTGGCCGTCCCTAGACCCATTATATTCCTCTGTATGTGGACGGCCCTGACACATTATACCTCGTAAGTGGCACAGTCCCTAAAACCTTTTATATACCTCTGTAATGTGGCACTGTCCCTAGACTCATTATATACCTCTGTAATGTGGCACAGTCCCTAGACTCATTATGTGCCTCCGTACAGATTTTTTTAAAACTACAGATGCTAATAAAAATATTAAATTTATTTGCATTAGTTAATTTTTAGATTCGAGACAAAGAGAGTTGTGTGTCTGCCTGCGATCCCATTTACGTTCCTGACTTCAAGTGTACAAGTTTTTATCTAGGAAATATACAAGTGATTTTACAAACATTGATGTTAGTTTGTAATGTTGTTGTGTGTGTTTATATTTCATTAAAACTGTTAATGAAATATTTAACCTAGGATAGCCTAATCTGTATTTTTAATCGCCCGAGTGAATTTTTTGAATTGAATTGCTTGCGACGGCTGGTAAATATCTTGAATGTTGGTATATATTGAAAAAAGTGGGTGCAAATTTCTGGTATAATCTTGGAAAATGGCGTGACTACGGTATAAATTTTTGAGGGCTGCGTGCGACTCCTGTAGTGGGGTTTTATGATTGAAAAGGGGCACTCTGCTAGACTAGTGAAGCCAGTATGATCTGGGGCCTCGGCACCAGCTTTCGTCCTCGCTCATCCTTCCAAATTTCTCATTGCCGGGGTGTGGAAAACACCAGTTTTCTGGAACTATTGGTTTCCCTTTTTCTGGAATGTTCGTCCATTTGTTAAAACACGCGTAGAATGTTTTTATATTCGATTGTGGACATCTGTTTAAAGGGCGTCCTTAAAATTTAGTTGGGGGATTCCGTGGGTTGTAAACTAAAAGTACAAAGAAAAACTTTTAAAGTAATAGATAAACGTGTTTTGAGAATAATGATTTTAAGAAGTGGTGAGTACTGAAGTTAGGAGGGCATTCCACATGAGTCTGAAAACAGTGCCAGCCAGGAAAACCCTGACCTTAAATTCCCCCGTGCCATTTCCAAACCTCGACGGTAAGCTAATAGTCCCTAAATCCAAACTTCTTGAGGGGGGGGGGGGCGTTCTGATACGCTGAAGGAATCTTAACAAGGAATTGGGAAAAAATTTTGTCCGCACTTAAAGGTTAAAAAAAAATTACCCAAAAATTTTCCCCCTTTTTTTAAACCCGGGGCCCCCCCCCAAAAAAAATTTGGGGT
>NC_069429.1:193471-429310 GCF_026875155.1 Cherax quadricarinatus | reverse complement strand
ATTAAAATAAAGAATAGAGGCAATTGGCTTTAATATCATTATTTAGGTATGAATACTGGTTGAAGAGCTTGTCGTAAGTCAGAGGCGTCAGTACGTCCCTAAGTGAGGAGAGGCTGTAGTCCCATGTGCAGGATGTGAAATAAGTTGTATAGGTGAAATGGCGCACATTGATACTTGGTAGGTATGCATGCATGCAGTCTATACCAGCAGTGCTAGAGTTGTCTGCATGTCAGACATGCACGCCTTATGGCGTGGAGTGACTAAGCCTCTCATACGTACAAATATGTGTGTGGCCTTATCTTTAGCTTTGCACCTGACCTAGTGACATCATGCACTTTTCACTGTTACTGAAAGAATATGGGTTTGCACTTGTCTAAAATAAAGATTTCCTGGTATTATGTCTCTATTACCCATATTGGTTGGTAGGTAAGACATAGGCAAGATTTAGGCAACTTTATTCCGAAATGTTGCCCATGTGTCTTACCTACCAACCTGTCGGTATTGTATACCATTTTGATATTCACCCATATTGGTACACAGCCTTTGAACCATTATAGTACTGGTGATAAGATTTAAATTACTAATGGTTGCTTGTACTACTTTTGTGACCTCACAAAAATAGGTTCTGAACAGTAAATTTCAAATGCTACTTTTGTGAGTGCATGAAAGTGCAGTCTGTGTGTGCTACCCCATTCATGAAAGTAACACGTTCTGGCATTGCAAAAAAGTTATAATGAAAAACCTGAAAAAGGACATTCAGGAAATGCTACTTATGTGAATGTACCAAAGTAGCACTTGAACTGCATTTTGATTGCTACTTTTGTAAGATTTTTGTAGTAGCCCTCCCCCTTGTCAGATTCATTTTCCTATTTCCGTGAGTTCGTCTTCTCTTACTCTCTTGCCCCTCAAGGAAGGTTCCTTGATGTTGGTGAGGGGCTCTTGATTTAGGGAATTGGATCTGTGCTCCAGTTCCCCGAATTAAGCCTGAATGCCTTCCACATCCTCCCCCAGGCGCTGTATAATCCTCCGGGTTTAGCGCTTCCCCCTTGATTATACAGTGGACCCCCGCATAACGATGGCATCGCATAGCGATTTTTCCGCATAACGATTACTTTTATCGCAAAATTTTTGCCCCGCATACCGATTAAAAACCCGCATACCGATTTTCGTCCGAGACGCGTCCAATGTGCCCTCACATGTGCCGGCCGTCCCATTGTTTACCAGCCAGCCTCCGCGGTAACATCCAAGCATACACTCGGAATATTTCGTATTATTACAGTGTTTTCGGTGGTGTTTCTGGAAAATAAGTGACCATGGGCCCCAAGAAAGCTTCTAGTGCCAACCCTGTGGTAAAAAGGGTGAGAATTAGTATGGAAATTAAGAAAGATTTTGAAGGGTTTGGGGCTAACCCTGAGAAGCCTATGCCAGTTGTGGAATCCATTGTGCCTACTTCAAAGATTAAGGAAATGTGTGCAGAGTGGTTTGAACTGCAAACCTTTATAGATGAAAAATCACCCTGACACAGCTGTTGCAAGCCGTGCTTGTGACTATTTCAATGACAATGTTATGGCCCATTTTAGGAAAGTCTTGAAGAAACGGGAGGTACAGAGCTCTATGGACAGATTTGTTGTGCGACAGAGGTCCAGTGACTCTGAAGCTGGTCCTAGTGGCATTAAAGAAGAAGGGAAGTAACCCCAGAAAAGGACTTGCTACCTCAAGTCCTAATGGAAGGGGATTCCCCTTCTAAACAGTAAGAAGATAATGCTCTCCCCCTCCTCCCATCCATCAATCATCACCAGATCTTCAATAAAAGTAAGTGTCATGTAATTGTGCATGCCTTTTTCAGTTTGTGTGTATTAAAATTAACATTTCATGTGGTAAAAAAAATTTTTTTTCATACTTTTGGGCGTCTTGCACGGATTAATTTTATTTCCATTATTTCTTATGGGGAAAATTAATTCGCATAACGATTATTTCGCATAACGATGAGCCCTCTTGCACGGATTAAAATCGTTAACCGGGGGTCCACTGTAATAATAATAATCTTACTCTCTTGGAAAAGAAACTGCTTTTTATGAAAAAACACGAAAGTAACTTTTTAACTGCTACTTTTGTGGGTGGGAGCACGTGCTTAAAAGCAGTGCTTTAGTTCATCTGGGTGGAATCCTCCCCCTTCATGAAAGTAGCACTTGGTCTTATTGCTAATTTTTGAGGGGTTTGGACATCATGAAAGTTTATTGCCAATTTTCCAAATTACTTTCACTAGACGCTCTGTCATCTCCAATCATCCTTTGTACCTCTATGGTTCCCTTATCCCTGAACGTGATAGTCAGGTTTCTGGGCCTCCTCTTTGACCGTAGGTTATCCTGGAAACCTCACATTACCTCTGTGAAGGCAACTTGTCACAGCCGGCTGAACCTTCTTAAAACCTTTGCTCATCTTTCATGGGGAGCTGATCGTCGAACTCTCCTTCGCCTACATTCCACCCTCATTTTATCGAAACTTGATTATGGTGACCAGATCTATTCAGCGGCCTCTCCTGCTACTCTCTCTAGCCTTAACCCCATTCATCACCAAGGATTACGTTTATGCCTTGGTGCTTTTCGCTCTTTCCCTGTTGAGAGCCTCTATGCAGAAGCGAACGTTCCATCCTTATCCGATCGCCGTGATGCCCATTGCCTTCGCTACTATGTACGCTCTCATGATCTCAATCCTTCCATTTATAGAATGGTCACCGATATTAGTAGACATTATTTGTTCGCCGCCCCTGTTTGCTCCATCCCTTCTCTCTTCACCTACATTCGCTCTTGTCTTCTCTTCAATTACCACCTTTCTATGTTCACGTAGCATCTCACTTTTTCCTACCCCCCTGGGAAGTTCCAGCTGTTCCAGTCTGTTCTTTCTCTCTCCCTTGCTCGAAAGCCCAACTGTCTACTGTAGCTTCCCACTCTCTTTTTCTTGACCACTTCCACTCTCATTCTCATGCCATTGCAGTGTACACAGATGGCTCTAAGTCTTCTACTGGCGTAGGATTCACAGCAGTGTTTCCGGACAGTGTCGTACAAGGGCATTTACTATCTTTGGCTAGTATTTTTACTGCTGAATTGTATGCCATTCTTGCAGCACTTATCCGTATTGCATCTATGCCTGTGTCATCATTTGTGGTTGTCTCAGACTCAGTGCTTTACAGGCTATACAGAAATTTGATACACCTCGCCCCTTAGTCCTCCGTATCCAACTTTGGCTACGCTGCGTCTTTACCAAGCATAAAGATATTGTTTTTTGTTGGGTCCCTGGTCATGTTGACGTACAGGGCAATGAACAGGCAGACACTGCTGCGCGATCAGCAGTACATGACCTACCAGTTTCATATAGAGGTACAGTGGACCCCCGCATAACGATCACCTCCCAATGCGACCAATTATGTAAGTGTATTTATGTAAGTGCGTTTGTACGTGTATGTTTGGGGGTCTGAAATGGACTAATCTACTTCACAATATTCCTTATGGGAACAAATTCGGTCAGTACTGGCACCTGAACATACTTCTGGAATGAAAAAAATATCGTTAACCGGGGGTCCACTGTATTCCATTTACGGACTATTTTGCTCCAATAGCTACCCACCTTCACACCCGTTGGTCTACTCTGCTCGGTAACAAACTTCAATCTATTAAACTGAGTATAGGTTACTGGCCGTCTTCTTGTCACCAATGTCGAGGCTGGGAGACTACTCGCTCCCATCTTCGCATTGGCCATACTCGTGGATATCTCGTGGAGAGGCGCCCTGCTCCTCTCTGTGAGAATTGTCAGGTTCCATTATCGGTCAGCCACATTCTGTTAGACTGCCCACTTTATCAACGAGCACGCAGAATCTACCTCCGTCGTCGTCTTCGCTCCGCTGCTCTCTCTTTACCTTCCCTTGCTGATGGACCCACCTTTCATCTGGGCTCATTGACTTTTTGACAACTGACTTCACAAACTCTGATGATACCTTCAGCCCTTTCTACCTCAATCTGTTGGTACCCTCTACCCCCGCCCCGCTGTTTTCTGTAACCTAATCATCCCTCCCACCGTCTGCTGCCCAATACCTTTGCTTCCTTCCCTACCCTGCAGCGCTGTATAGCCCTTGTGGCTTAGCGCTTCTTTTTCATGCCAATTTTTTTAGATTAAAATAATTTTTTTTTTTGGCTATTTTTGGACCCCATACTTTTGTGGGGGGACCAACCTTCACAAAAGTGGCCATCTTATAATTGCTACTTTCATGTGGGGGGGGGGGGGGCAACCTTCACAAAAGTGGTCCTCTCCATAATTGCTGCTTTCATCAGGGTGGACATTTTTTTATTCAAGTGCTCCTTTCGTGTGGGTCCAACCTACACGAAAAATCTAGCTTTAAGTTCATGTGCTACTTTTGTGTGGGTCCAACCTCCACGGAAAAACTAATTTTAGGTTCAAGTGCTACTTTCGTGTGGGTCCAACATTCATTAAAAAGTTACTTTCAAGGCGCTTAATATCAAGGTTTTGGTTCAAAGTGCTACTTTTGTGTGAGTCAAACCTACATGAAAAAGCTAATTTTAGGTTCAAGTGCTACTTTCGTGTGGGTCCAACCTTCAAGTGCTACTTTCGTGTGGGTACAACATTCATTAAAAGTTATTTTCAAGGCACTTAATATCAAGGTTTTGGTTCAAAGTGCTACTTTCGTGTGGGTCCAACCTTCATGAAAAAGCTAATTTTAGGTTCAGGTGCTACTTTCGTGTGGGTCCAACCTTCAAGTGCTACTTTCGTGTGGGTCCAACATTCATTAAAAAGTTACTTTCAAGGCGCTTAATATCAAGGTTTTGGTTCAAAGTGCTACTTTCGTGTGAGTCCAACCTACATGAAAAAGCTAATTTTAGGTTCAAGTGCTACTTTCGTGTGGGTCCAACCTACACGAAAAAGCTAATTTTAGGTTCAAGTGCTACTTTCGTGTGGGTACAACATTCATTAAAAGTTATTTTCAAGACAATATCAAGGTTTTGGTTCAAAGTGCTACTTTCGTGTGGGTCCAACCTTCACGAAAAAGCTAATTTTAGGTTCAGGTGCTACTTTCGTGTGGGTCCAACTTTCAAGTGCTACTTTTGTGTGGGTACAACATTCATTAAATTATTTTCAAGGCACTTAATATCAAGGTTTTGGTTCAAAGTGCTACTTTCATGTGGGTCCAACCTTCAAGTGCTACTTTCGTGTGGGTACAACATTCATTAAAATTTATTTTAAAGGCGCTTAATATAAAGGGTTTTTGGTTCAAAGTGCTACTTTCGTGTGGGTCCAACCTTCACGAAAGTTTAATTTTAGGTTCAGGTGCTATTTTCGTGTGGGTCCAACCTTCAAGTGCTACTTTCGTGGTGGGTAAAAACATTCATTAAATTTTTTTTTCAAGGCCCCTTAATATCAAGGTTTTGGTTTCAAAGTGCTACTTTCGTGTGGGTCCAACCTTCACGAAAGCTAATTTTAGGCTCAGGTGCTACTTTCGTGTGGGTCCAACCTTCAAGTGCTACTTTCGTGTGGGTACAACATTCATTAAAATTTATTTTCAAGGCGCTTAATATCAAGGTTTTGGTTCAAAGTGCTACTTTCGTGTGGGTCCAACCTTCACGAAAAAGCTAATTTTAGGTTCAGGTGCTACTTTCGTGTGGGTCCAACCTTCAAGTGCTACTTTCGTGTGGGTACAACAGTCATTAAAAGTTATTTTCAAGGCGCTTAATATCAAGGTTTTGGTTCAAATTATTATTATAATCAAGGGGAAGCGCTAAACCCGGAGGATTATACAGCGCCCTTTGGGGGGGGGGGGATGTGGAAGGCATTCAGGCTCAATTCGGGGAACTGGAGCACAGATCCAATTCCCTAAATCAAGAGCCCCTCACCAACATCAAGGAACCTTCCTTGAGGGGTTTTTGGTTCAAAGTGCTACTTTCGTGTGGGTCCAACCTTCACGAAAAAGCTAATTTTAGGTTCAGGTGCTACTTTCGTGTGGGTACAACAGTCATTAAAAGTTATTTTCAAGGCGCTTAATATCAAGGTTTTGGTTCAAAGTGCTACTTTAGTGTTGGTCCAACCTACACGAAAAAGCTAGCTTTAAGTTCATGTGCTACTTTCGTGTGGGTCCAACATTCATTAAAAGTGATTTTCAATGCGCTTAATATCAAGGCTTTTGTTCAAGTGCTACTTTCGTGTGGGTCCACCAGCCAAGTGCTACTTTCGTGGGGTGTCCAGCCTTCACGAGAAAGGCTCCTCTCATAATTGCTACTTACATTTTTTTTTATTAGGACGCTCAGTGCTATTTTCGTGTGGGTACAACCTTGAAGTTCTACTTTCACATGGGCCAAACTTTCATGAAAGAGGTTCTCATACTTGCTACTTTTGCAAGTCTTTCCACCCCCCACCCTTATTTTTGCTGCTTGATCCTAGTGCTACTTCTGTGTGGTGGTGGGGGTCTAACCTTCCTGAAAATGTCTTTCTTGTTTTTCCTACTTTTGTAAGATTTGTGATTGCTAGCAGGGGAGGGGAAGGGGGTGCAAGTTCGTTTTGCTACTTTCAGACTAGCAAAACACTCAACAAAAAATTTGAAACTTTTTCCTGACCTCAAAAGTATAGCTGCCTGCCATTTCAAATGACTACTTTCTGTGGGAGAACAAAAGTTAATTAATACTTTGGATCCAGAGGCGAGAGTTCATGGAAAGTAGCCCAGGCATCCAAACACTGCACTGTATTCATCGGAAAGTAACACTTCCACCCATTTTCCAACCACTATGTGACCTACGGAAAGTACACTTTGTTCCTAGAAGTTTGCTTGTGCGTCAAATTTGCGGAACTTTTAAGAAACAGGGGACAGGTACATCCTGCTTAAGTGATTTAAAGGGGCTACTTTCGTGACCTCACAATAAACATACAAGCCAGATGTCAATGAGTTACTTTTGTGAAAGTAGCTACGAGTCGTATTCTTTTAAATTTTCAAGTGTCCTTTAGTGAGTTCATAATAGGTAATGTGACACCTATCTACCTGCATGTTTGATACTTTTGCAAGCTCTCATGACAAACTCAAATTAAATTGAATGTTCATTAAATCATGAAAGTAACATTGACACTTTAGATTTAAATGTTTGTGCTAATTTTGTGTGGTCACAAAAGCAGCCCATGTACAGGACGAAAACCGACTTCCTGGGTTACTGACAAAATTTTAATTACATTTTATAATCATCAAGGACAAAATGCTGATCACAGTCAATAGGTCAACAAATTTTTTTTTGCAAAACTCCATTCGGGACTCAGTTGAACTTTATCTATCTTGACTTAAGCTGTACATGTGCAAGCACTTGTTTCTGTGCAAATTGACACGTGGCTTTCTTATACTGTATATACATTTTTTTTTATATAGTCAGAAGTGCTAAACACGTATGGGTCATACTGCAAGTGGTTAATACAAACATGACAAACATTCCTTCAAAAGGGAAGGGCTCTTGATCCAAAACTAACGCCCCTTACTCTTTTGATGGTATCTGTTTTACCTCCAGGAGGTAATCAGGAAGCATCAAAATGAACTCCTAACCCATTCCTTTTGCTGAATCAATAAGTGCTGAACCCACATGGGGGAGTTCGTGCCTGAAGAATATGAGGTCAGTGGTTAGACTAAGGTGCTGTAATTCTTTGGATCAAGAACACTTTACCTCAAATGGGGCCTTCTTACTGTTAAGGTGCCCAGCATTGAAATTTAATAGTATCTATATCAACAGATATAAAGCTGCTTTCTGCAATTAACTAGTACCATGTTTCTAAAGTCAACAAAAAAGTACATTTACCTACTTTACCATGACATTTCAGTTGCTTTACGATTTGTCACTATTTTCTAGGTAGTCAACCTATCCTAGTAAAATTTGCTGTACATGTACAGTGTAAAATGTCCAATTGCCCACAACACTGAGAGAAATTAACGGTTGTGACAGTCGAGTGTAGCTCAGTGGTGACCCTGTAACATGCTTCTGGTCTTCTGTTCCCCATTCTTCTGACTGCCACATTTTTCAAATGTTAATCAAAATGTTGCTAAACCACAAGGGTCATTTTTCTCAATAGAAAGAATAGCGCTACCATAGATTTTATATTATAATCAAAAAGAGCGCTAAGCCCACAAGGGCTTTACAGCGCTGCAGGGTAGGGAAGGAAGTGGGGTATTGGATGGCAGAAGGTGGGGGGGATGATCAGAGGTGACAGGAACTAACAGCGGGGCAGGCGGATGTATGGGGTGGGTAGAGCGGTAGCAGGAGTACAAGTCAGTGTTAAAGGGCTGCTGAAAGTATCAGAAATTTTGTGTGAGTCAGTCAGTCGTTGTCAAAAAAGTCAATGGAGAGTCGGTATGAAAGGTGGGTCCATCAGCGAGATGGGAAGGTAAAAGAGAGAGCAGCGGGGCGAGACGACGACAGAGTAAATTCTGCTGTAGTGATGAAGTGGGCAGGTCCAACAGGAATGTGGCTGACTGATAATGGAGCTTGCATTTCTCACGAGGGAGCAAGACGCACCTCTCCTCGAGATATCCAATGAGTCATAGACGTGTTATGGCCAATGCGAAGACGGGTATGAGGAGTTGTCTCCCAACCTCGAACACCTGGTGATAAGAAGACGGCCAGTAACCTATTAACTCGGTTTAATAGACTGAAGTTTGTTGCCGGAGCATAGTAGACCAACGTGTTGCTAGGGTGTGAAGGTGGGAAGATATTACAGCGAATTAGTCCTGTACATGGAATACATCTATAAGAAACTGGTTAGGTCATGTACTGCTGAGCCGCCCGCAGCTGTGTTGCCTGTTTCATTGCCCAGTACGTAAAACATGACCGGGACCCAACAAAAAAACAATATCTTTATGCTTAGTAATGATGCGGACGTAGCCTCCAAAGTTGGATTACGGAGGACTAAGGGGTGAGGTGTATCAAATTTTTGGTATAGCCTGTAAAGCACACTAAGGGGGGAGGGGTTCTGATTAATTATTATTATTTATAATGTCAAAAAGAATCTGTCTAAGCCACAAGGGCTTTACAGCGCTGCAGGGCAGGGGAAGGATGCAAGGGATTGGATGGCAGGAAATTAAGGGAGGGGGGATGATCAGCGGTTACAGAAATACAGCGGGGCAGGGATAGTACGGGGTAAGGGTAGCAGAGATTAAGTTAGAAAGGGCTGAATGTATCAGAATTTGTGAAGTAAGTCAGTTCGTTGTCAAAAAGGTCAATGATAGAGTCCGGATAGAAAGGGGGTCCATCAGCGAGAAGAGGAAGTAATGAGTGAGCAGCGGGGCGAAGTCGACGACAGAGGTTAATTCTGCGTTGATCGTTGATTAAATGTGGGCAGTCCAACAGAATGTGGCTGGACTGATAATGGAGGCTTGGCATATTCTCACAGAGAGGTGCAAAGACGCCTCTCCATGAGTATCCATGAGTAAGACGAGTTATGGCAATGCGAAGACGGGAGAGTAGTAGTCTCCCAAACCTCGACCACTGGTGTTTAGAAGACGGCACTAGTAAAATACCACTTTTTACCCACCCCCTATATCGGTTTTTAATAAGACTGAAGTTTGTTGCGGCATAGTAGATAGACCAAGTGTTGCCACACGGGTGTGAAGGTGGGAAGATATTACAAGCATTTAGTCCGTACATGCGAATACCTCTATAAGAAAGTGTAGGTCATGTACTGCTTGACCGCGCTGCGTGTCTGCCTGTTCATTGCCCTGTACGTCAACATGACCGGGACCCTCAACAAAAAACAATATCTTTATGCTTAGTTAAAGATGCCGGCGTAGCCAAAGTTGGATACGGAGGACTAAGGGGTGAGGTGGTATCAAATTTTTGTACAGCCTGTAAAGCACTCAAGGAGTCTGAGACTACCAAAATGATGACACAGGCATAGATGCAATACGGAATAAGATGCTGTAAGGATGCATTAATTCAGCAGTAAAAATACTAGATGAGATAGTAAATGCCCTTGTACGACGCTGTCCGGAACACTGCTGCGCAATCTACGCCGCGCCTCAGCAGACTTAGAGCCATCTGTTGTACACAGCAATGGCATGAGAATGTGAGTGAAAGTGGTCAAGAAAAAGAGGAGGGAAGACGACCGTAGCCAGGTTGGGCTTTCGAGCAAGGGAGGGAGAAGAACAGACATCGAACCAGCTGAACCTCCCAGGGGGGCAGGGGAAAAGTGAGATGTTAACATGTACATAGAAAGGTGGTAGTGAATAGAAGACAAAGAGCGAATGAAGCAGAAGAGAAGAAGGGATGGATTAAGCAGGGGCGAGCGGAAAAAATTAAAGAATGACTACTTAATATCTGTGACCCAGTCTATAAATGAAGGAATGCGGAAGATTTTGAGAGCCGACATAGTATGCGAGGCAATGGGCATCACGGCGATCGGAAAGGATGGAATCGTTGCTTCTGCTAGAGGGCTTTCGTCAAGGGAAAGAGCGAAAAGGCCACCAATGGCATCAACAGTAATCTTGGTGGATGAATTGGGGTTAAGGCTAGAGAGAGTGTAGCAGGAGATGCCGCCTGAAGAGAATCTGGTCACCATAACATGGTTCGATAAAATAAGGGGTGGAATGTAGGTGAAGGAGGGTTCAACGATCAGCTCCCCTCGAAAGATGAGCAGGGTTTTAAGATGTTCAGGCCTGGCTGTGGACAAGTTGCCTTCAGAGAGGTAATGTGAGGTTTCCGGGTTAACTACGCATCAAAGAGGGGCCCAGAAACTGACTGTACACGCTTCAGGGATACGTGAGCCATAGGTACAAGGATGATCGGAGATGACAGAGCGTATAGTGAAAGTGATTTGGTGGTTTTAGTGCTGGGAAAATTTAAAACCCATGTGTGGTGGCCCAATTGGGAATAAATCCGGGCGGAATGCACATGCTGGAGAGAACTGTAAGGAGGTGACAGTCAGCGCCTGCACAGGAAAATTGCGAAGTCATCAAATTCGTGTGATGATCCATTTAATTGGATGGAAGTCTAGAGGCCAAATCATTAATTGCAAGGAGAAAAAGTGTTGTGCCTCAGACCACATCCCTGGAGGACTCCTTCAGCTTGGATTATAGTCCGGGGAGAGCACATTATTACCCGACTCGAAATGCCTGGTCAGTTAAAAAGTTCTTAAGGAAGGGATGGGAGATTGCCTCGAAGGCCATAAGGAGTGGGCTTGGGCTAAATATTTTACCTTCCCAAGGTTGTGTCATATGCCTCTCAAGGTCAAAAATATGGCAAAACTGAGTGGTTATTCGCAAAGGCATTACGAACATACGTATCAGCGCAGTTAAGGGGTCTATGGTTAGAACGTCCCTTACGAAAGCCATATTGACGAGTGGAGAGATGTTGTGCGTCTCTAAATACCACACCATAAACGTCTATTTTACTAGACGTTCCATTACTTTGCAAACTGCATTGGTAAGAGCAATGGGACGATAGTGGGAGGTTTCTGTCCGCCGTAGTGCCTGGTTTGCGGGAAAGGAAGAACAATGGCGGATTTCACAGATGTGATAGAAACTCACTTGTGAACCAATTAGATTGTAAAGGCGTATTAGGACGCAAGTGGCTGACTGATGTAATTGTTGTAGCATACGAATATGAATGTTGTCGGGCCTCCAAGCTGCATGTTCGACAAGCTGAGATTGTTGCCTCCAGTTCTTGAAGTGTAAAGGGCACATTATATGTTCACTTCTCTGAGAGAAGAAAAGTCCAAGGGTGCTATCTCCTCGCAGACTTTGAGGTAAGAATTGAGGGGCATCGATGGAGATTCCCTGAGAATATACGGGATCCAGATGTATTGCCAATTTTCATTGGCAACATAAGTTGGGTTTGACTTTATAACACCGGCAACCCGCAGAACAGGGGGCCGGGTCAGGAGAATATTTTCCACTCAGTTTTCGTAATTTTTTTTCCTGACTGCACTCATAGAGGAAGCGGAGGGTGTTGGTGGAGACATAATCTCGCCAGCAAAGTGCGTTTTAGCGTCACGGATGGACCGGCGGAGAGATCGCACGCTTCTGTTTTAAAAATCAAGGAGTCGCTCTGTGGTTCTATTGTACCCGGTACCTGCCCCCATGCTGCGAGTTTCAATCGTACTGCACGAGCACAAGAGGTGACACCAAGGCTCGCATTTCTGGAGAATGCTCTGCCCGAAGTTTGGGGTATAGATGAGAGCTGCGGTGGGTTGTAAAACGGAGGACGAGAAGAGGTGTTAAAAGCCATCGATGGAGGACGAAGAAAGGAACTCTTTATTAAAAAACAGTCAGGTCGTGAGTAAAGGTTCCAATTTGCCCGATTAAATTGCTCAGCGTGGGGTGCGAAGAGGTGAGCGAATATGAAGGGGAAGTTGAGAATGATTGGGGAAATGATCACTGTCATGTAGTCAGGGTGAACAGGACAAAGTAAAGTCTAAGCTGGTGGAGGGAAGAGCAAAAACTGGAGAGATCGATGCAAGAGAGAGTATGAGTCCAAGGATCAAAAAGGGGGGTGAGTACCTGTATTTAAAAAATGGAGGGGGTGGGTGGCAAGAAATGCCTCTTAACTGAATTCCTCGGGGAATCACAGCCAGACCACTCCCCTGAGGAAATGGTGGGATTAAAATCACCAAGTAACAGAATCGGTGGCGGTAATGACGAATCAAGGAAGGCAAAATACGGAATAAGATAATGCCCCGAGAAGGAGAGGGAGAGATTCTATAGAACAGAGGCGTATTACCACCTATGTAAGTGGATACGGTGCTGCTGTGTAATGGCAGCGGAAGTATGAACAAATAGATGATGGACGGTATTTCATGTGCGGAGAAGTAGGGCACTCTCATTAAAGCGGCCCATCAGGTAAAAGGATCTGAAGAATTCAATAATTTATAGCCTGAGTTGTGTGAATACAGCAGAATGTGTAATTTTGGTTCCTGTAAGCAAACACAACAGGGCAAACTGGGAGAGTAACATTGAAGCTCACCCCGATTACCCCTGAAAGGTCCGCGTATATTCCTCTGTAATAAGGCCATGATGGCAATGATAAGATACTGAGAATTCCGCAGGTAAGGGTTCCTAGGACTAGAAGGGTTAGAAAAGTCCACTTGCGGAGGCAGTGGAAAATGTTCAAGCTAGCGAAGGAACGGTGCGTGTGAAGAAAGGTGTTGCCGCTGTGGAGCAGATGAGAGAGAAAGAGGAAGGTGGGATCAGTGTTCGCATTGATGGTTTGGTATCTGCAATTATATTCAGAGATGCCGTCAAGTGTTTCGGAATTCAGAGATGTCGTATGGGAGACAAATACTTGGAATGTAGGGGGGAGGTTGAGTAAAGATTGGAACTGTATTGGAATGTACCATGGTAGGGGTGGATGGGGGCGAAAGGTTGGAGGGAACTGGAGAAGCGTGGCAGGGGACAGAAGAGACGGGAACTGGGTGGTGGCAGAAGAGAAGAAACTTGGGAAATGGGAACTGGGAGGATAGGTAAATTACGTGGAGGAGGGGAACCTCTGCACGTGTAACTGAAGCCAGTGAGAGGGGGGAAGAACTAGGGACAGAGACAGGTGGGTAAAGATGAGGGAGGTGGATGGAGATGGGTATGGAGGTGTTACCGGACTCTTTTTGTGGACTTTTGAGAAGTTAGAGGACGATGGGAAGAGGGTGTAGTACGAGGGTCTCGTCGATACTGAGGCTTGTAAGAGAGACTCGAAAGAAGCGAGAATTAGACTGAGGCGTGAAGTAGGGTCGGTATGAGCGAGGCAGCGTAATAAGGATTAGATACAGGTGGTGATTATGGGAGAGGTACCACAGAGGTGGTGTAGAAGATGGGATACCAGAAGTGGGACAGGGACGTTTTGAAACCTCGGCAATTTGAAAACACGTGGGAGTCTCCATTGGTGGCGGAGTATGTGAACACTGCCATGGCACTTAAGGGAGAACTTCTGTCTCTTTGAGGTATACGGATTCCCGCTAGTTTATATTAGACTGGACAACGGCCGAGAGTAGAAGGGTGAGCCTCAATGACAGTTAAGGCAAGAGGGAGATCGATTGCAAGTCGTTTTAAGAATGGGTCATCGGCCACCTCAGACTGGGCATTCGGGACCGATAGATCTGCAATATTTTGCGGATGGCCAAAATCGCCAGCAATTTCTACACTGTTGTGGAGTAGGGATCACCTTTCGAACTTGTATCCTATTGTCCTGCTAGTATAAACTGAGGATGGGAGTTCTCGGCTGTCAAAAGTTAATCGAGGCCACAGTGCTAGGGTATAGTCTCCGCCACGGGCAGGAAGAAACGTAAGTGTCTACCTTGAGGATTGGGAGATCTTGCGAGTTCCTGCTGTTCTGATTGTCGGTATGCACTCGTCTCTGAAATTTGTTGAAACTATGGTTTGGGGCAGAATAAACGGTACCACTACACAAGAATTGAAGGGAATGATGTTTTTCAAGGGTGACAGGAACAGTTCTATTGGGAAAGACGAGGTGAGCTCACGAGCCTGTGGGTGCATCTGTACGGTAAGATGCGCCGTACCGCACTCTTAAGAGCATGAAAAGAAATTTCTTTACCAACATGGCGTAGGAGTGCCTTGCCAATTCTATGGTCAGAATGATAGGCAGTAGAGGAAGTTGGTCGTAAGTGAAGAATTGAGCCACTAGGTCTGTCTGAAAACTGAGCGTGGATAAGGTTGTGAAGGACGTGTCGATCGTTTCTGAGAAGATCGAGAAGGTGAAGGTGGAGAAGTTTCATCAGCAGGTAATTGTCGTTTGACGTTTGGCGTGGGACCGAGTTGGTCCGAGTTTGGAAGGCGTCGGCGATTTGAAAATTGCCGCACCGTAGAGGGATGAGGCCGGAAACATAGTCAGAGCGAGAGCGAGGTCTGATAAATCGAAGGAGTCCAGTCGAGGCCTCAGTTCCTTGATGCGGGTGAGGAAACAGCTCGGCAATAGTTACAGAGGCAGGAGGAATGTCTGAAGAGTGGTCCTAAGACGAGGCGGGTCAGAACGGGCGGCGGTATCAAGAAGGGGCCCGGGTCGGGTACAGGTTCATGGAATATAGGGCTGCTATGGTTAGGTTAATTTCTTTCTTTTTGTTTTTAGAAAAAAAAAGAAAGAGAAAAAGAAAATAAAAAAAGAAAAAAAAAGGGGGGACCGGGGGGAGGGATAGTTTCCTAGGGGAGGAATGAAAGGGCCAGAAATCTCCCTCCGCGCCCAAGAGACTCGACCCCGATATAGAGCAGATGCAGGCATGGAACACGTGCCCATACCTACCCTTCATGCCAGTAAACCAGCAAATCTGGGATGCAACCTCACATCTGCCGAGTACCTCGGTGGACAAATGGCGAGGGCGGGCCGGATATCCTCCACATAGCATACATCTTCAGCCACCACCACCGGAATCCGAAAGGTGGCTTCCAGAGATACACCCGCTCGCCCAAAAGACACCCAAAGCTATCCGGTATAATCGGAGAGGGATCGGGACATCCCCGTAGGCAATCCAGATTCCGGCAAACTACGCCACCGCTCTAAGAAACCTAACGGTATGGGAAGGGACCCCGGTTGTCCATTTCCCCCTACCTAGGAACTAGCGCGCACTGTGGGGAGCAATCCAAAGAGGCAAAAGAGGAAAGGGCAAAAGGGGAGGAGTGGGAGGTGGAGGAGGAAAGGAAAAAGGGGAGGATGGGGAGGATGGGATAGGGGAGGGGAGATTGGGGGGTAATTAGGTTCGGTCTGAGGAAGAAGACCGATAGGTCTAATTCCTCAGACCAAGAGCCTCTTCACCACGCCAAGGAGCCCCCCTTGAAGAGGCTACCATGGAAAACTTATCAATTATTCACACTGGCAGGTATTCTCATGACAACTTTGGTTATGAATATGGCACTGTAAACCTGCCCTGGCAGTTTTCAGAAAATACCAATTACAGGTACTGCTCACCTTACATTACTTTTACTTCACAATGGTGCAAAAGCGATTACTCTGGAGATGAAAATTACCCAGCATGAAGGTGGCAAGTCTATAACTTGCATTCATTTACTTTTCAGTACTGGTATTTACAGTAATTGTTCATTTATTCACCAACTAGTTACTCATTTCTTTAGCATACTGTATATCCATATTCTACTTGCGATGGGTTCATTGGAATGTAACCCCATGTAAGTCGAGGAGTACCTGTATTACATAACTGAGGCGGTCATACAGTGCCTAATTAAAAAAAATGGATTATAGGTCCAATTCTTTAGATCAAGAGTCCCTCACCAGCACCTAGGGACCTTCCTTAACAGGTAAAAGTACCAATTACACTATTTAATGCTTACACAAATTTCTTCTAAAAATTGTAAATCGACACAAATTTTCTTTTAACTGCTAGTCACATTCCCTGACAAATTATATGCTAAAACCTCTACACTCATTACAGTACATGGCAATTCTAAACCTGTAGGCCATGCAGTACTTGTGTGGCTGACTACAGCCAAAATGGCAAATATGAAATACTCATTACACTATTGCAATCTGTAATAGCTGAATTTTTATTTCATACATTAAAACATTGTGTATCATTTTATTCACCTCATCCATTCCATCCCCAATTGATGACATTCTTCCTATCATTTCCCTTTAATTCCTTTATATCTGACTACCCATCTCTGTAAAACAGTAGGGTACATATATATTCTCACCTTGTTCCTCTTATCATTTTCTAATGAACATCAATGCATTTGTTTCCATGACCTACACATCCACCCCTTACCACTAGTAGCAACAACTGTTCTGGCCTAATGTTAGTACCCAAAGTGGCAGAAGCTTTATCCACTAATTTTACTCAAAGATGCATGACAGTATTGTCTGTTGGGTGTAGTAAGCATTTTCTCCATCACAAAACCATTGTGAAAATGTTTGCAGATTTAGTTTTCCGTGTATCATGCTATCAGAATAACAGCCGGAGCCCATTCCAGAAAAGAATTTGGACCTATGAATGTACAGGGTACACAACAGTAATGATACAGCTGAAAATGATCTGTAGGACTGGGAATGAAAGGGGAAAAATAAACCACAAGGAATTGAAGGGAAAAAAACAGAAATGGAAGAACTGTGTACTTTACAGATCCTAGAGACTTGGAGGTTAGGAAGGAAACCCAAATAAACACTCGCTCAGCAGGTTGACAGCTGCACTGTACATTCCACCTCCAGAACTCAGTTCAGCTAACCAGTTTCACTGAATGCATTCACATTACCTTCATGTGTCAAATTTCCAAAACCACTTCCCTCTATTCATCCACTTGTGCAGATTACACACTTGCTGGATACTCAAAACCCTAACTAAAACCTTCACCCACTCCATCCAACTGTTCATGGAATGACTCATCCACCCTGAATTTATACACCCTCTTAGTCACTATTCTCCACCCTCTGAATTATATCTTTCATATACACCACCACCTAATTTCTATACTCCATATACTCCATAATGTTCACACACAATCTCAAAACATGACATCACCACTGCCCTTAGCCAAACCGTGAACTCATTGCCAACAGGTACATTTTTTTTAATCATCATCCCAGTCCCTGTCTTCAGTTGTATAATGCTTAAGAATATATAATTTGCATAACATTTAAAAAAAAAAAAAAATCTGTTTCTATCTATGCCAAGCAGTCTATATAATATTAATGATATACAATACCAAGTCTATGATGACTGACATGTGCAACAGCTGGGTATCTATTATGTTTCAACAAGTTTTTATAATACAGAGAATACGTACAGACGACAGTGGAAGGTAACCAGTCCCTCAGCCTTGAAAGTGCTCACTTAGTCTTAATCAACCATTTATATGGACATCCTCGTGTATGTGATGTAGTGATTGAAATACTGATATTGACTAACCTTTCTCTTTTTCTAATTATACAGGCAAGCTTTTTTGTGTTCATTTATTACTATTGATTCAACATTAACTCCTAAATCAATTAAAATTGAATTAACAGGCATAGAAGATGTGATTAAACCAAAGAGAATCAACCGATCAAGAAATGGGCCAACAGAAGAAGTAGCTGACAAGTTCCTCTGCCAGCTGTCCAAGAAACAAATGGAAGGACTTTTAGAAGTATACAAGTATGATATAGAGCTCTTTGAATATGATGTCTCAAAATATATAAATTGTACCCAATCAAAAAGTTGAAGACAATACTGTTATAAATATGTAGTACACTTTATAAATACTTGTAGTAAAGATTTCAACTTTCTTCCAGTCATTTGTAAAAGAACATTCATGTGTGACAAATACAGAATTATTCAGAGGCAAGACATCACCAATTATACCAAATGTACGATAGTCATGTACTAGATGTAAACAGTGGCTTAAGATGGTGCTCCTCGACTTATGATGGCATTTGTTCATATGAACCCATCATAAATTTAAAATATACCAAGTCAAATATGAATGATAAATACCGTAACTGAATAAGTGAACATATAATTACTCTAACTAAATATCAGCATTGAAAAGTAAATAAACGAATACAAGTTTATTCTATCAATAAATGTACAGTACTGTACAGTACAAAATTATTTGTTTTGACATTACACTGCACCATTGTAAAGCCAAAATATCACATTTCGAACCATCATAAAGCGAGGAGCATATGTAGTTGTGGAAGTTTTACTATGGTTAACATTTAACCAACATTAAAGATTACAACATGAAGGGATGGCTACCATAGGCCTAACTGCTAATTGGCCATTTCTTCAATAAGATGAAGTTCAAATTAATTTCTTCCAAAAAATATATAGAAACACAGTAGTATATATTGTATTTTATTAGTATGATGATTGTAGATAAGATTTAATTTTAGTGACAATTCTCTTGAATTAACCCTTAAACTGTCCAAATGGAGATCTACGTTTGCTCACATAACGCTCGGAACGTAGATCGACATTCGATTTTACACGCTTTTTTATGTAAAAAAAAAAAAAGTAGATCTACGTTCGGAGCACAATGCGAGTGAACGTAAATCTACGTTTGGACAGTTTGAGGGTTGAAGACAAGGGATGCAAAATCCATAAGGGTCATACTCCTGAGAATGAGAAATCAAGTTTAATCCAAGGATGGGAAAAATACCAGTATGTATCTACTTCAATCAAGGCACCTCCTTAGAAGGGATAACTCCCAATAGATTGGACTTTTCTTTAGAAAAGAAATACATTTTGGTGTATCACCAAATGCTATGTATCCCCGAGTGTACTTCCATTAACCCGTAAACGGTCCAAACGCATATATACGTTCTCTCGCGTAGTGCCCCAAATTTTGAGAAAAAGTTTTTTTTTTTAATAGGAAAAGAGCATATGGTACCCAGGCATCCTCAATTATTTTAATGTGGCACACAGTGAGTGCGCACACCCATTCTCTCATGTCTAGGCGACTCAGGCTTATCGTGGCAATGTTGAATGTATGACAAATAAAACTTTTATATATATGTTTGGGGCACTAGCGGTAAAAACGTTATATATATACACACACACACGTTTGGACCGTTTACGGGTTAATATGCAAATTTTCAAGTTAGTGGCTGGAGAGGACTGGAGAAGTTTGGCAGCAGTTTGAGCCAGACTGGGAATTTCAAATGTCATTTGATGTACTATCTGTTATTACTTGATTTAACCTGTATCAGGATAAACAAAGCATTAATAACAGTGCTGACCCCTTCCCTCTTTCACCCATATGGCAAATCTCCAAGTACGATGTTGAATCCCTCGGCAACAGATTCATGGCTGTCTACGTGTACGCATATGCCAAAGCAAATACATACAATTTGTAAATACTGTACACATGCACAGCACACACTGATACAGTAGGTTGACTGATAAAGCTCAATTCTGGCAAACACATCTAATAGAGTACATACTGTTTAAATTTTAGTAGTAAACTGGAAGAAGCTTAGTATACACAACCACTGAAAGATTAAAAAACAGGACAGGAAGAGCATGCCATTACTCTTTCAATGACAAATAGTTAATTACAAATTGATAAGAGGAAGGATGGGTAGTGTATTCTACTCACACTTATCCCCTAATTCCTTGAGTTTGGTATGGTGTCTCACAGGTAAAAGTTGACATGTTCATGAAGCACTTACTTCAGATGCCTCAGGCAACAAATTTATGGACAAAGAAATTTGGTTAAGATAAGATTGGGTACTCCATCAGACTGAAAACCGGCCTATAAGGCTACGATAAATTGATTACGTCATGTCTATCCTTACAGTATATATGATGTAAAGCTAATGCAAAGAAAACATTCAGAGGATGACTGCCAACACTGAGTGACATGGACAGATTGCAAGTACAGTATAATGAAATGTCCACCTAAGGTCATTCAACCCTCAAAAGTGTAATGTGACCACAATAGGGAGGTGAAAAATAGTACCAAACTGGTTGACAAGGCATGAAAAAAAAACAACAACAATTAACCTATTACTAGAGACCCACAAACAGTATAATATCAATGGAATTAATACAAGAATAGTCTTCAGAGACCTCAGCAAAAACTCCAATATGATGCACACAAACTTGCACGAGGTCAGAATTATGGTGGTAACACTCACATGGAGTTCATCCTTCCTCAGATTCATAAAATAAAGCTCAAGAAAGAAAAGGAATTGACTAGAAGGTCAAGCGCTTTAAATTATGGACAAGATTTGCAAGGACAGGTTTAGAGAGTCGAATCTTAAAATGCTGGAAATATAAAATAAAAGGGGACAATCATAACTCAAAATACTCTGGTATTAAGGCAAATGCTATTCAAAGGGGATGGGCCAGAACATTACAAAATTAAGATGAAAGTGAAAACGAGCAGCAAGACTAAGCTTCAATTTGAGGATGGCGAGAGTGAAATATGCTTGTAGTAAATATGAGTATGGTGCTTTAGAGAGGTACCACAGTGGAACAAGTTCAGTGTTGGGTCACTAGATTGATACCACAACAGAGGTGAGATCTATAAGGAAAGATTTTATAAACAATCTCATGACTTGAGGAATGCATATAAAGGAAAAAATAGGACTATAAAACACATTGGGACACAACCAAGGGAGGCACTGACAGGCTGTTTGACATGGGAAGGTCCAGGACAAGAAAATGTTCAAGCTGAACACCCAAATTAGTCATGAAGGACATTGAAAACTTTGTTTACAGTTTACGGGTAATAAAGCAGAATGAGCTTGATCGTAATATACACAGATTCAATTGTAATATAGGATGCCAGACCTAATCATGTCAACTTGAACATTATAGAGGTAGGCAACATTAACAGTTAAATACAAACATCAGCGTACATGTACACAAACACACTAGGCCAGTATACACACACTGTACAAACAGTTCTATGAACCTTGATAACTGCACAAAAAATAAGGTATTAATCTTTAGAGACTTTCTAGTTGGAGATATTGCATAATTGTGAAGCAGTGCCTTTTAAAACACACTGCAAATATTGTAGATTAAGTAAATTTCATTACTATTGAACTCAAAATTTTAAATATTCTAATGTTTAAAATTTATTGGCATAAAATTTTATGCATCAAGTGTATTAGCAGGATATTTTTCCCTAACATTTACATTGCATTGTATTCATTGTCCCAACCCTGTGTTATGATCTTTTAGAAATAAAAATGCAATTTGGCAAAACTAGTTTAACAAATGCCTCTAAAAATAACGAGTATTTCATCCCACATTTTGAAAAGTCTAACCCATATTAAAAAAAAAAAGGCTGTATTCAAGAAAATTAAAACAGTAGCCAATCATTTACAGAGCAATTCATATCAAACTATCCACTGTTAGTGTGCACACTCAAATGCCACCGTTTTTAATGAACAAGAAAATATTCCACACCCGGTAATAGAGTTAAGTAGCATTAAACACGATGAAAATTATGATTAACGCCTCAAACAGTATATTACGATGTTCAAGGAGGACCTGTGGTGCGATTTTAATATTAGGGATGGGACGATACCAAAATTTTTGTAGATACCAGATACCAATATGCTGACACACCCCTAAACTAATAAAATTGATTTTTATTGCTAAAAATATAATGCTATAGGTCAAGTGGAATTTTCATGAGGTAAAAAAAGAAAGGTTTCTAAAAAAATAACTGACATGGTTAACTTATTTATTAGTTCATTTATATAACTACAGACGTGTAAAAAAAAAAATACACATTGCTTACAATAAATAACTAAAATTTAAATAATAGATATCTTTTATAGGTTTAAGCTTCACTTTTACATACTGGGTATTTACATCTTCATTAAAGTTAATTCATCTAACAGACAAGTCACACCATGACAACCTGGAGATACCTGGAGAGAGTTCCGGGGGTCAACGCCCCCGCGGCCCGGTCTGTGACCAGGCCTCCTTAGGTCAGTGTCCCAGGATGCGACCCACACCAGTTGACTAACACCCAGGTACCCATTTTACTGATGGGGAACATAGACAACAGGTGGAAAGAAACACGTCCAATGTTTCTACTCTGGCTGGGAATCGAACCCGGACCCTCACCGTGTGAAGCGAGAGCGTTAACCACCAGGCCACCAATGACAAGTTTTAAGAAAAAAAAAATTCTCAAAAGTAAACTTGAGTTGTTCTTACAATTAAGACATAGGTGAATTCTAAATTTTGCTTAAAATTACACAACAGGTACTCCTCGAGGGTTAGTAAATGTGCATAAGCATAGCCAGACAGGTGCACCACAAAATCTTTGGTGTACACCACAGCCTAATTGTTTTTAGGCTACCAGACTGTCCTACACCCATGGTAAACCAACAGTCCTATAAAGTGCACAACAACTGTTTCCAGATCTTCGGTACTGCTTGATAATATGGCTGTTACTACTTTTTCGTTTAGATGACCACTGAATGTGAGAAAACGTGCCTTGTCCTGCCTCTTGCATTTTTTTTTTACAATATAACGGTGCTGAGATTAATGGGATCCAACTTTACTTCTCTCTGGGATCCAGTCTCAGATTAGTCGAGCTGTATGATTAATACAATAGAATTATTTGGTTATTCAATGCTTTTAACCCCTTCAGGGTCCAAGGCCAAAATCTGAAGTGGTGCTCCAGTGTCCAAGAAATTAAAAAAAAAAAAAAAAAAAAAAAAAAAAAAAAATTCTTACAGAATTAAAGAGCATATTTTTGTGAAGGTAATAAGACAAAAAAAAAATTCTGATCAGTACTTACCGAGATACAGTGCCAAGAAGTTTGTCAAAAATAATGTGGTGGCGGCAACATCGACGAATTCCACATACGTGCATTACATTATTTAGCGGTTTTTATAGTTTTTTTCTTTTCCAGTTTTTTTCTTTTCCTACTAACATTTGGGGCCTGAGAGACCAATACTGTATATAATGTATATATATAAACTCACTGTATTGAACACAATAACTGCACTAAAGTTATTATATTATTGTTTACCACTGTTGTTTATTACAATAAACATGCACAAATATTGTATAATACTAATGTTCTATCATATATTTACAATCACTGGACATGGTTTTAGAACTGCTGGAGCTTGTGGAACTCCTTGAAACAAGGCACCATGCACAGAGGCACCTTACATTCCTCACACATAAACCGAGTGTCTTTGCGTCTTTGTTGCCGTCGTTTTGTTTGTGCACAGACAATGCATCTCTTCTGAGCAAATTTCTTCTGAGTTGAAGGAAGCTGTATTATGAAATGATCACTTTCCCTCCTCAAACGCTTGGATATATCCTGAGTAATTCGAGGACCTTGTTGTATAGCAGGTGTTCTTACCTGGTACTTCATTATGAGTTGTCTGACAACAAACAAAATTCATCATACGGTGGTCTGTTGCCAGTCTTTATTTGGTACATATTATATGCATTGAGCATTGAAATGTCCATGAGATGGAAGAAAAGTTTCATGTACCACTTGTAACTCTTACGAACAGTCAACAAAACCAATCTGCATGTCACATTTGTCAACCAAGCGCATGTTTTGTGTATAATCACTGTCACTGGTTTTCGAATACGTTCATTAGTCACTCGATCAACTTTGCCACTGTCTTGCATTTCATTACGGTGAATGGTTGTCAACAATGTGACATCTCGTTTGTCATGCCACCGTAATGCCATGATGTCATTGGCAGTAAACACCTGCACGTCATCACCACGAGCACCTGCGTTGAGCCTGGGCATATGTTTACGATTAGAACGCACTGTGCCACACACCTGTCTTGTTCACTCGCATGAAATCACTGAGTAATGGGCTTGTGTACCAGTTATCGGTATATAATGTATGCCCCTTACCAAGATAAGGTGCCATCATGTTTCTCACTACGTCACCTGAGATACCCAATAACATCTTGGTATCTTTCAATGTTTTACTTCCCGTGTATACAACAATATCCAACACCAGGCCACTGTCACAGAGTACAAACAGTTTTATACCAAAGCGTTTCCTCTTGCTCGGTATATACAGGAAGGCCCCGCTTTACGGCGTTTCACTTTACGGCGTTCCGCTAATACGGACATTTCAAATTATGACCAAAACTCGTTATACGGCTCCCCCCACCTGACTTTCTAATACGGTCACCGTGCCCCACCCTGTTTGTTTACATTCTCCATGAGCTCAGTAAGCACTAAGTCTCTCCATTTTGTCTGGAAACTCCAAAATTTCAAATGTTTTTAAAAGTTATTTCATATTTTATATATACTCTGATAATTATACTTATGTATACCTGTACCTAAATAAACTTACATACATCGAGTCATTTAAATGTCGTATATTACGTTAATATACACATTTTTCATTAATCCATCCATGATATTTTTTTTCAAAATTATATAATAAACACGATGCATAACATATAAATAAGATAAATACACCCCACAGTAGAATAAATAAACATAAATGTGAGATGTGGTAGCAGACGACTTGCACAAGTGACGCCATAATAACAATACTCACCAAGTCTCATTAAATGTCGTATATTACGGTAATATACACATTTTCATTAATCCATCCATGATATTTTTTTCAAAATTATATAATAAACACGATGCATAACATATAAATAAGATAATACACCCCACAGTAGAATAAATAAACATAAATGTGAGATGTGGTAGCAGACGACTTGCACAGTGACGCCATAATAACAATACTCACCAAGTCTCATTAAATGTCGTATATTACGGTAATATATACACATTTTCATTAATCCATCCATGATATTTTTTTCAAAATTATATAATAAACACGATGCATAACATATAAATAAGATAAATACACCCCACAGTAGAATAAATAAACATAAATGTGAGATGTGGTAGCAGACGACTTGCACAAGTGACGCCATAATAACAATACTCACCAAGTCTCATTAAATGTCGTATATTACGGTAATATACACATTTTCATTAATCCATCCATGATATTTTTTTCAAAATTATATAATAAACACGATACATAACATAAAAAGATGATAAATACACCCCACAATAGAATAAATAAACAAATATAAGATGTGGGAGCCTGGTTTGTTTACTCTGTGCCTGGCCTGTCACCTCTCATGTACTCATTCTTTCTCTCTCTCATTTATTCGTTTTATCTCATTTACTTACTCCTGACCCTACATTAAGACTACAAATATTTTAAGGTAAGTAATGAGTGAACTGTATATACATTTTATCGCTCTGGGATGCTTAAATATCATAGAATAGTATGTGTGGGTGGGGTGGCCTGGTAAGGTAGCCTGGCTATTACAATACATACCACACTTGATTTCTTACAATAAATACTACTTGTCTCACCCTAGATTAAGACTATAAATATTTTAAGGTAAGTAATGAGTGCACTATGTGTGTATTGTACCTTTTTATTGTTTTTTGATGCCTGGTTCTATTGCTAACTTAATATATGTTAGTGTAAACTTGTTATCTAGTGTTTGTATGCATTTATAAGTGGAAAAAAAGGGTGTTCCACTTTACGGCGATTTCCGCTTTACGGCGGTAGCCTGGAACCTAACCTGCCGTATAAGTGGGGCCCTCCTGTACTGCTTGAATTACAGTCTACCTTTGAACAAAATCAAAGACTCGTCAATTACAAGATTCTTGAATGGATAAAAGTACATGCTGAACTTTTGTTTGAGATGCATGAAAACATTTCTAATCTTGTATAACCTGTCACTTCCGTCAGGCCTGGTTTTGTCAGAGAAGTGCAACATACGTAAGAGCAAGATAAACCTGTTCACTGGGATGATTTCACTGAAGACCGGGGTAGAAATTAGCCGATCTGTGGACCAGTATGCTTTTATATTATGCTTATAGACATGAGGCATAAGCATTATTGTTGCAAAAAACAAATACATTTCTGCAACAGTCGTCTCTTTCCACCTGTGTAGTCTTGACTGTGGTGATATGATCGTATTTGCCATGGTGTACTCAAAATACTTATTACTTTCCCTGACAATAGTTTCCATCAATGGCTGGTCAAAGAATAATTCAAAGAATTCCAGTTCATTGGCCATGGTCCCAAGGGGACAAGTAAGTAGAATTCCACTTTGAGAGTCATCAAAGTGGTGAGGCTTGGGAACAAAATTGGGATTTTGCTGCCAATCCCACATACGGTTTGCTGGTGGATACTGGACATCATAGGCTGGTTGTGCGGATGGTTGTGGTGGGCTGGTGGCTGACGCTCCGCTTTGTCCTTGAACTGACGAGTCAGCAGCGTGGGTCCCACCCTGGGCTGGCGAGTCACGCATGGCGGTGCCACTACCATCACCACTAACACCAACCACTGATGCCTGTGGTCTATCCATGCCAAGTGTAGCCACATCATCCTCACTATCACTACCTAAAACTGGTGTAGGGCCACGGGATGTACTCCGGGATGTACTCCGTCCCCTGGGCACAGCATAAGGTACACTACCCGAGTGCATGCGGCGGCGAACATACCGACGCTTCACTGGTGAATATGATTCCTCACTATCACTACTCGAATGATCGTCGAGCGCAATAAAATCACAAACCACGTCACTATCATCATTACTGAAGTCAGAGTCCTGGCCACGCGAAAATATCAGTTTCCTCTTGCGTTGAGGAACAACCGACCGTGAGTCACGAGTGCCCACACCAGAGGTAGAAGGTTGAGGATCATCAGGGTTTCCTGCACTATTATCGATATCCTGGTCATTCTTTTCGGTCATTAACTGATCAAAGCCGTAGAATTCGTCTTCATTTCCACTTCCATCAGTGTCAGAACTATCAGATAGGAAGAGGAGAGTCCCAATTTTCCGTGGAGTGAGAGCTGACTTGCGACAAGGCATGGTGAACAAGGGTAACTGAGCCGGCGTTCCCACAATGCAATGCGGGCGCCTAGATTTTTTGTTTATGGCGCACACCCACCACGCAGACCCGTTCTCTCACATGTAGGCCTATGAGCGCTTTCGTGCTAAATTTGACGGCGCTAGAATTTTGGCGTAGATCTACGGTTTGGACACAACGTGAAGCCGTAGATCTATGGGACGGACCCTGAAAGGATTAACAGTTGCTAATATTAATTTCCTGTACTACCAATTTTTAACTAAGACAATTTTCCATTATCAGTACCAATTTGCTATTGTGACTAATTTACTGTCATTACAGACATCAATCATAATATTGTATAGTAAACTCAAACCATTCAAAGTTTATTAGATACAATGGTACCTCGAGTTACAAACTTAATTCATTCCAGAAGGCTGTTAGAGTGCCGATACAAACCGAATTTGTTCCCATAAGGAATAATTTAAATTAGATTAGTCTGTTTCAGACCCCCAAAAATACACTACCATAATTGTTCGAGTTTGGGGCTGTTCGAAACTCGGGTACCACTGTACAATACAAAACTGTAGTGTTTGATGAAGGGTAAATCCCATCCTATTTAAGCCAAAAAATTTGGGTTCCTGGGCCCTTAGTCAGGCACTGCACTCTGGTCTCTCAAACTGCCACTACAGTAAACCAATCTTATTTTATAAATTTGGAGATATAATAGCCATAATAGATTTTAAAGTGTAGGCAAATTAACACAAGATTTCTTGGAAATTATAAGTTTCCCTTGCTTTTCTATTGGTTAACTAGAATTCACTGTCTAATGCCAGAGTTCTTTCAGTATTCACCTGTATGCAATAGACATCTGCTGTATACAATCAGCATAGTTCACAAAAGCACAGGTTCTCCTTAAATAGACTTAGGTGAGTGTGAGTGAGCATAGTACAGCTGCCAAGGGCTACTGCATTGTGACATCAGTACAGTATGTGTAATTGACAAGTTTTATCCAAAAGCAAAAAAATTAAAAGTAACATTTTCACAAGATTATTTATTTATATTTGGTTATAATTACAGCACAGTACTATATAGGCTTTATGCATTGACAATAGTAAATACTCATGAAAGCTTTTCCTTGAGAAATCACATACTATATTTACAGGGGTAAAATGTATGTATATTTCCAGTGCCCTGATACTGTATTAAAAGTACAGTGGAACCTCGGTATACGACCAGCTCCCTACTCAAACAAAGCTCAGCACTACCAAACAAATACGACCTGCCAGAACTTCGCTGTAAACTATTTTGCGTTTCTTCGCATTTTTTGGTGTTTTTTGTATTACAGTGGAACCTAATTTTTCGTCCACTTTATCGGCCGATTTGTATTTAGGCCGGTTTTTCGGTGGAAATTTTGCTCCATATTTCGGCTGTTGCCTCGTATATTGGCCACATTAGACGCGTTAGCCTGCCTGTCTCGCCAGGACACTGGGCTTTGGTCAGTCAGTCTCCTTTTGTCTGTCGGCGAGTGAGCATACACTCCACGCATTCATCCAAACATTTCCTGAAAATCCATTGTTTTTGGTGATTTTTTTTATTAAGTGCAACTGAAATAAGTCACCATGGGCCCCAAGAAAGTTCCTAGTCAAGTTCCTTTAGTAAAGAAAGTGAGAAACATGATGGAATTTAAGAAGTAATAAAAAAATATGAGTGGTAGACGGGTGCTGGAACCTGCCAGGATGTATGGCAAAAACAAATCAACAATCACTTCTATCCTGGCAAAGGAAGAGCAAATCAAGGAAGTTGATGTGGCGAAAGGAGTAAACCTGTTAACGAAAGTGAGATCACAAACAAATGAAGATGTGGAGTAGTAGTTGTGGATCAGGGAAAAACAGTTAGCGGGAGATAGTGTTTCAGAGATGATCATTTGTGAAAAGGGAAGGCAGCTGCATGCCGATCTCGTAAAGAAAATGCCTGGTACTAGTGATGATAGTGAATTTAAGGCCAGCAGAGGCTGGTCTGAGAGATTTAAGAAGCGTAGTGGCATACACAGTGTTGTAAGGCATGGGGAGGCTGCAAGTTCTGACAAACGTGCGGCTGAAAAATTTGTGCAGGAATTCAAGGGGTATGTACAGACTGAAGAATTCCAACCCCAACAAGTGTTCACTTGTGACAAAATAGGCCTCTTTCGGCAGAAAATGCCAAAGGGGACTTGCATCATGGAGGAGGAAAAGGCACTGCCAGGGCACAAGCTAACATTTGTTCTGTGCTAATGCTAGTGGGGATTTCAAAGTGAAGCCTTTACTTGTGTATCACACTGAAAATCCCAGTGTGTTCAAGAAAAACAATGTCATTAAGAGTACATTGTGTGTGATGTAGAAAGTTAATCGTAAGGTATGGGTCATGAGGCAACTTTCCATTGACTGGGTCCATGAAGCGTTTGGCCCAAGTGTGAAAAAATACCTCCTGGAAAATAAATTGCCACTCAAGTGCCTCCTGGTAATGGATAATGCTCCTGCTTATCCTTCAAACTTTGTAGACCTATTGTCTAGGGATTTCCGATTTATAACAGAAGTTCTTGCCTCCTAACACCACTCCTCTCATCCAGCCCATGGATCAGCAGGTCATTTCTAACTTCAAAAAACTGTACACAAAAGCAGTGTTTCGAAAGGGCTTTGAAGTGACCTCAGACACTGAATTGACCCTAACAGAGTTCTGGAGGAATCTCTTCAATATCCTTACCTTCTGGGACAGATTACGGCCAAAAAATGAGGTTCCACTGTATTTGTATAAACAAGTCAACATGGGGCCTACAACGATTAGTGATAACAGCCAACCAAACAAAATTGGTGGGAAGAACTTTTTCGATATTCAAACGGAGCGGCACTCAGACAGCCTTCTGGAATGAATTAAGGTCGCATACCGAGGTTCCACTATTTTTAAACGACTATCTGTTACCAGTATAAACACACATCAGGCATGATTAAATCTTCAGTTATTTTCTCAATATCAAATCATCTGATACTCCACAAGCTTGGTGATATTTCAGTCATGGACAAAGTATCTTTTCAATCAATGAAAACTGCCCACCAGGGTAAGGTTTCCCCATAAGATATTACATAATCTATTTCTACAAGTACATGTACAGCATATACAGGCCTAGCTGAAACCAATGACATACTACTTTACAGAAAGCTCCTTGTTATTCAGAGCATTTCAGGCAAATTAGGTCAGTTTTGTTCCCAGGATGCAACCAACACCAGTCAACTAATACCCATAGCTCCTTTGCATAAGGTAGGTAGTACAGCACTAGCTAAAAATTACAGACCAGTAGCCCGAACCTCTCGCATCATAAAAATCTTCGAAAGAGTGACGAGATGGCAGATTACAAATTTCATGGACCAGCACAACCAACATAACCTGAACCAGCATGGTTATAGAGCAGGACGATCATGCCTGTCACAGCTGCTGAACCATTATGACAATTACGGAGGCATTGGAAGACTACCAAAACGCAGATGTGATTTACACAGATTTTGCAAAGGTGTTTGACAAACACAATCATGAAGTGACAGCGCATAAAATGAAGGCCATGGGCATTATGGGGAAGGTAGGCAGATGGATTTTTTGGTTCCTAACGCAGGACACAAAAAGTAGTAGTGAACAGGGCAAGATCCAGCATCAGTGAAGTCAAAAGCACAGTGCCCCAAGGCACGTTGAGAAAGTAAAGCACCTAAACTACTGGGAACACCTGCATGTCTTGAACGTCTATTCACCATAGCGGAGGAGAGATACACGATAATATATACCTGGAAAATACTCAAGGGCCTGGTCCCAAATCTGCACACTGCCATAACATACTGGAGTGAGATATGGGAGGCAGCATAAAATAAACATGTTAAGCAACATGAAAATAAAATAGGGAGAACAGCAGTGCTTTCAATATTTAATCCTTAGTGTAAATTTTTAACCATACAAACAGGAGGGAGGAGATTATAAATCAAGATTAGAGGACAGGAGACAAAGGAATGAGAACCTTCTTGAAGAAAACCAAACTAGAAAAAAGATTTTACAAGTCAACACGAGGTGCTACTTCACTCTACAGTGTATTTTGCTTTACAGCAGTAGCCTGGAACCTGACCTGCCATATAATCAAAGCCCTACTGTACATGGGAAATGTACAGAGGCAATGTCAAGACTCGCTAAATATGGAGAAAAAAATTACAACTGCACCCATAATTCAACCAGGAATACAAGTGAAGTTAAGATCATTGGAGGTTCGATCCAAGGAAAGGGAGTAATTCAGATTTCTTGAATCAACAGCCCCTTACCAAAATCATGGACCCCCTCCCATTAAGGGATTTTTCCAAGGAGGGAAATCACCCTCCTACTAGAGTTCCATACATCTTTCAATCACCAAATGAATACTTGCCAGAATGCTATTTGTAGTTTGTTCCAAAACAGATTCACACTAGAATAACTGCCTACAGTAACTAAGATCTGATGCAAATGATCTACCTCACCCTAAAGTACCCAGCATGTAATACAGTAGTCAATAGCATGTAAGTGTACATACAAGTTTAAGTCTGTTTCAAGAAAATACTCACTGCATAACTTAAAGCAGTGGCATAGCAAGCCTGTATTGAAGCACAGAAGGTAGTAGACTGAGGTGTTGGTCTTGGGATCACTTGGGTTCAGGTACAGGAGGCAGTAGACTGAAGTGTTTGTCTTGGGATCACTTGGGTTTGGGTACAGGAGGTCATCAACTGCAGTGCTGTTCATGGGTCAATGGGCAGTTTGTCTTCCTTTACATACTGTGCTGCAGTACGGAAGGTATGGTGGCTGAAAATAAAAATATTGTCAACTTGGCATTTACCCCAAAAGTGATGATCAAATTTGTGTAACTGGTCACAGGTAACAATTTCTCTCTAATTCTGAAGAGTTTATCAAAGTGGTAAACAATTTACAACTTTTCCATCCTATGGAGAGGGAGCATGGACACGGGGGTCGTCCCACAGTTACTAAAAACAACAGACATAGCCCCACTCCACAAAGGGGGCAGTAAAGCAACAGCAAAGAACTACAGACCAATAGCACTAACATCCCATATCATAAAAATCTTTGAAAGGGTCCTAAGAAGCAAGATCACCACGCATCTAGAAACCCATCAGTTACACAACCCAGGGCAACATGGGTTTAGAACAGGTCGCTCCTGTCTGTCTCAACTATTGGACCACTACGACAAGGTCCTAAATGCACTAGAAGACAAAAAGAATGCAGATGTAATATATACAGACTTTGCAAAAGCCTTCGACAAGTGTGACCATGGCGTAATAGCGCACAAAAATGCGTGCTAAGGAATAACAGGAAAAGTCGGTCGATGGATCTATAATTTCCTCACTAACAGAACACAGAGAGTAGTCGTCAACAGAGTAAAGTCCGAGGCAGCTACGGTGAAAAGCTCTGTTCCACAAGGCACAGTACTCGCTCCCATCTTGTTCCTCATCCTTATATCCGACATAGACAAGGATGTCAGCCACAGCACCGTGTCTTCCTTTGCAGATGACACCCGAATCTGCATGACAGTGTCTTCCATTGCAGACACTGCAAAGCTACAGGCAGACATCAACCAAATCTTTCAGTGGGCTGCAGAAAACAATATGAAGTTCAACGATGAGAAATTTCAATTACTCAGATATGGTAAACATGAGGAAATTAAATCGTCATCAGAGTACAAAACAAATTCTGGCCACAAAATAGAGCGAAACACCAACGTCAAAGACCTGGGAGTGATCATGTCGGAGGATCTCACCTTCAAGGACCATAACATTGTATCAATCGCATCTGCTAGAAAAATGACAGGATGGATAATGAGAACCTTCAAAACTAGGGAGGCCAAGCCCATGATGACACTTCAGGTCACTTGTTCTATCTAGGCTGGAATATTGCTGCACACTAACAGCACCTTTCAAGGCAGGTGAAAATTGCCGACCTAGAAAATGTAACAGAGACTTTCACGCACGCATAACGGAGATAAAACACCTCAATTATTGGGAGCGCTTGAGGTTCCTAAACCTGTATTCCCTGGAACGCAGGAGGGAGAGATACATGATTATATACACCTGGAAAATCCTAGAGGGACTAGTACCGAACTTGCACACGAAAATCACTCATTACGAAAGCAAAAGACTTGGCAGACGATGCACCATCCCCCCAATGAAAGCAGGGGTGTCACTAGCACGTTAAGAGACCATACAATAAGTGTCAGGGGCCCGAGACTGTTCAACTGCCTCCCAGCACACATAAGGGGGATTACCAACAGACCCCTGGCAGTCTTCAAGCTGGCACTGGACAAGCACCTAAAGTCAGTTCCGGATCAGCCGGGCTGTAGCTCGTATGTTGGTTTGCGTGCAGCCAGCAGCAACAGCCTGGTTGATCAGGCTGTGATCCACCAGGAGGCCTGGTCTCAGACCGGGCCGCGGGGGCGTTGACCCCCGGAACTCTCTCCAGGTAAACTCCAGTAAGGAAGCCTGGAAGAGTTACCAGAGTAATACCTTTCTCAGATGGCAAAATCTAAGTTTATTTAGGCACAGGTGTACACAAACAATTATCAAAGTGTAAATTGTCTAGGGGTGTAAAGTTGGTGGGAGGTTATGGACAGGAGCCCCTGGTTACGCTTTTGGGCTATCCTAGGCAATTTACAAACGATCGTACACTGGTTTGTGTGGCCAGCAATAACAGCCTGGTTGATCAGGGCCTGATCCACTGCGAGGCCTGATCATGGACCAGGTCTCGGGGCTGTTGACCCTGAAACACCCTTCAGGTATTACTACATATAATATTTGTGTAACTATTTGTTTGTACCTCTACCTAAATCAACTTCCTATGCTTCAGGTTGAATTCCACAATTATCATGGAAGAGTGTTAAACCTGTAGGGATTATACAGCACTTGTGGAATGGAACACATTCAGGCTTAATTCAGGGAATTGGAGCACAGATGAAGATTATATAATTAAAATAATGGAGCGCTAAACCCATAGGATTACACGGTGCATCTATGGGGGATGGAAGGTATTCAGGCCCAATTCAGGGAACCAGAGCACAGGTCCAATTCCCTAGATCAAGAGCCCCTCGCCAGCATCAAAGAACCTCCCTCGAAGGGCCCTAGATCAAGAGCCCCTAACCAGCATCAGAGCCTCCCTCGAAGGGCCCTAGATCAAGAGCCCCTCACCAGCATCAAAGAACCTCCCTCAAAGGGCCCTAGATCAAGAGCCCCTAACCAGCATCAAAGCCTCCCTCGAGGGGCCCTAGATCAAGAGCCCCTCGCCAGCATCAAAGAACCTCCCTCGAAGGGCCCTAGATCAAGAGCCCCTAACCAGCATCAAAGAGCCTCCCTCGAAGGGCCCTAGATCAAGAGCCCCACATTGCTGACCAACAAGGAGCCAAAATTGGGATGTAGAAGTCTCGGGGGGGGGGGGGGTGTCCTAATTTACACACATCACAATAATTGCATCCTAATTTACACATTACAATAATTTACACACATTACAATAATTGTAAGGAACTTTTAAGTAGTTACACAATCATAGACAGTAATGTGTAAATTACCCAGGATAACCCAAAAAAGTGAGATTGGTTTATTTACTACACTGGTCCAACTAAACTTGTGTAGCTGCAAGCTTTCAAGTTTTTTATATAGTAATGTGTGTACATTAACATAACAAAAAAAAGTTAATGACTTAAATGAAACAAGTCAAAATGTAAGTTAAAAGGTCAACCAGGGAAAGTGAATTAAAAGGTCAAAAAGGGGCAAGTTAAAAGGTCAAAGTTCTGCAGTAGCAGCAGAAAGTTAAGGTAGAAGTAACATCTGGAATAGTAGAAACGGTAGCATAAACAGTAGAAATGGTAGCATAAACAGTAGAAACGGTAGCATAAACAGTAGAAACGGTAGCATAAACAAACGGAAGCATAAATAGTAAAAACGGTAGCATAAACAGAAACGGTAGCATAAACAGTAGTAGAAACGGTAGCATAAATAGAAACGGTAGCATAAAGTAGAAACGGTAACAAACAGTAGTAGAAACGGTAGCATAAACAAACGGTCGCATAAACAGTAGTAGAAACGGTAGCATAAACAGTAGTAGAAACGGTAGCATAAACAGTAGTAGAAACGGTAGCAGAAACAGTAGTAGAAACGGTAGCAGAAACAGTAGTAGAAACGGTAACAAACAATAGTAGAAACGGTAGCAGAAACAGTAGTAGAAACGGTAGCAGAAACAGTAGAAACGGTAGCAAACAGTAGAAACGGAAGCATAAACAGTAGAAACGGTAGCATAAACAGAAACGGTAGCATAAACAGTAGTAGAAACGGTAGCATAAACAGTAGTAGAAACGGTACCATAAACTAGCATAAATAGTAGAAACGGAAGCATAAACAGTAGAAACGGTAGCAGATAGTAGAAACTGTAGCAGAAACAGTAGTAGAAACGGTAGCAGAAAAACGGTAGAAGAAACGGAAGCATAAACAGTAGAAACGGTAGCATAAACAGTAGAAACGGTAGCATAAACAGTAGAAACGGTAGCATAAACAGTAGAATAAACAGTAAAAACGGTAGCATAAATAGAAACGGTAGCATAAATAGAAACGGTAGCATAAACAGTAGAAACGGAAGCATAAACAGTAGTAGAAACGGAAGCATAAACAGTAGTAGAAACGGTAGCAGAAACAGTAGTAGAAACGGTAGCAGAAACAGTAGTAGAAACGGTAGCAGAAACAGTAGTAGAAACGGTAGCAGAAACAGTAGTAGAAACGGTAGCAGAAACAGT
Organism: Cherax quadricarinatus; assembly: GCF_026875155.1. Classification (NCBI taxonomy): domain Eukaryota; kingdom Metazoa; phylum Arthropoda; class Malacostraca; order Decapoda; family Parastacidae; genus Cherax; species Cherax quadricarinatus. Next base: position 393,174 of record NC_069429.1, on the reverse strand, counting down.
AGTAGAAACAATAATAGAAGTAGAAACGGTAGAAGCTGCGGCAGTATTAGTAGTAGCAGCAGCAGGACCAGGAGCAAGAACACCCTCCCTCCAGCAGCTCCAGCGGGTGACTGAGGTTACTCACTCTCTCAACTACCCAACAGTTGCCACAAACTACCATTCAATTGTTTCAACTAACAACAATAACACATCTCTATAATATATACATAAAAAATACATTAACAAGCAAGAGATAATTATAATAATTACTAATAAACCAAAATAATTCACTTAAAAAGCAATTATATCAATATATAAATCAGCGCTATCTATTGAGTTGATTTAAATAACTTAAACTTGATTACCATTTCGTAAATTAAATTTGATTTTTTTTATAATTAATAAACACTAATGAGACACTTCAATTAGTCATATTTTGGCTTTAGTCACGTTATAATACATATATAATTTGATATAACTGAAGGCTCAATAAAAATAATTATGAAAATTATATTTCTAAAAAAAAAGAAATCAATGGGTTACTTAAATGTTGATGGTTAAATATTGACTTTTTTTTCCAAATTTAAGATTACATTAACATCGATACAAAGTGATATTTTGTAAGCTATTTATCAGCGCGATTACAATGGAAATAAGTCATTTTGACTTTTGAGGAGTCAGCTTGATGGGTAATTTATACGTTACTAAATAATTATGAAGGAGAGATAAAATATGCAAAATAACTACAGGGGAAGTTGAATGATAGCTCTAGGCCTTTCATGTTGTAATCAACACTTCATCAGGAGCTTGCAATGTTGCAAAATTTGAGCAGGAATTCCAGGCTGATTCATCCAGGGGAACCTCTCTCTCTCTCTCAAAAAAAAAAAACTTAGATCAATGGTAGTTCTTGACTAACAAACAAAACTTGGGTTCAATCCCCAGGACACTGATCTATATTTTTAACACTGGCCGTTTCCCACCAGGGCCGGGAGACCTGAAAAAGAAACACTTTCATCATCACTCACTCCATCACTGTCTTGCCGGAGGTGTGACGACATCACAGCTCAGATGCTGAAAGGTTAATGTGAGGGAAACTTACCATTGTCAGGGTATGTTAGTGTGAAAAACGAAGAAAAACATAAATGAGAGAAAAGGTCAAGTCCTTTCTTTAATGACCTTACCATAGTGATGGTCTGACTGGTGTCCCATGGTCTGGTAGGTAATGCTCTCTCTCCTCACACGCTGAGTGTCCGTGGTTCGATCTCCGGGAAGAGTGGAAACACTGAGCACGTTTCGTGATGCCTGTTGTCCCAGGTACCTACTTACCTAGCAATAAGTAGGTAGCAGCTGCTTACCTAGTAGTACCTAGCAGTAAGTAGGTACCTGGGTATTTGTGGACTGGTATGGGTGGCATCCTGGGAAACAAGACTGGAGGACCTCAATGGAAATAACAGTCCTCGACGCACTGACTTTCTTGGGTTATTCAGGGTGGCTAACTCTCCGGGTTAAAAATCCGAACACACCTCATCTTGATTAACCATGCAAGACCAGTTGGTCGACCTAATTTTACTTACAAGGTTAATAAAACTTTTCTCTCAGGAACTTTTTAATTGTGATTTTTTCTGCAACACAGATTTTACTTAACAAGCAAACGAATTATAATGTGTAATACGTAAATGCATATATAATGTCTTTATGAGAATGTGTTGCAATAACCAATCGTATATACAAATTATACATTTCAGACTAGTATTCATACATATCTTATTCTAAGAAGCAGACTGAGGGAGATCACAAGAAGCAACTACCACTGAAGTTTACCACTGATAACAGCCATAACAAGATAACCAAGGTTATGATTATTTTAATATATTTTAAAGGTAATTCTCCCTACACTGCTTGTTTGCTGGGAGTTTGTTATATTGAGACTATAGCTAATCTTGTGATAATGTTGGTAGAATTACTGACAATGTTAGGTAAGGACATACATGTAACTAACATTAGTGACAATAACGTAACTAACATTAGTGACAATAACGTAACTAACATTAGTGACAATAACATAACTAACATTAGTGACAATAACGTAACTAACATTAGTGACAATAATGTAACTAACATTAGCGACAATAAAAATGTCACATTAGATGCACTTGTGACCTTTTACCTAAACACAGATAATATTACGAACTATATTCCTGTTTTAATATTGTTTTTTAATCAACCTGATCCCAGAAAAAGTATATAGTATTTAATATAATTTGATTATGAAGTGATCGTATCAGGTTATCTTAAAAATAATTTGTTTATACTTTTATATAATATAGTCATATCTATGAATGTAAATACGAGATATTTACGCTTTTATAACTTTTACACTATGAGATTACAATATGAGATTTTTTACCATAATAACTAAGAAATTTTACATCAGTATCACAACTGCGAAATAAAAGTGAAAAAATAGATCTTATAAATGCAAGATAAAGCAATGATGTGGATATAACTAATTTTGGCAGCTTTATGTTATGAAGCTAAAAGATAACTAAAGAATGTTAAGGTTGAAAAAACTGTAACATTATAACTAAGATGTACCAGGTAACACAATGCTGAGAACCTTCAACACAGTGCAGACATCTTTTAACAATAGCTTGTGTGTGGAGCCACGCTTGCAGTCTACAAGAGCTGTAGTGGTATAATGCTGTTATTGAAATTTTTGTGTATACACTCGATTCATGAAAACTTGAGAAACCACTTGGAACAATGGGTAAGAAGAGATTTAAATATTTTTTCCTGTCTTTGGTGGATGAGCGGGCCTCTGTAGGGAGAAATATCCAAATCTTTTTTACCGTTCGTTTCATTTGGCACAAGTGATTTCTCGCCTTGCGTGTGCACCGTAATGTCAGTGAAGCATTAATGCATCTTTGAAACTTCTCAAAACTATAACATGCTGGAACTTTAGCACCACAGCCATTATAAAGGTAAACGTGAAGGTCTTGTGCTGGTCACCTCACATATTTTACCAACATCTGTTGCATTAATAACAATGTTGATAACTGCTTACGCTGTAACAGCTGCAGTTTGTATGATTTTTTCAACTCTATATATAATCACTCCATTCATACTTTACCTTTCATGTGTTAGTAATAACTTCTGTTGAGATTTATACATGCTTACAAACTTGAGGTAAAATACAAAAATAATTGCTATTGTATTAACTGGAATGCATCATGTAATTCTTGCATAAATGTGGGTTAAAGTCGAGAACACATTTCAGAGTCTCTAAACTAAATTACCTTCCATATCTTCTAGTCCACATTTAATAATGATACATTTTCTCTTTCAAAGTAGAAAGATCATACTTACTTTTCAGTTACATACATAGTAATTACTGTACTCCATTCAAAATCTAAATTGCACATACACAGTGTGGTTAGGCATACTTTGGAGGCTTAGGAACACGTTCACTGGAGGTACTTGTACACTTTGAAGCAATGGTTGCCTGAGTCTGCAACGAAGATCTGGCCATCAGGAGTGAGGGTCATCCCCTGGGGGCCGTACAAGGGATCTGCGAGGGTGTTCACATATGACAGGAAGGACCCCTGAGAGTCAAACACCTGAAAAAGTACAGAACAGCCATTAATATTTTGAATATAAGAGAGTCAAGATAATCCAACCATAGATATTTAGTTAACTTGTGAATACAAAAACATTGGCTCTGCATCTTTTGCATGATGATTTAAACTCTTAATTAACTTCTGCATGACACCCTCCTATTTTAAGTTATTCTAGGTAATTTATACTGTGTATGGTAATTGTATTTATGTGAACCTGAACTTAAATAAACTTAATTACCTATGGATAAAGGAAATGGCATTAATGGTGGCAGACAAGAAATGTAATAAAAATGTAGTCCTACAAGGATAAAAATTCAATGTTTTTAATTAGATCATGTGGGATATTACTCACCAATTTCTCTTAATACCAAACAGCAGTTTTTCTTACTGTAAACATTTATCCCTTTATATGGAAGAAATCGCAATAAAATATGTGATTGCAAATATGTAAAACTATCAACAACACTTTATAAAGTGTAATCACACATAGTAACCTTTAGAAAGAAATAAAATCTGTTTCTTTGTAAAACCCAAACACTTACACCCAAACACTTACACACACACACACACACACACACACACACACACACACAACCCGAACCATGATCCTGCAGGAGAAAGCACGGCTGAGAGGCAAGCAGGAGTTCCGGAGTGTGTACCTCGACCGAGACAGAACACAGGACGAAAGGAAGACAATGAAAGAGAGAGTTCAAAAACGAAAGGAGAAATGGGAGGAAATGAAAAAGGAGAGCAGAATAACCCAGGATCAAATGGAAGGACAAGCGCACCCCCCAGAAACACCTGCAGAAGGACTCCAGCCACGACACCCCCAAGGCAACTGACATTCCAAACCAACCATCACACACCGATCCCTCTGTTCCCCCCCCCCGCACCACAGTTACAGTATTAGAACAGAAGTTGAAGTTTGGTACACAAATGCAGATGGATTAACGAATAAACATGAGGAATGGCAAGAAAGATCAATGAGAAGTCCCCAGACTCATAGCAGTTACAGAAACAAAACTCATGGAGACAATAACAAAATGCAATCTTCCCACCAGGATACCAGATCATGAGGAAAGATAGAAGGGGTAGGGGGGAGGTGGGGTTGCTCTGCTCGAAAAAAACAGAATGGAAATTCGAGAAAAATGGAAGGAATAGATGAGACAGGAGAAAGAGACACATAGCAGGTACACTTCAGTCTGGGGAACACAAAGTGGTCATTGCAGTGATGTATAATCCCACAGAAAATGCAGGAGGCCCAAAAGAGGAATATGAAAGAAGCAACAGAGCAATGGTGGACACACTTGCTGAGGTGGCAAGAAGAGCTCACACCAGCAGAGCAAAGTTGCTGGTTATGGGGGATTTCAACCACAGGGGATTGACTGGGAAAACCTGGAGCCACATGGGGGTCCCAAACATGGAGAGCCAGGATGTTGGACGTGGTGCTGGAAAACCTCATGCACCCAAAATGTTAGGACACTACCAGGTGAGAGGGGAGGATGAACCAGCAAGATTGGACCTTGTGTTCACCCTGGGCAGCTCAGACATTGAGGACATCAAGTATGAGAGTCCCCTAGGAGCTAGCGACCACGTGGTTCTGTGCTTTGAAAACATAGTAGAGCTGCAAGTGGAGAGAATTAACAGGGAGGAAAAGGGAAAAGCCTGACTATAAAAGAGGGGACTACATAGGGTTGAAGAACTTCATGCGGGAGGTCCGTGGGACAGAGAACTGGCAGGAAAACCAGTAAATGAAAAGATGGAAAATGTAGCAACAAAATGCAAGGAGCAGTGAAAAGGTCATTCCCCAAAGGGGAACAGTAACAACGGGGAAGACCCAGAACAAGCCCCCGGTTTACCCGACGGTGTAGGAGGCAAAAACAAAGTGCAATAGAGAATGGAAAAAAATACAGAAGGCAGAGAACACACGAAAATAGGGGATCAGTCGCAGAGCCAGGAATGAGTACGCACAGGTAAGGAGGGAGGCCCAGCGACAGTATGGAAAATGACATAGCATCGAAATCAAGACTGACCCGAAACTGTTGTATAGCCACATCAGGAGGAAGACAAAAAAGTCAAAGACCAGGTGATCAGATTAAGGACAGAAGGTGGAGAACTCACAAGAAATGAAACAGGAGGTATGTGAGGAGCTGAACAGGAGATTTAAGGAAATTTTTACAGTAGAGACAGAAAGGGGTGTGGGAAGACCGCACAGAAGGGAACATCAAGAGGGAATATACCAACAAGTGTTGGAAAGACATACAACAAAACTGAGGAGGGGGTGAAGAAGCTCTTAAGTGACCTTGACACCTCAAAGGCGATGGGACCCCGGACAACATCCCCCCATGGGTCCTTAGAAAGGAGCAGAGATGCCCGTGTGGGGCCTTTTAACCCCAAAACTTCAACACATCCCCTTTAAACGGGCAACACCCGAAAATGGAAGACAGCTAATTAGTCCCCATATTTAAGAAAGGGGAAAAAGAAAAGAGGGACTAAATACAGACCTGTGTCCCCTGAAAATGTTTGTGTGCAAAGTCCCTTGGGGAAGATTATCAGGAGGAGAAATTGGGCGAAAAACCTGGAAAGGAACAAGATTATTAAAAGAAAACCGCATGGGTTCATGGAAAAGGGAAATTTTTGTTTTCACAAACCCCCTGGAGTTTTTTTGACAAGGTTTAAAAGAAAAAAAACACGAGAGAGGGGGTTGGGTAGATTTCGTTTTCCAGAAATGCAGGAAAGGGCCCTTTTAAAAAAGGGTTTCCCCCAAGGAAATTTGTGCAGAAGCTGGAGGATCAGGGACAATAAAAAGGGAAAGGGGACGCAATTTTGGGTAAAGGGGGTACCCGGGCAGGGGGGCGCAACGAGTCTTTGGGCGTGAAGAGGTATCCCCAGTGGGGCCTGTTTCCCCAGCGGGGGGCCCACAGGGGGAGGTTTAGGAAACCCGTGGCCCATTTTTTGAATATGTGAACCCCCCCCCCCCCCCCCCCCCCCCCCCCCCCCATGATGAAGGAAAAGGGCTCTGGAAATGTCCCTGTTCGCAGATGACGGGGAAATTGATGAGAAGAAAAATTTTAATCGGACGAGGAAAGAGGCAGGCTGCAAAGAGAAACCCGGAGAGGCGGACATGTGGTCCCGTAACGGCCCCCTCGAAATTCCCAAACCCGCCAAAAAGCAAAGTCATGAAAATTTGGGGGGGGGGGGGGGCAAAGAAGACCGCGACAGAATATAGGCCCGGTGGAAAAAAAGAATACGACCTTTACTCAGGGAGAAAGGGCCTTGGGGTGACCATAACACCGAGTACATTTCCCCGGGGGCACACATCAACCAAATAACCGCTGCAAACATACGGGGCCCCGGAAAAACCCCCGAATAGCGTTTTCCCTAAACCCCAATAAAAACGGTTTAAGGACTGTAACGTGTATGTTAGGCCCATACTGGGGTAAAGCAGCACCGTCTGGAACCCACACTGGTCAAGCACGTCAGAAGTTAGAGAAAGTACAAAGGTTTGCAACAAGGCTAGTCCCAGAGCTCAGGGAATGTCGTCGAGGAAAGGTTAAGGGAAATCGGACTGACGACACTGGAGGACAGAAGGGGTCAGGGGAGACATGATAACGAATACAAGATACTGCGGGAATAGACAAGGTGGACAGAGATAGGATGTTCCAGAGAGGGGACACAGGGACAAGGGGTCACAACTGGAAGCTGAAGACTCAGACGAGTCACAGGGACGTTAGGAAGTATTTCTTCAGTCATAGAGTTGTCAGCAAGTGGAATAGCCTAGCAAGTGAAGTAGTGGAGGCAGGAACCATACATAGTTTTAAGAAGAGGTATGACAAAGCTCAGGAAGCAGAGAGAGAGAGGATCCAGTAGCGATCAGTGAAGAGGCAGGGCCAGGAGCTGAGTCTCGACCCCTGCAACCACAATTAGGTGAGTACAATTAGGTGAGTACACACACGAAGGTGTAGGGAGGCAAAAGCTAAGTGCAACAGAGAATGGAAAAGGTACAGGAGGCAAAGGACCCAAGAAAACAAGGAGATCAGTAGAAGAGGCAGAAACGAGTATGCACAGATAAGGAGGGAGGCCCAACGACAGTATGAAAATGACACAGCATCGAAAGTCAAATCTGACCCGAAACTGCTGTATAGCCACATTAGGAGGAAGACAACAGTCAAGGACCAGGTGATAAGGCTGAGGAAAGAAGGTGGAGAACTCACAAGAAATGATCAAGAGGTATGTGAGGAGCTCAACATGAGATTTAAGAAAGTATTTACAGTAGAGACAGGAAGGCCTCTGGGGGGACAGACCAGATGGGGACACCAGCAAGGAATACACCAACAAGTGTTGGACGACATACATACAGATGAGGAGGAGGTGAAGAAACTGCTAAGGGACATCGATACCTCAAAGGCAATGGGACCGGACATCTCCCCCATGGGTCCTTAGAGAGGGAGCAGATATGCTGTGCGTGCCACTTACCACAAATCTTCAACACGTCCCTGGAAACTGGGCAACTACCTGAGGTATGGAAGACGGCAAATGTAGTTCCCATTTTTAAAAAAGGAGACAGAAAAGAGGCACTAAACTATAGACCTGTGTCATTGACGTGTATAGTATGCAAAATTATGGAGAAGATTATCAGGAGGAGAGTGGTGGAGCACCTGGAACGGAACAAGAATATAAATGCCAACCAGCATGGATTCATGGAAGTCAAATCCTGTGTCACAAACCTTCTGGAATTTTATGATAAAATAACAGAAGTAAGACACGAGAGAGAGGGGTGGGTTGATTGCATCTTCTTGGACTGCAAGAAGGCCTTTGACACAGTTCCTCACAAGAGATTAGTGCAGAAGCTAGAGCATCAGGCGCATATAACAGGAAGGGCACTGCAATGGATCAGAGAATACCTGACAGGGAGGCAACAACGAGTCATGGTATGTAATGATGTATCACAGTGGGCACCTGTGACGAGCGGGATCCCACAGGGGTCGGTCCTAGGACCAGTGCTATTTTTGGTATATGTGAATGACATGATGGAAGGGTTAGACTCAGAAGTGTCCCTGTTTGCAGATGATGTGAAGTTAATGAGGAGAATTAAATCAGATGAGGACCAGGCAGGTCTTCAAAGAGACCTGGACAGACTGGACACCTGGTCCAGCAAATGGCTTCTCGAATTTAATCCTGCCAAATGCAAAGTCATGAAGATAGGGGAAGGGCACAGAAGACCACAGACAGAGTATAGGCTAGGTGGCCAAAGACTGCAAACCTCACTCAAGGAGAAAGATCTTGGGGTGAGTATAACACCGAACATGTCTCCGGAAGCACACGTCAACCAGATAACTGCTGCAGCATATGGGCGCCTGGCAAACCTGAGAACAGCATTCCGATACCTTAGTAAGGAATCGTTCAAGACACTGTACACCGTGTATGTCAGGCCCATACTGGAGTATGAAGCACCTGTTTGGAACCCGCACTTAATAAAGCACCTCAAGAAACTAGAGAAAGTACAAAGGTTTGCGACAAGGTTAGTTCCAGAGCAAAGGGGAATGTCCTATGAAGAAAGGTTAAGGGAAATCGGCCTGACGACACTGGAGGACAGGAGGGTCAGGGGAGACATGATAACGACATATAAAATACTGCGTGGAATAGACAGGGTGGACAAAGATAGGATGTTCCAGGGAGGGGACACAGAAACAAGAGGCCACAATTGGAAGTTGAAGACACAAATGAGTCAGAGATATTAGGAAGTATTTCTTCAGTCATAGAGCTGTCAGGCAGTGGAATAGCCTAGAAAATGACATAGTGGAGGCAGGAACCATACACAGTTTTAAGACGAGGTTTGATAAAGCTCATGGAGCGGGCAGAGAGAGGGCCCAGTAGCAACCGGTGAAGAGGCGGGGCCAGGAGCTAAGACTCGACCCCTGCAACCACAAATAGGTGAGTACAAATAGGTGAGTACACACACACACACATACATACATATTCAGTCGAGTGTGTAAGCACATAAAAGTGCTCAGGTTTTATTTCCTATTTTCACTGTGGTACTTTTACTTATACTTTTATATACTAAACAGAATCCTTTACTTATCTATCTTAACTTTTTCCACCACATTGTCCTGAGAATTTTCAGCAGTTACCTCTGAAGTTTAGTGCAGGTTAAATATGTTTATTATGAACCCCATACCCATCCTGTGGGCGGTAGTCAAAAGATTACAGATGTATATTACGGGTCCAGGGACTGGACCCCAAAGTTTTGATAGCTGAGCAAGTTACAAAGGTAATGAACTCCAGGTAGATCTAGTCACAATCGTGGCAAGTTACAAAGGTAATTGAAGGAAAAACAACACTAGAAACATTGCCAGGAAGCTCGATGTAAACTGCCTCCTTAAAAGTAGGAAGTTTCATATAAGTTTACTTTGTATAAGCCTCACCTGAATTCTGGAGTTTCCCCAGTCTGCAACTATAATATTGTCATTTGAGTCGACTGCAATGCCAGTAGGGGCATTAAACTGTCCGTTTCCCTCTCCACTCGTACCAAATGTAAATAAGAAGTCTCCATCACTATCAAATACCTAGAGAAAGAGTTGATCACGATATTTTAGCAATTTTAGATATGCAGTAATATGCAGTGTACTGTATTTTCTTACCCCAATGGAAATAAGTCACTTTGTCTGACTATGTTATCCTAGATTATTTACACTATGTATGTTAATTGTACTTAGGTGTACCTGTGCCTAAATAAACTTACTCGTATGGCAGGCAACACACTTGCCTCACACACTGATTATCCGTGATTCGATCCCTGGCCAGGTGCAAACACTGGGCATGTTTTCTTACACCTGCTGTCCCTGCTCACCTAGCAAGCAAGTAGGTACCTGGAAGTTAATCGACTAGTGTGGGTCATATCCTGGGGAGACAAGACTGAAGGACCCTAATAGAAATAAGACAACAGTCCTCGATGACAAAATGACTTTCTTGGGTTATAATAGAGCATAATATAATAGGGCGTAATAGAGGCTCTCTCTGCATTGCAACCCACTATTGTATATACACAATCTCGATGTACTGTTTGCAAAGACATTAAATAAATAAATAAATAACTCTCTGGGGTTAAAAATCTGAACAAAATCTTACTTATCTATCTTTTTAACTGGTAATTGAAGATTGCTGTTATACACTAGCCAAATGACCCTAAAAGGTTAAGCATTTTTAAAGCACTGTAATATATGCGGTAAACAGTAATGAAAGTTGAAAAGAGGTGGCCAGCACAGATCAGTGGGTGTACACACACACAGATCAGGAGCTGTGGCTCAACCCCTGCAACCATATATAGGTGAGAGTTGCGAGGAGCTGAGTCTCAACCCCCTACAAACAATATGGTGAGGATGTGAGCATGCACAAAAATGAAGTCACATTACATGGGGGTAGACTTCCTCATGATAAAAGTACCCACGAGTGTGTGAACTAGATTTGATCTGATTGCAATGAGCCAATCAAAGTAATATGCAAATTCCCGTATTTCAGTACGTATATCACATTTCCTTTCCTCTTTTTATTGCAACTTCTGCTTTCACTTTACATGTATCTGTATAATGCAACACAAAGAAAGTCTTCATAAGAACACAAGCTTTGAAACACACAGGATAATATTCCTTCTAATATTTGTTCCATGTGTAGATTCCTTGTAGGTAGTAGGTTGGTAGACAACAGCCACCCAGGGAGGTACTACCAAGGTCCTGCCAAGTGAGTGTAAAACGAAAGCCTGTAATTGTTTTACATGATGATAGGATTGCTGATGTCTTTTGTCTGTCTCATAAACATGCAAGATTTCAGGTACGTCTTGCTACTTCTACTTACACTTAGGTCACACTACACATACATGTACAAGTATATATATACACACCCCTCTGAGTTTTCTGCTACTTTCTTTCTAGTTTTTGTTCTTGTTTATTTCCTCTTATCTCCATGGGGAAGTGGAACAGAATCTTCCTCTGTAAGCCATGCATGTTGTAAGAGGCAACTAAAATGCTGGGAGCAAGGGGCTAGTAACCCCCTCTCCTGTATAAATTACTAAATTTAAAAAGAGAAACTTTTGTTTTTCTTTTTGGGCCACCCTGCCTCGGTAGGATACGGCCGGTTTTGTTGAAAGAAGAAGTGTAGATTCCTCTCTCCCTGACCAGTCTATTCCTAAAAGTTACACCGATCTCTGCCATGCCTAAATATCTCGAGAGATGAAAACTATTTGGATTAATAACTCCAGATGGTTAATATCCCAGGATAACCCAAGAAAGTCAATGTGATATTTTCATGGGGAAGCCTTGTAGGTCCCTCCTTCAGGATGTGACCCACATCTATCAACTAGTAGCTTTCTTTTATCCCTAATAATATTTTATTACATGTAAACTACATTACCTTTACAGTGCTGAAAAGAAATAAATTATTTGTTTTTGTAACTCTTAGATATTCAATTACTGTTGCGTAACATGCAGCTAACTTTACTAGATTTATTCATATATCTTGCATTATCCAGGGTTCAACCTGGGTATTTGTGGTTAGCCCTTAAACTGTCCAAACAGATCTGTGTTCACATGCGTAGTGCTCCAAAAGTAGATCTACGTTTTTTTTACATATTTTCAATAACAAAAAAAAAAAAAAAACGTAGATCAAAGTTTTTTTTACACGTTTTCAAATGTAAAAAAAAAAAGATCTATTTTTTTTTTACATACTTTCAAATGTCTAAAAAAACATAGATCTACATTTGGACAGTTTAAGGGTTAAGAACTGAACATACTATCACTACATTACAGTACCCAAAATGCTTTATATAAAATCTGGAACACCCTACCTGAAAACTCTAGAACTGCACACACATTCATCACCTTCAAAACTACCATGAGAAAACATCTTATCTCCCTGATACACCCCGTCAACTAACTACACGAATATCACCTGGTGGTTCACACTTACACTCACTCACCCATTTGACCATAAACAGAAATCTCAATCTTAAAATAATGAATCCTAACTAGTCATAAGTTGGTCTGTGATACTCCAATACTGAAACTATGTACTGTGCCAAAACAAAAGCATTCACATTGCTAAACTCACAAACTAGTATTTAGTCACTTAGCCATAATACCAACTTACCTCATAATTTGTAATATTTTAAATTTAAGAATTAATCTAAGTCTGCCCGAAATGCCTAGCCATGCTAGGTGTTCTAGTGGTACACTCTGTAATGCCTAGCCATGCTAGGTGTTCTAGTGGTACACTCTGTAATGCCTAGCCATGCTAGGTGTTCTAGTGGTACACTCTGTAATGCCTAGCCATGCTAGGTGTTCTAGTGGTACACTCTGTAATACCTAGCCATGCTAGGTGTTCTAGTGGTACACTCTGTAATGCCTAGCCATGCTAGGTGTTCTAGTGGTACAGTCTGTAATACCTAGCCATGCTAGGTGTTCTAGTGGTACACTCTGTAATACCTAGCCATGCTAGGTGTTCTAGTGGTACACTCTGTAATGCCTAGCCATGCTAGGTGTTCTAGTGGTACACTCTGTAATGGTTTAGAAAGACACGTAAGCAAACACTATAACATATTTATTAGAAAACGTTTCGGTCCTGGGACCTTGATCACTTCTAACATACAGAGGTAGAAAGACATTATATATAGGCGGAGAGTGAGATGTTGACGCACGTGACCTGAGGAATGTCATAAGAACATAAGAATGGAGGAACACTGTAGAAGGCCTACTGGCCCATGCGAGGCAGGTCCTTATCAAAACAACCTCTGCCTATGATGAGGACCAGTAGACGATGAAATCATGTGACTCCTGTGTTGTTGGGTTGGTGCTGCTTAAGTATCATGTATGCCAATGTTTTTGAAATTTTGTAGTTTCCAGTGTTGCGTTCTATAGTGTCGGTGACGGTGATTAGTGAGGCTTCTAGGCACCGTCGGCGTCTGAGGTCTGGTTCGGTGAGAACGAGTTGTGCCTCGTTCCAGTTCATCAAATGCCCCGTGGAGTCTCTGTGGAGACGATGTAAGGTACGCCTGTGTCCTCCACAGAGAATTTGAATTAAGTGTCTTTTTGAGCATTCATTTGTACCAAACTATTTTCTAACATACCTGCATCAAGATTGTAACCAAATGAACTGTAAACCCAACCATTAATTTCCATGTATTTTTCTACAAAATAGATTTTTTTTACAAGTAAGGTAATACAAGCTAAGACCTTGAGTAGGTGAATGGTTTTGAAAACCGACAAGTTGAAGAACTGAGACACTTATGCAACACATGAGAATCTGCTTTGTATTGGACTGATGAAGCCACTGTGTGGCGATACGTTTCTTCAATAAAGATTCTCATGTGTTGCACAAGTGTCTCAATTCTTCAACTTGTCGGTTTTCAAAACCATTCACCACATCTGTCAGACACTGCAACATCATGGGATCTTGGTACAAAGACTTCAACGCTTGCCCAACCTTTGGATGACGACCTACTTACACAAGTGGCAGGTCCCACTGTGATCCCGCCTCCTCCTGCTACGCCTCACCTGATTACAGTATATAAGCCACGTCTACAGCCCTATGCTGTACATTCTACAAGATTGATGAACTGAACACATCGACTCAAGGCTGAGGGACTGATTACCTCAAACTCCTCCTCATACTCCACTGCTTTGTATTGGACTGATGAAACCACTGTGTGGCGAAACGTTTCTTCAATAAAGATTCTCATGTGTTGCAAAAGTGTCTCAATTCTTCACCTAAGTAGCTTTAAAAAGATATTGAATAAATATATGAGTGAGAAAGGCTGGGTTTGATTAGTATCTGAGGTGAAGAATGAGACAACTGTGTAAAATTTGGGAATGTTTATTCAGGAAATGTTTCACCACTGTGTGGTGGAACATTTCCTTATTCTTCAGCCTGTAGGTTTTCTTGACCATTTATCACAGTGTCTGAGGTATTGAGGTTATTTCCTGGGTAACTCTGGGGAAGGCTGGACCAGTGGGTGGGTGGGAATGATTGGTTTAGAGGAACACCTGCCTGCTTGGGGGCAGCAGGCCTACTGCAATGTTTCCTCCCATTTTTATGTTATCACTTTACAGGAGATAAAACCTCCATGGGGAAGTGGAGAAGAATCCTTCCTCCATAAGCCATGTATGTCATAAGAGGTGACTAAAATGCCGGAAGCAAGGGGCTAGTAACCCCTTCTCCTGTATAAGTTACTAACTGTTAAAAGAAACCACTTTCATTTTTCTTTTTAAGTCACCCTTCCTCAGTGGGATGCAGCCAGTGCATTGAAAAAGATGAGAAAAACATTAAAAAGAAGTCCAATCTCACCTTAACACAGTGATTGTGGAAGTCTGTGATAGCAATATGTCCTCTGCTGTTGACTGCTGCAAAGTGAGGACCAGCAAACTGAAACTCATCAGTTCCTCTGTTACCAAACTTGGTAAGAAGTTTCCCAGACTGTTGAAAAATGCACACACACGATGCTTTGTTGTCCACAACGATGATATGACCATTGTTATCAACACAAACACCTTTGGGTCCTAAGGAGATTATTATCAAGGATTAAGGATTTTATTTCTTTGCATAGTTTACAATGTGTAATTAAATTTTAATTTGCTAAGTACAAGGAAATCAATACTAGTGGCTTTATTTTGTGCCTCGTTATTTTATCACATGTAAACTACATTTTCTGTGTACTGCATAAAAGAAATAAAAATATGAATTTGAATTAATGAGCAATATACAGCAGGCACGTTTGAGCAAGTTAGATAGGAGTGAGTGGGGACAAATGGCTTCTGGGACTTGAGCTGTTGGAGTGTGAGCAGGGTAATATTTCCGAGAAGGAATTCAGGGAAACCGGTTAGCTGGACTTGAGTCCTGGAGGTGGGAAATATAGTGCCTGTACTCTAAAGGAGGGGTTTGGGATATCTGCTGTTTGGAGTGACATTCAAACTGCTGTACATGTGCACCTCTGGCAAGACAATGATCACGTGAATGGTGGTCAAGGTTTCTTTTTCAGGTCACCCTATCTCGGTGGAAGATGGCCAGTGTTAAAAAAAAATAAATACTGATCTTGTCTCATGATACTACTGTACATGTATACCATGACATCTAGAAATGCTGTAATGCAAATGTGAAAATGTAATAACATTGGTATAATTACCGACAACATGGCAGATACAAGGACACACATGCGACTCGAATGTGCAACCGAGGTGCTTTGCATAACAAGGGGCTTCCTATAAAGTAGTAATATATGCCAGTCACCCTAAGTGTATAATATATATACTGCATTCCACTTTACAAAGTTTGTTTTGTATATTAGTTGTAAATGTGTCCTTTTGCCTAACAAATGTAAAAATTTTCATTAAAAGTTACCTGGAGTTTACCTGGAGAGAGTTCCGGGGGTCAACGCCCCCACGGCCCAGTCTGTGACCAGGCCTCCTGGTGGATCAGAGCCTGATCAACCAGGCTGTTGCTGCTGGCTGCACGCAAACCAACATACGAGCCACAGCGCGGCTGGTCAGGAACCGACTTTAGGTGCTTGTCCAGTGCCAGCTTGAAGACTGCCAGGGGTCTGTTGGTAATCCCCCTTATGTATGCTGGGAGGCAGTTGAACAGTCTTGGGCCCCTGACACTTATTGTATGGTCTCTTAACGTGCTAGTGACACCCCTGCTTTTCATTGGGGGGATGGTGCATCGTCTGCCAAGTCTTTTGCTTTCGTAGTGAGTGATTTTCATGTGCAAGTTCGGTACTAGTCCCTCTAGGATTTTCCAGGTGTATATAATCATGTATCTCTCCCACCTGCGTTCCAGGGAATACAGTTTTAGGAACCTCAAGCGCTCCCAGTAATTGAGGTGTTTTATCTCCGTTATGCGTGCCGTGAAGGTTCTCTGTACATTTTCTAGGTCAGCAATTTCACCTGCCTTGAAAGGTGCTGTTAGTGTGCAGCAATATTCCAGCCTAGATAGAACAAGTGACCTGAAGAGTGTCATCATGGGCTTGGCCTCCCTAGTTTTGAAGGTTCTCATTATCCATCCTGTCATTTTTCTAGCAGATGCAATTGATACAATGTTATGGTCCTTGAAGGTGAGATCCTCTGATATGATCACTCCCAGGTCTTTGACGTTGGTGTTTCGCTCTATTTTGTGGCCAGAATTTGTTTTGTACTCTGATGAAGATTTAATTTCCTCGTGTTTACCATATCTGAGTACAATTGAAATTTCTCATCGTTGAACTTCATATTGTTTTCTGCAGCCCACTGAAAGATTCGGTTGATGTCCGCCTGGAGCCTTGCAGTGTCTGCAGTGGAAGACACTGTCATGAAGATTCGGGTGTCATCTGCAAAGGAAGACACGGTGCTGTGGCTGACATCCTTGTCTATGTCCGATATGAGGATGAGGAACAAGATGGAAGCAAGTACTGTGCCTTGTGGAACAGAGCTTTTCACCATAGCTGCCTCGGACTTTACTCTGTTGACGACTACTCTCTGTGTTCTGTTAGTGAGGAAATTAAAGATCCATCGACCGACTTTTCCTGTTATTCCTTCAGCACACATTTTGTGCGCTATTACGCCATGGTCACACTTGTCGAAGGCTTTTGCAAAGTCTGTGTATATTACATCTGCATTCTTTTTATCTTCTAGTGCATTTAGGACCTTGTCGTAGTGATCCAATAGTTGAGACAGACAGGAGCGACCTGTTCTAAACCCATGTTGCCCTGGGTTGTGTAACTGATGGGTTTCTAGATGGGTGGTGATCGTGCTTCTTAGGACCCTTTCAAAGATTTTTATGATATGGGATGTTAGTGCTATAGGTCTGTAGTTCTTTGCTGTTGCTTTACTGCCCCCTTTGTGGAGTGGGGCTATGTCTGTTGTTTTTAGTAACTGTGGGACGACCCCCGTGTCCATGCTCCCTCTCCATAGGATGGAAAAGGCTCGTGATAGGGGCTTCTTGCAGTTCTTGATGAACATGGAGTTCCATGATTCTGGCCCTGGGGCAGAGTGCATGGGCATGTCATTTATCACCTGTTTGAAGTCATTTGGCGTCAGGATAACATCGGATAGACTTGTGTTAACCAAATTTTGTGGCTCTCTCATAAAAAATTCATTTTGATCTTCGACTCTCAGTCTGGTTAGCGGCTTGCTAAAAACTGAGTCATATTGGGACTTGAGTAGCTCACTCATTTCCTTGCTGTCATCTCTGTAGGACCCATCTTGTTTAAGTAGGGGCCCAATACTGGACGTTGTTCTCGACTTTGATTTGGCATAGGAGAAGAAATACTTTGGGTTTCTTTCGATTTCACTTATGGCTTTTAGTTCTTCCCGCGATTCCTGACTCCTATAAGATTCCTTTAGCTTGCGTTCGATGCTTGCTATTTCTCTGACCAGTGTCTCCCTACGCATTTCAGATACATTGACCTCTTTTAGCCGCTCTGTTATTCTTTTCCGTCGCCTGTAAAGGGAGTGCCTGTCTCTTTCTATTTTACATCTACTCCTCCTTTTTCTTAGAGGAATAAGCCTTGTGCATACATCGAGTGCCACCAAGTTAATCTGTTCTAGGCATAAATTGGGGTCTGTGTTGCTTAGTATATCTTCCCAGCTTATATCGGTTAGGACTTGGTTTACTTGGTCCCACTTTATGTTTTTGTTATTGAAGTTGAATTTGGTGAATGCTCCCTCGTGACTAGTCTCATTATGTCGGTCTGGGGCTCCACGCATACATGTCTGAACCTCAATTATGTTGTGATCTGAGTATATTTTTTTGATATGGTGACATTTCTTATCAGATCATCATTGTTAGTGAAGATGAGGTCTAGTGTATTCTCCAGTCTAGTAGGCTCTATTATTTGCTGGTTTAAATTGAATTTTGTGCAGAGATTTAAAAGCTCGTGTGAGTGTGTTTTCATCAGAGCTGCCTCCTGGTGTTATTACTGCAACAATATTATTTGCTATATTCCTCCATTTTAGGTGCCTTAAGTTGAAATCCCCAGGAGCAAGATGTTGGGTGCAGGAGCTGGAAGATTTTCCAGTCAGTGGTCAATTTTTAACAGCTGTTCCTGGGATTGCTGGGATGTTGCATCCGGAGGCTTGTAGACTACCACAATGACTAGGTTTTGGTTCTCGACCTTTACTGCTAAAACTTCCACTACATCATTTGAGGCATTTAGCAGTTCTGTGCAAACAAGTGACTCTGCAATGTACAGGCCAACCCCCCCCCCCCTTTTGCCTGTTCACTCTGTCACATCTGTATAGGTTGTAACCTGGGATCCATATTTCGTTGTCCAAGTGATCCTTTATGTGGGTCTCGGTGAAAACCGCGAACATTGCCTTTGCCTCTGCAAGCAGTCCACGGATGAAAGGTATTTTGTTGTTTGTTGCTGGCTTTAGACCCTGTATATTTGCAAAGAAGAATGTCATCGGACTGGTGGTATTGTTGGTACTGGGGGGGGATTTTTTTTCCGGCATTAGTATCTGTATCTGTTGGTTTGGAGTGGAGGCCATCGACTGTGGTTCCACTCCAGGAATGACTGGATTTGGTGTATGATTTCTGCCATTTCCTGCCAGTTTTTTTTCCTTCCTGGCACTAAAAAAACCTCTCCCTCTTGAGTGGCTGTGGCTACCCAGGTTTTCCCATGGCCTGGATGTTTTGTAACTTTTTGTACCCTTTAGATGGTGTGCCTGGCAATTTAAGTTATAGCAGTCTTTCCTGTACTGAAAAGGTACACATTTCAGGGTGAAAAAGCTTACAGGAAGGGAGTTTGCATTTTCCTGTTGTCATATGGGCATGGCATTTTCTAGGGTGGTCATAGTTGCACGTCCCGTCTGTTTTTCCAGATTTCCCATGTCTGCAGATTCCAAGTGCATAGTATGTGCACAGGCTTGGTTTCCGTTTGCCTTGGGTTTCTGTGACTGTATTCCCTGTTGGTGCATGTTTCCCTGTCTTATTCCTATCCTCCCTAGCACCAACAATGGAGCTCCCACCAGTTGTTTTTGGTAATATATCCTCACTATTGCTAGTGGAGTCCTCTTGTTTGCTATTTCCTGCGGTATTTCTAGTTTGCAATATTGGTTTTATCTTATCTTTGACTACACTTGTTTCCCCACTACGGCTCCTGTCCCCTATGAGGTCATTTATATGTATTCCTTCCTGCGTATAATTCCCGACTACCAGGACAAAATCTCCAGCTTCACCATTACTGTCTCCCAGGACAGCACCTCCAGCTTCACCATTACTGTCTCCCAGGACAGCACCTCCAGCTTCACCATTACTGTCTCCCAGGACAGCACCTCCAGCTTCACCATTACTGTCTCCCAGGACAGCACCTCCAGCTTCACCATTACTGTCTCCCAGGACAGCACCTCCAGCTTCACCATTACTGTCTCCCAGGACAGCACCTCCAGCTTCACCATTACTCTCTCCCAGGACAGCACCTCCAGCTTCACCATTACTGTCTCCCAGGACAGCACTTCCAGCTTCACCATTACTGTCTCCCAGGACAGCACTATCAGCCCCACATTTACTGACTACCAGGACATCACCTCCAGCCTTACAGTTTCTGACTACATGGCCAGTATCAAGGGCAGTACCATTCAGCCCAGACTTTTTATGTTCCCATCTGTTGTAGAAAGCTTCCAGGTTTTCTATGAAAGCAGCTTTGATGTTATCCTCTTTTAATACCCTTGTGATTTTAGTCCACAGATTTTCCTCATTTGGGCATACCCAAAAACACTTCCCTGTTTTAATACTGCTTGTAGCTAGTTCTTGGATATCTGCACAAGGGGCGTGACACCAATTTCCACAAAAATGACAATTTATGCATGTGGAAGCCCGTTTGTTTGATTGACTGCAGACAAACCATTCATCTTATCAACTCAAAATGTTTCTACATTTGTAAACAAAATTCACTAAACTTAAAAAACTCACCTATCAGTTTTCCATGACCAATTCGACTGATGTATTTTCCGGAAGGTTCAAATATAGATACCCATTTGTTTTCATAGTCAGCCACAACGTAGTTGCCATTCGGTAAAGCAGCCACTCCCGTCGGCCTCTGCATCTGACCAATACCACGACCTCGCACGCCGAACCTTTATGCAGAAAAGTAGAAATGCAATTAACTCAACCTGAGAACTATAAACATGATAAATACAAATAGTAACTTGGAAATTACAAGGGAATCCTATAATTATCTTTATGAGATTTTCAAAGATAGTTTATGCTTTAAATGTATCATAAGCAAAAAATTAACATCAATGTTATATGTATGTATTAATGAGAGTATAACAAACCTAACAACAGGTCTGTAGGCAGACGAAGGCACCTTTTATCAACTGGAGCTCTCAATGTCAAAAAGTTATTCATGTCTTTAATTGAATAATGTGTAAAATATGCATCATTACAGGAACTGCCAGCAATGCACACATAAATTTACAATACAAATTAAAAAAAAAAAAATTTTTTATAGTTTTATACACTAACAGCCGTACTTTGGGGCCCAGTCCCTGGACCCATTATGTGCCTCTGTAATCTTTCGACTACCACCCACAGGATGGATATGGGCTGCATAACGAGGATGTTATAGTTTAAAAAATTCAGGTAAGCTTGCTCTTCCTGCTGCCATGATTTATCAAAGACTCAATGAATGTCACACACTCGCATATATTATGAAATAATTGCAAAAGAGCAATAAAAAATTATAAATAACTACAGAAGAGAAAGCCATTACCCTGAATGAATCTGCCTGGATTTTGTACTTTATTTCTTCAACATAGCAAGCTCCTGATGTGTTGATTTCAACATGAAATGCCTAGAGCTGTCATTCAACCCCCTTGTGTCTATTTTGCATTCACCTACATGTTGGTAAACACCATCCTCAACACTGCATGCCAGATGCTCATTGCTCATCACCGACCATAATGACTTATCTTTCGAAAAAGATGTACGTCGGGGCAGATTTTCCCTGCAGAAGTGGAGAAGTCTTCCTCTGAAAGCCATGCCTGTCACAAGTGACGACTAAAATGCTGGGAGCAAGGGGCTAGTAACCCTGTATAAATTACTAAATGTAAACAGAAAAACTTTTGTTTCTTCTTTTTTCAGGTCATCCTACCTCAGTGAGAGGTGGCTGATGCATTAGAAAACAAAAATGTAGACAGATGAATAAATAAAAATTAAGGAGTACAATATACTATACATCTTGCATGCAGTGATAAACTTTTCTATTTTCTTAAAATTTCTGCTGGAGTCCACCAAAATTTCCAAAGAGATTGCAATAATTGCAAAGTGTTCTACCTCTGATCGTATATTGTGAAGAAATAAACCCATGTGGATCATTCTGTGCAAGAAATAGAGAAGACTTGATCCTCTGTCTACTAATTACAATTATGACTGTCTCTCTGACCAGTCAAGACTACTAGACAGTCATTGTTAAAATTAAAGAAAAATAATCTCATTTTCTGATGTGTTTCCACACAGATAATAATAGAGCTGATAAATGAGACTTGTGCAACATTTTATCTTTATTCTGAAATAAAGATACTTAAATATTGCACAAATGTCTCATTTTATAATAGTTTTGTAAGCCATTTATTTACAGTAGTGGAGCTCACACACTGACATTCCTACACTGCATCAGAAGTGAAGCCTTATCTTATCTTACCTCAGCTTACACTCTCCAGTGAGGGTAAATACTTGGACGCACTGATTGTTAGAATCTGCTACTGCAATGCGACCATCTTTGAAGTTACTAAATGCAATACCCTGCAAAAGAAAAGCATTTTAATCACTGAATATATACAGTGTGATTTGTACAAGGCCAAAGTCAGGCCTAAACATCATCATAAGCTTCTCCCTCCTATGTGTGGGTTACATTTGTGTATTGGTTAATGTTGTATACATCTTTATACCTACTGAGTTTACCTGGAGAGAGTTCCGGGGGTCAACGCCCCTGCGGCCCGGTCTGAGACCAGGCCTCCTGGTGGATCAGAGCCTGATCAACCAGGCTGTTGCTGCTGGCTGCACGCAAACCAACATACGAGCCACAGCCCGGCTGATCCGGAACTGACTTTAGGTGCTTGTCCAGTGCCAGCTTGAAGACTGCCAGGGGTCTGTTGGTAATCCCCCTTATGTGTGCTGGGAGGCAGTTGAACGTCTCGGGCCCCTGACACTTATTGTATGGTCTCTTAACGTGCTAGTGACACCCCTGCTTTTCATTGGGGGGATGGTGCATCGTCTGCCAAGTCTTTTGCTTTCGTAGTGGGTGATTTTCGTGTGCAAGTTCGGTACTAGTCCCTCTAGGATTTTCCAGGTGTATTAATCATGTATCTCTCCCTCCTGCGTTCCAGGGAATACAGGTTTAGGAACCTCAAGCGCTCCCAATAATTGAGGTGTTTTATCTCCGTTATGCGCGCCGTGAAAGTTCTCTGTACATTTTCTAGGTCGGCAATTTCACCTGCCTTGAAAGGTGCTGTTAGTGTGCAGCAATATTCCAGCCTAGATAGAACAAGTGACCTGAAGAGTGTCATCATGGGCTTGGCCTCCCTAGTTTTGAAGGTTCTCATTATCCATCCTGTCATTTTTCTAGCAGATGCGATTGATACAATGTTATGGTCCTTGAAGGTGAGATCCTCCGACATGATCACTCCCAGGTCTTTGACGTTGGTGTTTCGCTCTATTTTGTGGCCAGAATTTGTTTTGTACTCTGATGAAGATTTAATTTCCTCATGTTTACCATATCTGAGTAATTGAAATTTCTCATCGTTGAACTTCATATTGTTTTCTGCAGCCCACTGAAAGATTTGGTTGATGTCTGCCTGGAGCTCTGCAGTGTCTGCAATGGAAGACACTGTCATGCAGATTCGGGTGTCATCTGCAAAGGAAGACACGGTGCTGTGGCTGACATCCTTGTCTATGTCGGATATAAGGATGAGGAACAAGATGGGAGCGAGTACTGTGCCTTGTGGAACAGAGCTTTTCACCGTAGCTGCATCGGACTTTACTCTGTTGACGACTACTCTCTGTGTTCTGTTAGTGAGGAAATTATAGATCCATCGACCGACTTTTCCTGTTATTCCTTTAGCACGCATTTTGTGCGCTATTACGCCATGGTCACACTTGTCGAAGGCTTTTGCAAAGTCTGTATATATTACATCTGCATTCTTTTTGTCTTCTAGTGCATTTAGGACCTTGTCGTAGTGGTCCAATAGTTGAGACAGACAGGAGCGACCTGTTCTAAACCCATGTTGCCCTGGGTTGTGTAACTGATGGGTTTCTAGATGCGTGGTGATCTTGCTTCTTAGGACCCTTTCAAAGATTTTTATGATATGGGATGTTAGTGCTATTGGTCTGTAGTTCTTTGCTGTTGCTTTACTGCCCCCTTTGTGGAGTGGGGCTATGTCTGTTGTTTTAGTAACTGTGGGACGACCCCCGTGTCCATGCTCCCTCTCCATAGGATGGAAAAGGCTCGTGATAGGGGCTTCTTGCAGTTCTTGATGAACACAGAGTTCCATGAGTCTGGCCCTGGGGCAGAGTGCATGGCATGTCATTTATCGCCTGTTCGAAGTCATTTGGCGTCAGGATAACATCGGATAGGCTTGTGTTAATCAAATTTTGTGGCTCTCTCATAAAAAATTCATTTTGATCTTCGACTCTCAGTCTGGTTAGCGGCTTGCTAAAAACTGAGTCATATTGGGAACTTGAGTAGCTCACTCATTTCCTGTTGTCATCTGTGTAGGACCCATCTTGTTTAAGTAGGGGCCCAATACTGGACGTTGTTCTCGATTTTGATTTGGCATAGGAGAAGAAATACTTTGGGTTTCTTTCGATTTCATTTATGGCTTTTAGTTCTTCCGCGATTCCTGACTCCTAAAGGATTCTTTTAGCTTAAGTTCGATGCTTGCTATTTCTCTGACCAGTGTCTCCCTACGCATTTCAGATATATTGACCTCTTTTAGCCGCTCTGTTATTCTTTTCCGTCGCCTGTAAAGGGAGCGCCTGTCTCTTTCTGTTTTACATCTACTCCTCCTTTTTCTTAGAGGAATAAGCCTTGTGCATACATCGAGTGCCACCGAGTTAATCTGTTCTAGGCATAAGTTGGGGTCTGTGTTGCTTAGTATATCTTCCCAGCTTATATCGGTTAGGACTTGGTTACTTGGTCCCACTTTATGTTTTTGTTATTGAAGTTGAATTTGGTGAATGCTCCCTCGTGACTATTCCTTATGTCGGTCTGGGGCTCCGCGCATACATGACTGAACCTCAATTATGTTGTGATCTGAGTATATTGTTTTTGATATGGTGATATTTCTTATCAGATCATCATTGTTAGTGAAGATGAGGTCTGTGTATTCTCCAGTCTAGTAGGCTCTATTATTTGCTGGTTTAAATTGAATTTTGTGCAGAGATTTAAAAGCTCGCGTGAGTGTGAGTTTTCATCAGAGCTGCCTCTGGTGTTATTACTGCACAATATTATTTGCTATATTCCTCCATTTTAGGTGCCTTAAGTTGAAATCCCCCAGGAGCAAGATGTTGGGTGCAGGAGCTGGAAGGTTTTCCAGACAGTGGTCAATTTTAACAGCTGTTCCTGGAATTGCTGGGATGTTGCATCCGGAGGCTTGTAGACTATCACAATGACTAGGTTTTGGTTCTCGACCTTTACTGCTAAAACTTCCACTACATCATTTGAGGCATTTAGCAGTTCTGTGCAAACAAGTGACTCTGCAATGTACAGGCCAACCCCCCCTTTTGCCTGTTCACTCTGTCACATCTGTATAGGTTGTAACCTGGGATCCATATTTCGTGTCCAAGTGATTCCTTTATGTGGGTCTCAGTGAAAGCCGCGAACATTGCCTTTGCCTCTGCAAGCAGTCCACGGATGAAAGGTATTTTGTTGTTTGTTGCTGGCTTTAGACCCTGTATATTTGCAAAGAAGAATGTTATCGGACTGGTGGGTATTGTTGGTACTGGGGGGGGATTTTTTTTCCGGCATTAGTATCTGTATCTGTTGGTTTGGAGTGGAGGCCATCAACTGTGGTTCCACTCCAGGAATGACTGGATTTGGTGTACGATTTCTGCCATTTCCTGCCAGTTTTTTTTCCTTCCTGGCACTAAAAAAACCTCTCCCTCTTGAGTGGCTGTGGCTACCAGGTTTTCCCATGGCCTGGATGTTTTGTATCTTTTTGTCCCCTTTAGATGGTATGCCTGGCAATTTAAGTTATAGCACAGTTTTTTCCTGTACTGAAGAGGTACACAGTTCAGGGTGAAAAAGCTTACAGGAAGGGAGTTTGCATTTTCCTGTTGTCATATGGGCATGGCATTTCCTAGGGTGGTCATAGTTGCACGTCCCATCTGTTTTTCCAGATTTCCCATGCCAGCAGATACCGAGTGCATAGTATGTGCACAGGCTTGGTTTCCGTTTGCCTTGGGTTTCTGTGACTGTATTCCCTGTTGGTGCTGTTTCCCTGTCTTACTTCTACCCTCCCTAGCACCAACAATGGAGCCCCCACCATTTGTTTTTGGTAATATACCCTCACTATTGCTAGTGGAGTCCTCTTGTTTGCTATTTCCTGCGGTATTTCTAGTTTGCAATATTGGTTTTATCTTATCTTTGACTACACTTGTTTCCCTACTATGGCTCCTGTCCCCTATGAGGTCATTCATATGTATTCCTTCCTGCGTTTTAATTCCCGACTACCTGGACAAAATCTCCAGCTTCACATTACTGTCTCCCAGGACAGCATCTCCAGCTTCCCCATTACTGTCTCCCAGGACAGCATCTCCAGCTTCACCATTACTGTCTCCAGGACAGCACCTCCAGCTTCACCATTACTGTCCCCCAGGACAGCACCTCCAGCTTCCCCATTACTGTCTCCAGGACAGCACTATCAGCCCCCCATTTACTGACTACCAGGACATCATCTCCAGCCTTACAGTTTCTGACTACATGGCCAGTATCAAGGGCAGTACCATTCAGCCCGGACTTTTTATGTTCCCATCTGTTGTAGAAAGCTTCCAGGTTTTCTATGAAAGCAGCTTTGATGTTGACCTCTTTTAATACCCTTGTGATTTTAGTCCACAGATTTATCTCATTTGGGCATACCCAAAAACACTTCCCTGTTTTAATACTGCTTGTAGCTAGTTCTTGGATATCTGCACAAGGGGCGTGACACCAATTTCCACAAAAAATGACAATTTATGCATGTGGAAGCCGTTTGTTTGACTGACCACAGACTACACACAGCTTCATAATGATTTGAATGGTTGATTTACTGCAATTCTACTAGCAACCTCTTGAATATTCTATTAATAACCTGCTAGGTGGTGCACAACGAAACTGTTTGAAACCAGTCCAGGGTTCGGACCAGTCAAGGGTTCGGACCAGTCAAGGGTTCGGACCAGTCTATCTGATCTGATCAGTGGGTCACTTATTTAAACCATACTGGTCGGTTTATTTGAGCTAACACATGAAGGATCTACTGGAAATTATCTACCCGAGTAATATGTGATTTGATTGATACAAAAGTATAACTTGCGTGTTGAAGAGCCGGTGACTGCTGGCACTCCTACAATGACGAACGGTCGAGCCTCCACCTTTGTTTATCAATCGCTGTATCTAGCTTCTCTATTTTTTTTTTTCCGTCTCCACCACAATAAATGCTATATTATCACTATAGTTGACTGGTGCAAATTTTGGAGGAAGGGCGCTTTTTCTGTAGTAATAATTGCTTCTCGTTGTGTATATTGCGACCGCTGGTAACTACAGGTTATATGAAATTCACAGTAACGTCTGGTATTTCAAGAAAAAGAAACTAATGAAAGTCACTCCACTTCACTAAGTACCATTATAAAACTGGTTAGTTGCTACTACAACACTGTATTCTGCTATTCACTGGTATCACTAGATTATATGCGAGTACACTAGCAGGCCAGGAAGATTATTAAAAACAGTGACCTGTGGTAAGTTTCTGGCGACTTCTGGCACCTGCCTCTATAGGCTTATCACTTCATTTACAAATTCACCTGTTTTCAAATGACACTTTAGCCTTTATCATCAATATACTAGGGAGCCACTGTAGTATACACTATACACTATGTATACTCAATGCTTTCAGGGAGACTTTCTTTCCTCTGACACAAAGTTCAATATTATTATTTTTCCACACGGGACAGGCCTATGATTCCCCTCTGGCAGTAAACTCTGCTAGGAAGTGCACACTAATTCTCCTTTTTTTACTCAGTATATAATGTTTTCCGCCCAAGATTGGTTCCAGGCGCTAGAGGGATGTATCGTATAGGATTGATGACACAAATTAAAGTTCTAGCACGTAAGAGCGACCGTGAAAACACCAGAAAAAACCGGGAGCACAACGAGGCACGCTGACACGCTATGACACTAACAGTGTGAGTACCAGAAAATAAAAAATTCTTAGAAGAAATTCAAACTTGTAGCAAGGTATCAATTAGATTACCAGACTACTAAAGAGCAGGGATCCCAATTTGTGACCCGAAGGCCACAAGTGGCCCTTATAGGAAATGGATGCAGCCCTTGCATGAAATTATGAATTCACTTTTATGTAGGTTCCACACTGCAGCATCAACAATTACAAAATAGTTATTATTATTCATAAAAATTACAAAAATTACAAATTGCAGCCCGCCCTTAAATTTGGCTTTTCAAATTGATCCTTTTATACTAAAAGGTTGAGGACTACTGGTATAGCAATCAGAAACTGCCGTGTACTGGAAAGTTTGATGAAGGCTTTTAACTACATAATAAATGAATTTTACTGCTATATATTATAGTACCCAAAAAATTAAACATAACTCATTACCTGGGGATTAACAAATTCTCCGCGATTACGTCCTCTTCGCCCGACTCTCAAAAGCATGTCATCTTCAATGGGGTTAGTCCTGCGGGAGCACGATGAACGGAGTGACAGAGGCCTTCGAGATGTTCGTGATCTTGACGTAACCTAGAATTATAATAATACAGTAATAGTATTTTTTCAGCATGATACAATGTTTGTAAAGAAATGAGCGATATTTAGTTGTACAAGCACCTAAAGTCAGTTCCGGATCAGCCGGGCTGTGGCTCGTATGTTGGTTTGCGTGCAGCCAGCAGCAACAGCCTGGTTGATCAGGCTCTGATCCACCAGGAGGCCTGGTCTCAGACCGGGCCGCGGGGGCGTTGACCCCCGGAACTCTCTCCAGGTAAACTCCAGGTACACGCAGAAAGCCCCTAATTATGCAGAGAATCTGAGGCAAGCTTAATCCTAACTTAAGAATACAATGGCAATGATGAATGTTTTAATGTACAAAAACTACCTGGCAATGAAAAGTGTCGGATCAATAAGAATTTCAGTATTTTACGCTGAGAATTTTCAACTAAAAGAAAACATAGGTCCAAAGTTCTTGTTCATAAAGAAGGGCAATAGTTCTAGAAAGATTTAAATGAAATTATCAACCACAGTTTTTTCTAAATTAAGTGAGAAAAATTAAGACAAAAATATTATTATTCCAATACATTTATAGTATTAAAAAACTTGAACCCATTAAGTACGGAAGAAAAAAGATGAGTAACACTAAGTGTGGCTCTCAAGGTGACACTGATCCTTCAATAAATGTAGTCAAGGGCTACTAATCAAAGGCACTGAGGATACACTCACCTTCCTTGATCAACCTTGATTATGTTCTACTATTCAAGTACTCATGAATATTACAACAGTGATCTTTATATAAGAGCAGTGCTTGACACCAATACATAAATGACAACAAATATTCCTTTATACAACCCTAGCCGAATCGCTATCTACATTATACTTTACTTTAACCTCACCTACAATACAACTTCAGAATTTTCTTACATCAAAGATTAGATCAATATTAAAAATATTAACACAAAACTTACACATGTATTACAAAATACTATATATACCGCATATATTACAGACCTTGCCTTGGCAGGAAATGGCCAGTGGGTTAATAAAATACATTACAGTCCAACTAATGGTTACCTGTGTAGAGTGTGATGTCTGCCTAGCCAAAGTGTGAGGAGGAACTGAGCGTTGGCTGCTGCCGCTATCTTCATCTAATGCAGCTGTAGCGGTGATTGTGAAAGGACTACCATTGATTGGCTGCCCATAAAGCAGTACTTCTAATGAGTAGATTCCTTCTGTATGTACTGTAAAGGCCACTTCATATGTTCCATTATTCAGATCTAGTACTTGAGGTTGGCACAGTTCCTCTCTAGATGAAGAGGGACTTTTGCTGGAAGCGCGTGGGGATAAGGAGGCACGTGGAGAGCTTGAGCCGTGGCGCGGCACTATTGTACTTGTTCTTGACATAGCAGCAGTGACCTCAGCACCACCACAAGTTGCTTTTTCTCCCTTATGGTCTCTAGTTACTACAGTTACAATGGACCCACGACTTACAGTCACCTGTAATGATACAGTTACACATTTCTTCTATATCAGTTAAACTTTAAACAGTATGGAATCCACGACTTACAGTCACTTGCAACAATATAGTTAAACATTTTTCTATACGAGTTAAACTTTCAAGCAGTACCTGTACTCGAGAACAGATAATGAAAACCATTAAGTCAAGGACAATTAATGTGAAGAATATACAATACCTAGGACATTACATACACAGATTCTGAACCAGTGTGATTGTACTGTATGGTCATTGAACAGAAAAAGGTTCTGCAAGCAAAGATTTGTAAAATGATTTTTATAATGCCAGTGGCCCTGTTCTGAAGTGCCCCTTACACTACACCATAACTTGCAGGACTGTTATCATTTTGTAAACTTTCAGAGAGTTCTTTGAGAAACAATGTTTCTAACACAGCAGTAGTTTGTCTTTTGCCATTCTTCTTTATACAGTAGGATCCCTTTATCTGTGGGGGATACATTCCAAGGACCTGCCGTGGATACTGAAACCGTGGACAGTAAGATAAGATAAGATTTCGTTCGGATTTTTAACCCCGGAGGGTTAGCCACCCAGGATAACCCAAGAAAGTCAGTGCGTCATCGAGGACTGTCTAACTTATTTCCATTGTGGTCCTTAATCTTGTCCCCCAGGATGCGACCCACACCAGTCGACTAACACCCAGGTACCTATTTGCTGCTAGGTGAACAGGACAACAGGTGTAAGGAAACGTGTCGAAATGTTTCCACCCGCCGGGAATCGAACCCGGGCCCTCCGTGTGTGAAGCGGGAGCTTTACCCACCAGGCCACCTATACATACCTATCATAAAGTTTGATAAATTATGCACAATAAGTGGAGAATTATCGCTTTTTCACTGATGGAAAGCACTTCACAACTTCTCTTAGGCTTTGAAGAGCTGCCAACTTCTCTATTTTTGCACTTTGGGGTCATTAGTATGCAAAATTAAAAGGTATTTTCAGGCCACAGTAAACCATGGATAACAAACTGCAGATACAGTATCAGTGGATATGGGGGTTCTACTGTACAGTGAAACCTCAGTATTTGAACTTAATTTGTTCCAGGAGGCTGCTCAAGTGCCGATCTATTCGAGTACCAAAGAAAATTTTCCCAATTTTCTTTTTTGGTTGGCTGTTATTACTAGTCTCTGTAGGCCCCATGGTGACTTATTTATACAAACTAAAAAAACACCAAAAAATGCAAAGAAAAGCTAAATAGTTCACAGCAAAGTTCTGGCAGGTTGTGTTTGTTTGGCCGAGTGCCGAGCAAACGGTCAAGTACCGAGCAATTTTTTTTACCAAACAAAGCAATCAAATGCCAAATTGTTCGAGTAGGGAGCTGTTCGAGTACTGAGGTTCCACTTTATTCCTAAGTTGACTTACAGGTTACATTAGTAAGCTTAACGTTTTAACATTCAAGAGATAAACCCTTTTAAACATGGTAAGCTGGTGTTAATATGAATGAGTATATAAAATCTGCTACAAACTTTATTCCCTTGATATGGGAAAATAAAATCTATCACTATTCTCAGAGAAATAGAATTCTGTCATATAGAAGGGAATATAATCCCTTTCTGTATTTCCAAAGAGCCACTCAAGAATAATAATAAAAAAAATAATAATAATCCTGTAATTGTTTTACATGATGGTAGGATTGCTGGTGTCTTTTGTCAGTCTCATAAACATGCAAGATTTCAGGTACGTCTTGTTACTTCTACTTACACTTAGGTCACACTACACATACATGTACAAGCATTTATATACACATCCCTCTGGGTATTCTTCTATTTTCTTTCTAGTTCTTGTTCTTGTTTATTTCCTCTTATCTCCATGGGGAAGTGGAACAGAATTCTTCCTCCGTAAGCCATGTGTGTTGTAAGATGCGACTAAAATGCCGGGAGCAAGGGGCTAGTAACCCCTTCTCCCGTATAAATTACTAAATTTAAAAGAGAAACTTTCGTTTTTCTTTTTGGGCCACCGTACCTCGGTAGGATACGGCCGGTGTGTTGAAAGAAAGAAAGAAATAATAATAATAATCCCTTCTCTTGAATAAATTACTAAATGTAAAAAAAGAAACTTGCTTCTTCTTTATCAGGTCACCCTGCTCTGGTGGGAGATGGCTCGTGTTGAAAAATTAACAATAAATTCACGTACATGTATATCTTTACCATAGTACGTATACAGGTTATGTAGTTTACATGTAATAAAGTCATAAGATTTACCTGCCAATATTAAGTGTACAGAGGTCAAGCTGAAAAGTAAAGAAATCAAATATTTGTTTTTTAAGCTAGTGTATGTAGGCACTCGACCATTTAATTAATATTAATGAAGCATCGTTATTAAAATTGGTTACTGATGAGCAGGAACTCTTAACATGTACAGTATACAGAGAATACTATCACTGGGTCAGTGGGCCACCAGCAGCAACAGTTTGGTTGACCAGGCTAGCACCAGATGAGCCTGGCCCATGGCTGGGCTCCAGAAGTAGACAAACCCTTGAAGGAGCTTTTATTTTCAGAGGTTTTGTTTGGTGAAATAGCTTGACAAGACTTAATATTATCTATACTGAGCAAAACATCTGTACGAAAGGTTCATCCATAAACAACATTTTTCTACATATATATTAATACAGTCGCCTTCTTCTTTCAACGCACCGACTGTATTCCACTGAGGCGGGGCGGCCCAAAAGGAAAAACAAAAGTTTCTCCTTTTAAATTTAGTAATACGTACAGTGGAACACCAGTTCTCGTCTTTAATCCGTTCCAGAAAGTCGGCCGAAAACCAATTTGTGCAAAACTGAAGTAATATTTCCCATAAGAAATAATGGGAATCCAATTAATCCGTTCCAGACACTCAAATATATTAACAAAAAATATATTTTATAGAGAATTTTTATAGTTTTTCATACAGAAAACAATGAGAAATAAATATAAAGGACTAATGAAAAGGATAAATGAATGTTTAAATCACTTTTACCTTTACTGAAGACTTGTTGGTACAGTGGACCCCCGCTTAACGATCACCTCCAAATGCGACCAATTATGTAAGTGTATTTATGTAAGTGCGTTTGTACGTACATTTGGGGGACTGAAATGGACTAATCTACTTCACAATAATCCTTGGGAAAAATTTCGTCAGTACTGCACCTGACATACTACTGAATGAAACAAGTTCGTTAACCGGTCCACAGATATGAAGACATCGAGGAGCGAAGGGATCCTACAGTCACTACCACCCTCTACCACAATCATTACCACCATCACTACCACCCTCTACCACAATCATTACCACCATCACTACCACCCTCTACCACAATCATTACCACCATCACTACCACCCTCTACCACAATCATTACCACCATCACTACCACCCTCTACCACAATCATTACCACCATCACTACCACCCTCTACCACAATCATTACCACCATCACTACCACCCTCTACCACAATCATTACCACCATCACTACCACCCTCTACCACAATCATTACCACCATCACTACCACCCTCTACCACAATCATTACCACCATCACTACCACCCTCTACCCTCCATCAAATCAAATTACCACCATCACTACCACCCTCTACCACAATCATTACCACCATCACTACCACCCTCTATCCACAATCATTACCACCATCACTACCACCCTCTACCACAATCATTACCACTATCACTACCACCCTCTACCACAATCATTACCACCATCACTACCACCCTCTACCACAATCATTACCACCATCACTACCACCCTCTACAAGTAACAAAGGCAGACTGTGTCACAAATGTATGAGCGGCTGCATCCCAGGGGCAGGCAGACGCATCCGGTACAGACGAATTCTGGGCGGATGTACAAAAATGGGGAAAATTTCGCCGAAAGAAGTGGTCGAAAATTGAACTGTACGATAACCAGACTGGACGAAAACCAGGGTTCCACTGTATATACAAGAGAAGGGGTTATTAGCCCCTTGCTCCTGGCATTTTAGTCGCGTCTTACAACACGCATGGTTTACAGGGGAAGAATTCTGTTTCACTTCCCTTTGGAGAATTAATATAGTCATTCACAGGAAATATTAATTAGACTAAAATTCAAACAAAATACAAATATATAAAAATAAAGATACTATACTGTATACAACATAAAAACTGATATAAAACAGCCCATGCAGTGTAATTTAAGCTGAGAAAAATTACAAAGTACAGTATAAAATTAGCAAGCATATGATTTTTTTTTAGCTAAATACAACAAAACCTCGAATCAATGGCTGCCAGTTTAATAGAGTTTGTATTTAACAGATTAAATCCAGGGCCGGACAGCATTTCATAACAACAGACTAGAGCCATTAAATCCAGAATAGTTTATTATAACAGTCCAAGGGGTAAATTAATTTTTGAACTTCATAAAATCCATTAAATCCAGAATTATTCATTTTCAATGTATTTAATTGACAACTGACTTTTAATTACCACCCTATTAGTCAGCTAAACCGAGGGTTCACTATACAGGGGCTCCTTGACTTATGATAGTTTGACTTAACGATAGTGCAATAGCAATTACTTCTGAGATTAAACTTTAATAATAATACTGTAATAATAATGATAATAATAATAATAATAATAATAATAAATAATAAATAATATCTTTATTTCTACCAGTACATGTACAAGGTATACAGACCATAGCTGACATCAGTGACATACTAATACATAGAAAGCCACTTGCTATGCTCAGAGCATTTCCTGCAAATTAGGTCAGTTTTGTCCCAGGATGCGACCCACACCAGTCCACTAACACCCAGGTACCCATTTTACTGATGGGTGAACATAGACCACCGGTGTAAAGAAACATGCCCAATGTTTCTACCCTCGCTGGGAATCGAACCCGGACACTCGCCATCTGAAGCGAGAGCTTTAGCCACCAGGCCACAGGCCACCATTAGATAATTACCCAACATGAAGACGGCAAATTCAGAACTTGTATTCGTTTATTTACTTTTCAAGAGTGGTATTCAGTTACAATAATTGTTTATTTACTTACTCAGTGATAGTATTATTTATTTAGTATTCGACATGATATTTTCGACTTATGATGGGTTTCTCAGAACATAACCCGATTCAAGTCTAGGAGCACCTGTATGTATTGTTAATTCTCGTAAGTTCTCTCTTCATTGTATGTTCAAAACTGCAAATATAAACAGTGTTGAGCATACCTGGCGGAGAGCCTCGCCTGTGGCACTGGTCTGGTGAGGCACAGCACTGTTGCTCTGGATGCTGCCAACATGCATGAAGGCTGTTTTCAGGGGATCTATGTTGCCGACCACAAACCTATATAGAAAAAATTATTAAGGCAAAATTCATGCCCATACAATTTTTTAAACATAAAAAGTGTTTATCAATTTCATTCAAGAAGCTCAGTGTTTACTATCAGATTTACTCTGCTTTAAAAAAAACAGTGAAATTTTTGGTAATTATAATTGCTAATTCCCTTCTCTGTAAGTCACACATGTCATAAGAGGTGCCTAAAATCCCCAGAGCAAGGTGGCTAAATTTGCCACTTTGGTGGCAAAATCTATCTCCTGTATAAATTACTAAATGTAAAAGGAAAAACTTTTGTTGCATTACCTTTGTAAATTGAGTTCATTACCTTTGTAAATTGTGAGTTCATTACCTTTGTAAATTGTGAGTTCATTACCTCTGTAACTTGCTCAGCTATCAAAACTTTGGCGTCCAGTCCCTGGACCAATTATGTAACTGTGTAATCTTTTGACTACTGCCCACAGGATGGGTATGGGGTGCATAATAAACATATTAAACTAACTGCTTAGTCACAGACCAGGCTGTGGGGGCACTGACCCCCAAAACCCTCTCCAGGTATACCCTGCCTCTGGGCTACAGCCGTTGTGTTAAAAGAAAAAAAACTTTAGTTGTTCTTTTTTAGTCACCCTGCCTGGGTGGGATATGCCCAGTGTGTGGAAAAAAATGCCATTAATAAATTCCTGTATATTTATGCAAAGACTGTGGAAGGTAGTGGGTGTGTTGGTGGTGGGTCCATGAAGATGAAAAAATGAGATTTGCATATTCTGTATCGTCTGATCAAAGCCAATTTTATAGATAAAGTCATTGAAGATTTGGTGGGCATTGAAAAATCAAGCAGTCCTAACAACAACCACTGCTTGTCCAATTTTTTTGTAAAGTGCGATTACTCATTTGATGGGCCTTCAGATTATTAATAATAATAATATCTTTATTTAGTTTTTCTTCTTCTCTTTTTTAGTAATTGTATACAGGAGAAGGGGTTACTAGCCCATTGCTCCCGGCATTTTAGTCGCCTCATACGACACGCATGGCTTACGGAGGAAAGATTCTTTTCCACTTCCCCATGGACAATAGAAGAAATAAAAAAGAACAAGAGCTATTTAGAAAAAGGAGAAAAACCTAGATGTATGTATATATATATATGCATGTGCGTGTCTGTGAAGTGTGACCAAAGTGTAAGTAGGAGTAGCAAGATATCCCTGTTATCTTAGCGTGTTTATGAGACAGAAAAAGAAACCAGCAATCCTACCATCATGCAAAACAGTTACAGGTTTTTGTTTCACAGTCATCTGGCAGGATGGTAGTACTTCCCTGGGTGGTTGCTGTCTACCAACCTACTACCTACACTCTGAAGGAGGGGTGTTAATGTTGCAGTTTAAAAACTGTAGTGTAAAGCACCCTTCTGGCAAGACAGTGATGGAGTGAATGATGGTGAAAGTTTTTCTTTTTCGGGCCACCCTGCCTTGGTGGGAATCGGCCGGTGTGATAATAATAAAAAAATAATCTTTATTTACTACAAGTACATGTATACATGGTATACAGGCCTAGCTGACATCAATGACATGATACTATATAGAAAGCCCATTGTTATGCTGAGCATTCTGGGCAAATTAGGTCAGTGTCCCAGGATGCGACCCACACCAGTCAACTAACACCCAGGTACCCATTTTACTGATGGGTGAACATAGACAACAGGTGTAAAGGAACACACCCAATGTTTCTACCCTGGCTGGGAATCAAACCCAGACCTTGACCATATGAAGCAAAAGCT
This sequence comes from Cherax quadricarinatus, assembly GCF_026875155.1. Taxonomy (NCBI): domain Eukaryota; kingdom Metazoa; phylum Arthropoda; class Malacostraca; order Decapoda; family Parastacidae; genus Cherax; species Cherax quadricarinatus. The sequence continues at coordinate 356,040 of NC_069429.1, read as the reverse complement.
TTAGCCACCAGGCCGCCAGTAGTTCTGAAATACAGATTAGTACAGTGGACCCCCAGTTTATATTATTATTTCATTCCAGAAGTATGTTCAGGTGCCAGTACTGACCGAATTTGTTCCCATAAGGAATATTGTGAATTAGATTAGTCCATTTCAGACCCCCAAACATACACATACAAACGCACTTACATAAATACAATTACATAACTGGTCGCATTAGGAGCTGATCGTAAACCGGGGGTCCACTGTACAGTGGACCCCCGGTTAACGATATTTTTTCATTCCAGAAGTATGTTCAAGTGCCAGTACTGACCGAATTTGTTCCCATAAGGAATATTGTGAATTAGATTAGTCCATTTCAGACCCCTAAACATACACATACAAACGCACTTACATAAATACACTTACATAATTGGTCGCATTGGGAGCTGATCGTTAAGCGGGGGTCCACTGTATTTCTATTTGACCAGCAGTTGTATAACTACTACAAACATTACAAATTTATTTACAAAAAAAAAAAATCCAACAAGTTATTTTGCAGAAATTTAGTATACTAGTTATAGTATACTGAGCAAGTAAAAAATTATTTTAGAGGCTGCCTGTAATGCTCTGCATAACCAGGGGCTTTATATATCTATGTCAACCATTCCTGAACCAACTGTAAATTAATTCCTGAACTAACTGTAAATTATACTTTGTATAAATAAATAATTATCATTTATCATTTGCAAGTACCATGTGTGTTTGTAATTTAACCCTTAAACTGTCCAAGCAGATCTACGTTCACATGTGCAGTGCTCCAAAAGTAGATCTATGTTTTTTTTCACATATTTTCAAATATAATAAAAAAAGAAAAAGTAGATCAAAGCTTTTTTACAAGTTTTCAAATGTAAAAAAAAAAAAAAAAAAAGAAGATCTACTTTTTTTACATACAGTGGACCCCCGCTTAACGATCACCTCCAAATGCGACCAATTATGTAAGTGTATTTATGTAAGTGCGTTTGTACGTGTATGTTTGGGGGTCTGAAATGGACTAATCTACTTCACAATATTCCTTATGGGAAAAAATTCGGTCAGTACTGGCACCTGAACATACTACTGGAATGAAAAAAGTTCGTTAACCGGGGGTCCACTGTACTTTCAAATGTTGAAAAAACGTAGATCTACGTTTGGACAGTTTAAGGGTTAAGGAACAGATCTATGTTCGTGAATTTCCATCCTTATTAATAATAATAATAATTTTATTTCAGCATGATACTGCACAATGTTTATAGAATGGAGAATGACATTTGAGCGTACATTCCGAAAGCTCTTTATAAGCCGAAAAAAAACACTTTCATCATCACTCAATGCATCACTGTCTTGCTTACACCACAGTTAAACTGCAACATATCTCCACCCGTCCCTCAGAGTGCAGGTACTGTCCTTCCCATTTTCAGGACTCAAGTCTGGCTAACTGGTTTTCCTAAATGTATTACAGTATGTGAAAATAAACTGACTGTTCAGTTTTTTGCCCTCATTATTCATATTTCTTAACTCTTTCAATCTATTTTATAATATGATCGGGTTTTTCTTTGGCGATACACAGTGTTATAGATGTTTTTTAAGCACACCAACCATCTTCAACCAAGACGGGGTGACCTGAAAAAAAAGGAATTAAAGTTTTTTTCTTCAGTTTCACATTTAGTAATTTATACAGGAGTTACTAGCCCCTTGCTCCTGGTATTTTAGTCGCCTCTTACAACATGCATGGCTTATGGAGGAAGGATTCTAACCCACTTCTCCATGTGGTTGTATATTCTAATTTGGGTCTTCCTATTAGATAAGGTTTCTGTGGGTCACCCCCCTCATGGTACAATCCTGAACCAGTGTTCATGTGTGTTGTGAACAATCCAATTGTGATGTCTATATACTGCACTCTAAAGGACGCATGAAGATATTACAGTTCAAAGGGCCATCTGAACTGTGATGTTAGCATGCTTCTGGCAAAACAACAATTGAATGAAGGATGGTGAATGTGTTTCCTCTTTTCCTGGGTCACCCTACCTTGGTAGGAAACAATCAGTGCATTAAAAAATCTCAATTACTGTCTGTTTATGTGTAATTTTGCTTGATGACCCATTATGTATGTCTGTAATACTTTGACTACTTCCCACAAGGTGGGTATGGGGTCCACAATAAACATATTAAACCAAAACTGACCAATGATGCATTAACTATTTCTCCTTAGCAATTAGCAACCTTCCACACCAAGTCTCACAGATAAAGTATTTATTACTATTATTTTATTTAAGAAATTGCTCATACAGCACTTGGGGAATGAAAAGGGTAGGGGGTAATTAAGTAAGTTTACTCAGGTATACACAAATACAGTTACATAGATTTTTTTCTCATACACAGTAGCATATGTGTAGAGAACCTAAGATAAACCAAAAAAATCAGACAAAGTGACTTATTTTCATTAGGGGTAGTGTATTTAGTTTTATCTTATGAATACAATGCAAATTTATTTCTTTTCTGCAGTATACAAAACATAATTTAAACGTAATAAAATATTGTTGAATACAAAAGAAAGCCACTAGGGGTAGCTTATGTTTCCCCAAGTCAAAAGCCCAACATGTGGCATACAACTCACTTGAGGTGGCTGTTTTCACGAGGGGCCGGAGGCACATTCATGTTAGCGTAATCCATCAAGCGTTCTCCTAGCTGCTTCCTCACCAGCACCACCTCCATGGCTGGACAGCGAGTCAGAGCCTTCTCTACAAACTCACAGCCACTTTCTACACCTCTTACCCACGATTCCAGTTCTTCCAACTGATCACCTGTAAAATAATCATTACAGAATACAATGTTTGTAACTTGTATACGATTGTGACCAGATTTACCTGGAGTTTATTACCTTTGTACCTTGTTCAGCTATCAAAACTTTGGGGCCCAGTCCCTGTACCCATTATGTACCTCTAATTCTTTGACTACTGCCCAAGGATGGGTATGGAGAGCATAATAAAAATATTAAACTAAAAGAATACAATACACAACTAACCCATACATAAGAGAGAGAGAGAAGCTCATGCTGACATTATGATCCAAGTTGGACCATTCACAAATCACACTAATACAAGAAAGTGAGGGAGCAAGTCTGGGCTCGATTCCCAGCAAGGGTAGAAATACTGGGTGTGTTTCTTTACACTGGCTGTCTATGTTCACCCATCAGTATAAAATGGATACCTGGGTACCAGTTGACTGGTGTGGGTTGCATCCTGCGACAAAATTAATCTAATTTGCAGGTAGTGCTCAGCATAACAAGGGGCTTTCTATATACTGTAGTAGTATGTCATTGATGTCAGCTATGTTCTGTATACCTTGTACTATATGTACTTGCAGAAATAAAGATAATTATTAGTAGTAATTAGGTAGTAGGTTGGTAGACAGCAACCGCCCAGGGAGGTACTACCGTCCTATGGTAGTAGGTTGGTAGACAGCAACCACCCAGGGAGGTACTACCGTCCTGTGGTAGTAGGTTGGTAGACAGCAACCACCCAGGTAGGTACTACTGTCCAGTGGTAGTAGGTTGGTAGACAGCAACCACCCAGGGAGGTACTACCATCCTGTGGTAGTAGGTTGGTAGACAGCAACCGCCCAGGGAGGTACTACCGTCCTATGGTAGTAGGTTGGTAGACAGCAACCGCCCAGGGAGGTACTACCGTCCTGTAGTAGTAGGTTGGTAGACAGCAACCACCCAGGGAGGTACTACCATCCTGTGGTAGTAGGTTGGTAGACAGCAACCATCCAGGGAGGTACTACCGTCCTATGGTAGTAGGTTGGTAGACAGCAACCGCCCAGGGAGGTACTACCGTCCTACCAAGTGAGTGTAAAATGAAAGCCTGTAATTGTTTTACACGATGGTAGGATTGCTGGTGTCCTTTCTTCTGTCTCAAACATGCAAGATTACAGGTACGTCTTGCTACTTCTACTTACACTTAGGTCACACTACACATACATGTACAATCATATATATACACACCCCTCTGGGTTTTCTTCTATTTTCTTTCTAGTTCTTGTTCTTGTTTATTTCCTCTTACCTCCATGGGGAAGTGGAACAGAATTCTTCCTCCATAAGCCATGTGTGTTGTAAGAGGCAACTAAAATGCCAGGAGCAAGGGGCTAGTAACCCCCCTCTCCTGTATAAATTACTAAATTTAAAAAGAGAAACTTTCGTTTTTCTTTTTGGGCCACCCTGCCTTGGTGGGATACGGCCGGTTTGTTGAAAAAAAAAAATTAGTAGTAGTAGTAGTACTTTTAGGCACAAAAGAAAGCAACTAGAATGCAGTGCATTTCAGGCAGACTATCAGAAAAGACCATTCCAAGAGTCTTGCTAAACAACAAAGAGAATGACAACACTTGGGTATACCACTACGATATCCTCCTACAGGGATACCTAATTAAGCTCTTCTTTTCTCATGCTATAATTATTTACCAATTTTAAAGAAGCCACAAGTTTAATGACAAAATGAAGGAAAACTTTTCCATGAAATGTAAAACCTACAGAACATTTCTACTGTAAATAAGTAACTTGTTGTATCTTCATCTATTCATTCACTCCACAAAACTGAAGATCGATAAATCGACCTGAAATACTAAGTCATATTTAATAATCATACCATTTGTTCATTTGCTACTTTTCTTACTTTATAGTATATATGACTTTAGTTAACTACATAAGAAATCCTACTTAATAAGTCTGTGTTTAAGAATTAGGATTAATTTGCTTGAATTGTAATGCATACTAGCAGTTTTCTTCCACTATAAACTATATTTTTTGGTACGCAAAATCCCCTCAGGGAAGGTTCCTTGATGTTGGTGAGGGGCTCTTGATTTAGGGAATTGGATCTGTGCTCCAGTTCCCCGAATTAAGCCTGAATGCCTTCCACATCCCCCCCCCAGGCGCTGTATAATCCTACGGGTTTAGCGCTTCCCCTTGATTATAATAATAATAATTTTGTACGCAAAAAGAAGTAAAAGTTTGTATTTGTATTTCTGCTGAACAAATTCACCAAAAATATGTACTGTATATACTGCACAGATAAAAAAAATTGCCACTTGAAATACTGATATAAATTAACTGCTAATCATACCAAAAAAAAAAAATATTTTATACCTAATGTCATTTGCTTTCCAGATTCAATGGTGTTGAGGGAGTTGATGAGAGCTGTTTGTCTCTTGTCAAGCAATTCGTGGAGGGTGTCGAAGCAATTTCGAACCTCCTTTTCTGCCTCTGCTCTCCTCTCCTGAAGGCTACGGCAAACATCCTGGATGTCACATATGGCTTCCTTCATGCATGGTAGCTGCAACAGTATCTCGCCTTAATTTGAAGAAAATTATTCATAGGCATGTTGAACAATGAGATATTTGTGCAATGGAAATGTTTTGGCAGCCAGTGGCTTCTTCAGTTTAATACAGAGAAAATGGTGGAAGGTGAGGAAGAGTTTGGGGTGATTAGTCCCTCAGCCTGGAGTCAATGTATTCGGTCCGTCAATCTTTGTATTGGACTGAAGGAGTCACTGGCTGGTGAAACATTCCTCAATAAAGGTTCCCAAATGTTACACTTGTGTCTCATTCTTTGACAGTTTTCTAAATCATTTACACTCATGGGCATCTTCTGGGAGATCACACATTACATATCTAAAGTGACCTTATCTAGTAAATAATTTTTTTTAAATCCATACATTTCTTAATCTTGTCTCCATAAGCTATGCATGTCATAAGAAGCAACTAAAATTCCAGGAGCAAGGGGCTAGGTACCTCTTCTCCTGTATACATTTCTAAATTTTAAGAAATTTTAGTTTTCTTCTTTTCTCGGGTCACTGCCTCAGTGGGAGACAGCCTGTGACTTAAAAAAAAATTCTTAATAGATCGAGTTGAGTGGTTAAGGAGTTAGAGATTAATTCCCATAAGTTAAAATATGAGAATACACAAGATTACAAATGAAATAACTCTTATTTTCTGGCATATAAGTCACGCCTTTTTTTTTTCTTACCCACAAAAAAGTCTTGGAACATCAGCCTGTGCCTTACATGCTCAAGGTCAGGGTCAAGGTTAGGCTTTGGGTTACATTTAGTGTAAAGTAAGAGGGTAATTAACCTTTGAATATGATTACCGATTTACCGTTACGATACTTCTGTCACGAGTCCTTTTTTTTTTTTTTTTTTTCTCTCAACACATCAGTCATCACCCACCAAGGTGGGCTGACATCTTATATGCTGGAAAATGTTGTATTAGGCTAACCTGCATGGTTACTCTGTCGATGAGCTGATGCATAGCCACCCGATGTTCATCCACAGCATCTGTGAGGTGCAGGGTATTATGGGCACGGTGCTCTATGTCTGTGCAGCTGCTGCACACTGCTGTCTCACAGTCGCGACAGTAAAAACGCAGTGTTTGACCTGAAAATAATAAAAATAAAATGTCTGACCTGATAATAAAAATGCAGTGTCTGACCTGATAATAAAAATAAGGACTTAATAATAATAAAAACACAATATCTGACATGATAATCTAATCCTTGGAAACAGTGAAATGGAACTAACTCCCTTTAAAGGGAGGGGAAGGGGAAGGGCATGCCTGAATGCTGGTCAAAGTTTTTTTTATAAAGAAAATGGGAATACAGTACTCTTCCCTTTCCTGGGATCAAACCTGATAACCTCCCATTCCCCAGGGTGCTGAATAACCACTAACAATAACACAAACAATTTTATTTTACCATGATACATGTTTACCTGGAGTTTACCTGGAGAGTTCCGGGGGTCAACGCCCCCGCAGCCCGGTCTGTGACCAGGCCTCCTGGTGAATCAGAGCCTGAGTGTAACAATTTGTGTAATAATTTGTGGAACATGTCAAAAGCCCCTTTTATATGCAGAGCATTTCAGGCAAATTTAAGACTAACTTAAGATTAATAAGGCAATAACAGTGCTGTAACTGTACATATGGTCATTAGGCGAGTTACAGTGAATGCATGAAAACTGAACACAGTCTCTCCTCAAAGTATTTCTTTTATTATGCCAAATCAAAGTCGAGAACAACGTCCAGTATTGGGCCCCTACTTAAACAAGATGAGTCCTACACAGATGACAGCAAGGAAATGAGTGAGCTACTCAAGTCCCAATATGATTCAGTTTTTAGCAAGTCACTAACCAGACTGAGAGTCAAAGATCTAAATGAATTTTTTATGAGAGAGCCACAGAATTTGGTAAACACAAGCCTATCTGATGTTATCCTGACGCCAAATGACTTCGAACAGGCGATAAATGACATGCCCATGCACTCTGTCCCAGGGCCAGACTCATGGAACTCGGTGTTCATCAAGAACTGCAAGAAGCCCCTATCACGTGCTTTTAACATCCTATGGAGAGGGAGCATGGACACAGGGGTCGTCCCACAGTTACTAAAAGCAACAGACACAGCCCCACTCCACAAAGGGGGTAGTAAAGCAATAGCAAAGAACTACAGACCTACAGCACTAACATCCCATATCATAAAAATCTTTGAAAGGGTCCTAAGAAGCAAGATCACTACCCATCTAGATACCCATCAATTACATAACCTAGGACAACATGGGTTTAGAGCAGGTTGCTCCTGTCTGTCCCAACTACTGGATCACTATGACAAGTTCCTAGATGCACTAGAAGATAAAAAGAATGCAGATGTAATATACACAGACTTTGCAAAAGCTTTCGACAAGTGTGACCATGGTGTATTAGCACACAAAATGCATGCTAAAGGAATAACAGGAAAAGTTGGTAGATGGATCTATAATTTCCTCACAAACAGAATACAAAGAGTAGTAGTCAACAGAGTAAAGTCTGAGGCGGCTATGGTGAAAAGCTCTGTTCCGCAAGGCACAGTACTCGCTCCCATCTTCATATCTGACAGACAAGGATGTCAGCACCGTGCCTTCCTTTGCAGATGACACCCAAATCTGCATGACAGTGTCTTCCATTGCAGACACTGCAAGGCTCCAGGCAGACATCAACCAAATTTTTCAATGGGCTGCAGAAAACAATATGAAGTTCAACGATGAGAAATTTCAATTACTCCGATATGGTAAACATGAGGAAATTAAAACTATCAGAGTACTGTACAAAACAAATTCCAGCCACAAAATAGAGCAAAAAACCAACGTCAAAGACCTGGGAGTGATCATGTCGGAGGATCTCACCTTCAAGGACCATAACATTGTATCAATTGCATCTGCTAGAAAAATGACAGGATGGATAATGAGAACCTTCAAAACTAGGGATGCCAAGCCCATGATGACACTCTTCAGGTTGCTTGTTCTATCTAGGCTGGAATATTGCTGCACACTAACAGCACCTTTGAAGGCAGGTGAAATTGCTGACCTAGAAAATGTAAACAGAACATTCACAGCATGCATAACGGAGATAAAACGCCTCAATTACTGGGAGTGCTTGAAGTTCCTGAACCTGTACTCCCTGGAACACAGGCGGGAGAGATACATGCTTATATACACCTGGAAAATCCTAGAGGGACTAGTACCGAACTTGCACATGAAAATCACTCTCTACGAAAGCAAAGGACTTGGCAGACGATGCAACATCCCCCCAATGAAAAGCAGGGGTGTCACTAGCACGTTAAGAGACAACAAAATAAGTGTCAGGGGCCCCAAGACTGTTCAACTGCCTCCCAGCATACATAAGGGGGATTACTAATAGACCCCTGGCAGTCTTCAAGCAGGCACTGGACAAGCACCTGAAGTCGGTACCTGATCAGCCGGGCTGTGGCTCGTACGTTGGATTGCGTGCAGCCAGCAGTAACAGCCTGGTTGATGAGGCTCTGATCCACCATAAGGCCTGGTCACAGACCGGGCCGCGGGGGCGTTGACCCCTGGAACCCTCTCCAGGTAAACTTAGCGATGTACTAGTTTACTGATGACTCGGACTTACAACAGGCTCTCTGCCCAGTATGAATACCTAAATAATGTATATTAGAGCTGATTTCCTCTATTCTGTTTATTACAATATACAGTACACTACTGTATAAACATTTAAAAATACGTATACTAAAAATGTTATAAATGGTACAAAGGTGACATTAAAACAATATCAAAGATGGTTGACACAAACTCACTACCATTATAATATGCTCCTCACTTAGTGACGAATTCGTTACCAACGTGGTCTTAGGAACGAAACTCTGTCGTGAAGTGAGGAGAGGTTGTATTCAACTAGTTCGTGCTATATGGCTTTAGTAAGTTCAGTAGAGAAGAATTAGTTTTGGTATAGCATATAAAAAAAATACAGTATTACAAATGAGCACAATTTAAAACAATGAAATTAAAACAATTATATGTTTGAAGTAATGATTAAGTAGTTGAGCAGTCAAATTATTGAGGTATTATTTGAGGAACTGGTAGGTGTTTAGTGTTTGTCTGGTTAATTTTGGGTAATGAGGTAATATCTAAGTAGGGGCTTAAACTGATTTGTAGGCAGCGGCCTCTTAGTGTGTTCTGGCAACGAATTCCAGATCTTCAGGCCCTTTATGTGCACAGCATTTTTGCACAGGGAGAGATGGACATGAGGAATATCAAAGAGTGATTTGTGCCTTGTATTATGCCTGTGTGTTCTGTAGTTATCAAAGAGGAGTTTGAGAGGAGGGTTAATATTTGAGTGTAATGTTGTGCGTGTGTATAGTAAGCACAATAATAAGTATGGATGTTTTGTATATTAAGCATGTTAAGGCTCATAAAAAGCAGTGGAGTGTGCTGTCTAGTGCAGGAGTTGGTAATCAATTGCACTGCAGTTTTTTGTTGGGTTATTAAAGGTTTAAGGTGATTTACTGTGGGTTTAGAGCTTTCCATGTGACGATAAAATACGTAGCCTGGAACTTAACCTGCTGTATAAGTGGGTCCCTACAGCAGCTCAGAACCTAACCTACTGTATAAGTGGGGCTCTACAGCAGCTCGGAACCTAACCTACTGTATAAGTGGGTCCCTACAGCAGCTCGGAACCTAACCTGCTGTATAAGTGGGGCTCTGCAGCAGCTCGGAACCTAACCTGCTGTATAAGTGGGTCCCTACAGCAGCTCGGAACCTAACCTACTGTATAAGTGGGTCCCTACAGCAGCTCGGAACCTAACCTGCTGTATAAGTGGGGCTCTACAGCAGCTCAGAACCTAACCTGCTGTATAAGTGGGTCCCTACAGCAGCTCGGAACCTAACCTGCTGTATAAGTGGGTCCCTACAGCAGCTCGGAACCTAACCTGCTGTATAAGTGGGGCTCTACAGCAGCTCGGAACCTAACCTACTGTATAAGTGGGTCCCTACAGCAGCTCGGAACCTAACCTACTGTATAAGTGGGTCCCTACAGCAGCTCGGAACCTAACCTACTGTATAAGTGGGTCCCTACAGCAGCTCGGAACCTAACCTACTGTATAAGTGGGGCCCTACAGCAGCTCGGAACCTAACCTACTGTATAAGTGGGGCCCTACAGCAGCTCGGAACCTAACCTACTGTATAAGTGGGGCCCTACAGCAGCTCAGAACCTAACCTACTGTATAAGTGGGTCCCTACAGCAGCTTGGAACCTAACCTACTGTATAAGTGGGGCCCTACAGCAGCTCAGAACCTAACCTACTGTATAAGTGGGTCCCTACAGCAGCTTGGAACCTAACCTACTGTATAAGTGGGGCCCTACAGCAGCTTGGAACCTAACCTACTGTATAAGTGGGGCCCTACAGCAGCTCGGAACCTAACCTACTGTATAAGTGGGGCTCTACAGCAGCTCGGAACCTAACCTACTGTATAAGTGGGTCCCTACAGCAGCTCGGAACCTAACCTACTGCATAAGTGGGTCCCTACAGCAGCTCGGAACCTAACCTACTGTATAAGTGGGTCCCTACAGCAGCTCGGAACCTAACCTACTGTATAAGTGGGTCCCTACAGCAGCTCAGAACCTAACCTACTGTATAAGTGGGTCCCTACAGCAGCTCGGAACCTAACCTACTGTATAAGTGGGTCCCTACAGCAGCTTGGAACCTAACCTACTGTATAAGTGGGGCCCTACAGCAGCTTGGAACCTAATCTACTGTATAAGTGGGGCCCTACAGCAGCTTGGAACCTAACCTACTGTATAAGTGGGGCCCTACAGCAGCTCGGAACCTAACCTACTGTATAAGTGGGGCCCTACAGCAGCTCGGAACCTAACCTACTGTATAAGTGGGGCTCTACAGTAATGGTATATGACAAGTTATACATTGCTATTAATGAATTTAAAGCAACTACTGTAAATATGAACACTGCCTCTATATTTCCACACACTAATGGAATAAGACCTTTTTATTTATTATAGTTATGGGCAGTGCTCAATCTGTAAAGGTTTATATTGCACCTGGGGAATGGGTAAAATAAGGTTTGATCCAAGGAAGGGAGGAAAGGTTAAGTGTACTAAATTATGAGTCTGATCAACGAAGAAGCCTTTTCATGTTTCTAAAATTATTATATCATGGGGGAAGCAATAGACCCGTAGGGGTCTTATGGTACGTGTGGAGGGAATGGGAGACATTCAGGGGAGGGGTCATGAGACGTATGTTCAAGGAAATGAAAGGTAAGTCCAGTTCCATGGATCAAGAGCCCATCATTGACAATAAGGGACCTTCCTCGAGGGGTAACTCAAGAAATGTGCTTCATATTACTACACTTTAAAAATGATTTGTGTAAAAAAAAAAATATGGAGAGATCCAGACTTAAAACATTTCAGAGAACACAGTGAACACTGATCACCCACAAGAACACTGCTGGATGTTCTTCTGTCCCCTTGGAACAACCTCCACATGCTTTGTATTATTAGAGCAGTAGTCTCACAAGAATACTGTTGAATATTCTCTTGCAACGCACTCCAACATAACTTGCAACTTGTCAATGTACTATAATAGCAGCAGTCCCATAAGAACACTGCTGGATGTTTTATCACTTGCAACACAAACATATTATAGCAGAAGTCCCTCAAGAACACTGCTAGATGGTCCCTTGTCCCTTGCAACACACTCCAACATGACTTGCAACCTGAACAACAACGTATTGTAAGATCAACAATCCCTTAAGAACACTTGAATGTTGTCCCCTTGCAACATACCCCAACATACCTTGCAACATGGAGAACACATAAGAGCAGCAGCCCCACAAGAACTCTGCTGAAATGTTATATTGTCCCTTGCAACCTCCCTCCCCCCCCATGTAACTTGCAACCTGAACAACAATGTATTATAAGAACAGAAGTTCGACAAGAACACTGCTGGATGTTCTTGTCCCCTTGCAACACACCTCCATATGACTTGCAACTTGAACAACGTATAAGAACAAGTCCGACAAGAACACTGCTGAATGTTCTGTCCTTTTGCAACACTCCCGCATGACTTGCAACTTGAACAAAATGTATTATAAGAACATAAGTCCCAAAAGAACACTCTTGGATGTTCCGTCCCGTTGCAACACATCCCAACATGCCTTGCAACCTGAACACCAGCGTATTATAACATCAAGTCCCACAAAGACACTGCTGAATGTTGTCTCTTGCAACACACCCCAACATTCCTTGCAACAACGTATTATAACAGCAGTCATACCAGAACAGAGGTGAACGTTCCCCTCGCAACACACCCCAACATTCCTTGCAACAACATATTATAACAGCAGTCATACCAGAACAGAGGTGAACGTTCCCCTCGCAACACACCCCAACATTCCTTGCAACAACATATTATAACAGCAGTCATACCAGAACAGTGGTGAACGTTCCCCTCGCAACACACCCCAACATTCCTTGCAACAACATATTATAACAGCAGTCATACCAGAACAGTGGTGAACGTTCCCCTCGCAACACACCCAACATCCTTGCAACAACATATTATAACAGCAGTCATACCAGAACAGAGGTGAACGTTCCCCTCGCAACACCCCCCAACATGTCTTGCAACAACGTAAGACAGTTACCACAGGAGGCTGGGTTGACCACAGGGTCGCTGTATAAGGACTCCATGTTAACTATGGTCACCAAACTGACTTTCTCAGAGCACCAATTGATGATACACTGGTGTTAACTGAACCAGGAGCCTCGTTCTCTCTCTCACACTCTCCCTCACACTAATACATCAATAACCTCCACATAGGAGAGCGTCAAGTTTACCTCAAACTTAGACCATTAACTTGTTATATTAAGTTTATTTAAGTTTATTTATTTAGGCCGTAAATGCCCCGGCATGATAGTGGCTTCTCTGTACTTAGCAAATCAAAATTGTAATTAGAAATTGTAAACTATATAAAGAAATAGGCCTTAATCGTTAGTGTAAATTATCTAGGATAACCTAGTTAAGTTACTTAGCTGTTTAGCTAGTCAGTGACTTATTTCCATAAGTCAGTGACTTATGGAAATAAGTCACTGACTTTTCTGGGGTTATCCTGGCTAATTTAAACTGTGTATAATTGTATTTGTGTGTATTTGTACCTAAATAAACTTAAGTGAGAGTAACTTATTTCCAATAAGTTAATGGTCCAATTCGGACCTAAACGTCTTTACAAGTTTTTTCTCCTATATATGGGGGGGGGGGGTTCTTTTGTTTATTATTCCAGTCATGGTTTTGCGACTTGTTATTATTTATGGCACATTAACACACTCCCAACATCCCTTCATGATGGGCTCTTCATCTCAGGAACTGGAGCTACTATTCTCAATCTTGCGATCACACCGGATTACCTCTCATTCCCCAGGGACTGTAAGCTCCATCCGAGTTTATCGCTTTCCCAATAACCAAATAATAATTAACTTCATTTAGGCACAGGTACACCTAAGTATAATTATCATAAACAGTTTAGTGTATGAATTACCTCAAAAAAGTCAAAGTGACTCCCTCCCCCCACCTCCATGACTGTACCTGGAGTTTACCTGGAGAGAGTTCCGGGGGTCAACGCCCCCGCGGCCCGGTCTGTGACCAGGCCTCCTGGTGGATCAGAGCCTGATCAACCAGGCTGTTGCTGCTGGCTGCACGCAAACCAACGTACGAGCCACAGCCCGGCTGGTCAGGAACCATTGATTTAGGCTATATTTTGAGGCCCCTCAAGGAAGGTTCCTTGATGTTGGTGAGGGGCTCTTGATTTAGGGAATTGGATCTGTGCTCCAGTTCCCCGAATTAAGCCTGAATGCCTTCCACATCCCCCCCCCAAGGCGCTGTATAATCCTCCGGGTTTAACGCTTCCCCCTTGATTATAATAATAATATAATTTGAGGGGGGGGGAGATTTAGAAGAGGTAATCAGTGAAGACATTTAGAAGCCCCACTCAAAATATTAGATATACGTGTTTTCGTAATTTAGCAGAGGTATACACAGGTTTACACACAGGTATGTTAGACGAGGGCGGGATGGGTGGGTGATGGTGGGTAGCCGATGCTGCCAGCACCTCCCTGTAATGATGTGGCAGCCAGAACCTCCCTGTAATGATGTGGCAGCCAGAACCTCCCTGTAATGATGTGGCAGCCAGAACCTCCCTGTAATGATGTGGCAGCCAGCACCTCCCTGTAATGATGTGGCAGCCAGCACCTCCCTGTAATGATGTGGCAGCCAGAACCTCCCTGTAATGATGTGGCAGCCAGCACCTCCCTGTAATGATGTGGCAGCCAGAACCTCCCTGTAATGATGTGGCAGCCAGCACCTCCCTGTAATGATGTGGCAGCCAGAACCTCCCTGTAATGATGTGGCAGCCAGCACCTCCCAGTAATGATATGGCAGCCAGAACCTCCCTGTAATGATGTGGCAGCCAGCACCTCCCTGTAATGATGTGGCAGCCAGCACCTCCCTGTAATGATGTGGCAGACAGCACCTCCCTGTAATGATGTGGCAGCCAGCACCTCCCTGTAATGATGTGGCAGCCAGCACCTCCCTGTAATGATGTGGCAGCCAGAACCTCCTGTAATGATGTGGCAGCCAGAACCTCCCTGTAATGATGTGGCAGCCAGCACCTCCCTGTAAGGATGTAGCAGCCAGCACCTCCCTGTAATGATGTGGCAGCCAGAACCTCCCTGTAATGATGTGGCAGCCAGCACCTCCCTGTAATGATGTGGCAGCCAGCACCTCCCTGTAATGATGTGGCAGCCAGAACCTCCCTGTAATGATGTGGCAGCCAGAACCTCCCTGTAATGATGTGGCAGCCAGCACCTCCCTGTAAGGATGTAGCAGCCAGCACCTCCCTGTAATGATGTAGCAGCCAGCCCCCCCCCAGTAATAATGTGGTTATTACCTTGATGTGAGGGGCAGTAGAGTGTAGTCTGGTCGTCGTGGTAACCATTGGTGTCTGGCAGACCTCCCTCACCGTCTGTCAAACTCACCACACTGTGACTCTCACTCCCCGAGTCCTGTAAAAATACATAATTATTATTTTTATTTATCCATATATCTACAAGTACATGATTGAACTTGTATAGACCATAGCTGACATCAGTGACATAATATATAGAAAAGCCCCTGATTATACAGAGCATTTCGTGCAAATTAGGTTAATTTTGTCCCCCAGGATGCATAAGGGGGATTACCTATAGACCCCTGGCAGTCTTCAAGCTGGCACTGGACAAGCACCTAAAGTCGGTTCCTGATCAGCCGGGCTTTGGCTCGTACGTTGGTTTGCGTGCAGCAAGCCTGGTCACAGACCGGGCCGCGGGGGCGTTGACCCCCGGAACTCTCTCCAGGTAAACTCAAGGTAAACTCCAGGATGCGACCCACACCAGTCGGGTAACACACAGGTACCTATTTCATACTAGTTGAACATGGACAGCAAGTGTCTTAAGGAAACACGTCCTGTTTCCACCCCTACCGGGGATCGAACCACAGACCTCAGTATATGAGAGGAGTGCATTACCAATCGAGCTACGAGACACTGGCCACAGTTAAATCATAGGTAAGGTGGGACTCGAACCCATGGCAAGCGAGCCCTACAACGAGCCAGTGTGCTAACCTCACTATGGAAACTAGATAGCATAAAGTTTTTAAGGAGTGTAGTGGTAAGCCAGTGGAAGGCCTCAGTCAGATGACTAAAAGCTCCAGCTTTGGGTTATCATATAACTAAGAGCCGACTCAGGAAACACTTGTCCTGTTTCTTGACAAACCAAAGAAATTACAACGCGGGGGCGTTGACCCCCGAAATCCTCTCCAGGTAAGATAAGATAAGATAAGATTTCGTTCGGATTTTTAACCCCGGAGGGTTAGCCACCCAGGATAACCCAAGAAAGTCAGTGCGTCATCGAGGACTGTCTAACTTATTTCCATTGTGGTCCTTAATCTTGTCCCCCAGGATGCGACCCACACCAGTCGACTAACACCCAGGTACCTATTTGCTGCTAGGTGAACAGGACAACAGGTGTAAGGAAACGTGTCGAAATGTTTCCACCCGCCGGGAATCGAACCCGGGCCCTCCGTGTGTGAAGCGGGAGCTTTAGCCACCAGGCCACCGGGCCACTCCAGGTATACCTTAAATTTGCATAAACTATTAATATATGCCTGTATTATGTATGTGCTCTCAGATCCATTATGTAACCGTATAGAATCATTTAGAGATTTCCTGAATAAAGCTTAAATATATGTGTAATCCATTAAATGCCCCCAAAAAGTACAAATATATGTATGATTAGAGACAAAATTATATTGAATATACATAACTAATCTAGGCAAATTACCCCAAGACACTACTAAAGTCACTTTCAGACTTCACAATGAGGCAGCCATTAATAACTCCACAACAACAGTGACAAACATTGACTGGCACACTGAGCTAGAAATCTATACAGATACTGGCGAATGTATTAATAATTTTCTAAAAAAGACCCAATACCTCTATAACAAGCACTGCCCTAAGAAACTAAACAGATGACAGCTAAGAGACTGAACAGTCCCTGGCTAACACCCAGCATCCTCAAATCCATAAATACAAAACACCTATACGAAAAACAGTACAGAATGGGTCACATAACCAGAGACCAAACAAAACGTTACTCGTTAGTCTTAACCAGCCTGATAAGAAGGGCTAAAAAATTGTATTATGAGAACAGATTATCCAACTTACGAGGTGATATAAAAAAGACCTGGAAAACTCTATCAGAAATTCTAGGAACAAAAAAGATATCACGAAATCGTGCAGTTGAACTAACAAAACCTGATGAACCCCAACTCCCACCAACTGAAACAGCAAACAGACTCAATAATTTCTCCACTATAGGACAAAACCTTGTCAATAAAATCCCAAGCTCAGATACCCCACCCAATGACTACCTCACTGGCAACTACCCGAACACACTGTTCCTAGCTCCGACTAATCCTACTGAAGTCTCCCTTATTATCAACGCACTGAAAAACAAGTCAGGAGATTTATATACCTTACCACCTTTATATACAAAAGAGCGTCACAAGTGCTATCACCAATCATCGCAACACTTTAACAAATCCATCGAATCCTCTACCTTCCCTACAGTTCTCAAAATAGCAAGGGTCACCCCGATACATAAAGGAGGAGATCAAACAGACCTGAATAACTATAGGCCAATATCCAACTTACATCCTCTCTTTAAAATCTTCGAAAAATTAATTCTTAAGCGAATCTATTCCTACCTCATCTCCCACAACATACTCAACCCCTGTCAGTTTGGGTTCAGGCCTAATAAAAATACGAACGATGCTATTATACTGCACTAGAGAAAAAAGAAGTCCCACTGGGGATCTTCATTGACTTACGTAAAGCTTTTGATACAGTTGACCATGACTTGCTCCACGTAAAATTGTCACACTATGGTATAAGAGGGCACTCCCTCAACTACCTCAAGTCTTACCTCAGCAACAGAAGCCAATATGTGTACGCAAATGGGGCAAGCTCTTCCGCACAACCAATTACAGTTGGTGTCCCACAGGGAAGTGTCCTTGGCCCTCTTCTCTCTCTCCTATACATAAATGACCTACCACCCACACTATTTGCAGATGACACTACATACGTCTACTCTCACCCGAGCCCAGTCATGCTAGCCAATACTGTAAATTACAGAAAATATCAACCTGGATGAGGACTAACAAACTTACACTAAACATTGACAAAACCTACTTCATTCAGTTTGGTAACAGAGCTACAGATGTCCCTCTTAACATAACGATAAACGGATCACCTATCACAAAGCTAACAGAGGGAAAATTCTTAGGAATCCACCTCGATAATAGACTCAAACTTCAAACACATATACAACAAATTTCTAAGAAAATTTCCAAGACCGTAGGCATACTATCGAAGATACGGTACTATGTTCCACAGTCAGCCCTCCTGGCCCTTTATCACTCTCTTATTTACCCCTATCTCACCTATGGAATTTGTGCATGGGGCTCAACAACAATTAACCATCTCAGACCACTAATTACCCAACAAAAGGCTGCAGTTAGAATGATAACAAATTCTCACTACAGGCAGCACACTCCACCAATATTCAATACACTAAACCTACTCACCATACAAAACATCCATACTTATTATTGCACTTATTACATACATAGAACACTTAACTCTGATATTAACCCTCCCCTCAAACATCTCCTTGCCAACCTCAACAGAACACATGACCATAACACAATGCACAGATCACTCTTTGATGTTCCTCGTGTCCATCTCACACTATGCAAAAACTCAATGCACATAAAAGGCCCTAAAATCTGGAATTAATTACCTGTAAATATAAAAGAAACACTGTTTATAAATTCAAGTCTCTTCTCAAAGATCACTTACTCAACAACAACTAAATAAATACTGAATACTGTGACCCAATCAAACTTTGTTACTTATAGTTACATTACCTAACTGAATGCTCATCAACACAGTAAATAACCATATGACCTGTCTTTGTAATACTCACTTGTGTTTAATTGTTATCTGTTTACAATAATGTTTTACCACTGAGTTCATTACCTTTGTAAATTGTGAGTTCATTACCTTTGTAAATTGTGAGTTCATTACCTTTGTAAATTGTGAGTTCATTACCTTTGTAAATTGTGAGTTCATTACCTTTGTAAATTGTGAGTTCATTACCTTTGTAAATTGTGAGTTCATTACCTCTGTAAATTGTGAGTTCATTACCTTTGTAAATTGTGAGTTCATTACCTTTGTAAATTGGGAGTTCATTACCTTTGTAAATTGTGAGTTCATTACCTTTGTAAATTGTGAGTTCATTACCTTTGTAAATTGTGAGTTCATTACCTTTGTAAATTGTGAGTTCATTACCTTTGTAAATTGTGAGTTCATTACCTTTGTAAATTGTGAGTTCATTACCTTTGTAAATTGTGAGTTCATTACCTTTGTAAATTGTGAGTTCATTACCTTTGTAAATTGTGAGTTCATTACCTTTGTAAATTGTGAGTTCATTACCTCTGTAAATTGTGAGTTCATTACCTTTGTAAATTGTGAGTTTCATTACCTTTGTAAATTGGGAGTTCATTACCTTTGTAAATTGTGAGTTCATTACCTTTGTAAATTGTGAGTTCATTACCTTTGTAAATTGTGAGTTCATTACCTTTGTAAATTGTGAGTTCATTACCTTTGTAAATTGTGAGTTCATTACCTTTGTAAATTGTGAGTTCATTACCTTTTTTAAATTGTGAGTTCATTACATTTGTAAATTGTGAGTTCATTACCTTTGTAAATTGGGAGTTCATTACCTTTGTAAATTGTGAGTTCATTACCTTTGTAAATTGTGAGTTCATTACCTTTGTAAATTGTGAGTTCATTACCTTTGTAAATTGTGAGTTCATTACCTTTGTAAATTGTGAGTTCATTACCTTTGTAAATTGTGAGTTCATTACCTTTGTAAATTGTGAGTTCATTACCTCTGTAACTTGCTCAGCTATCACAACTTTGGAGTCCAGTCCCTGGACCAATTATGTACCTCTGTAATCTTTTGACTACCGCCCACAGGATGGGTATGTGGTGACTACCACCCACAGGATGGGTATGGGGTGACTACCACCCACAGGATGGGTATGTGGTGACTACCGCCCACAGGATGGGTATGTGGTGACTACCCCCCAAACAGGATGGGTATGTGGTGACTACCCCCACAGGATGGGTATGTGGTGACTACCGCCCACAGGATGGATATGTGGTGACTACCGCCCACAGGATGGGTATGTGGTGACTACCACCCACAGGATGGGTATGTGGTGACTACCGCCCACAGGATGGATATGTGGTGACTACCGCCCACAGGATGGGTATGTGGTGACTACCGCCCACAGGATGGGTATGTGGTGACTACCACCCACAGGATGGGTATGTGGTGACTACCGCCCACAGGATGGGTATGTGGTGACTACCGCCCACAGGATGGGTATGTGGTGAACTACCGCCCACAGGATGGGTATGTGGTGACTACCACCCACAGGATGGGTATGTGGTGACTACCACCCACAGGATGGGTATGTGGTGACTACCGCCCACAGGATGGATATGTGGTGACTACCGCCCACAGGATGGGTATGTGGTGACTACCGCCACAGGATGGGTATGTGGTGACTACCACCCACAGGATGGGTATGTGGTGACTACCGCCCACAGGATGGGTATGTGGTGACTACCGCCCACAGGAATGGGTATGTGGTGACTACCGCCCACAGGATGGGTATGTGGTGACTACCACCCACAGGATGGGTATGTGGTGACTACCACCCACAGGATGGGTATGTGGTGACTACCACCCACAGGATGGGTATGTGGTGACTACCACCCACAGGATGGGTATGTGGTGACTACCACCCACAGGATGGGTATGTGGTGACTACCACCCACAGGATGGGTATGTGGTGACTACCACCCACAGGATGGGTATGTGGTGACTACCACCCACAGGATGGGTATGGGCTGCATAATAAACATATTAAACTAAACCACTGAATATATCATTACTAAGTTAATTTTAAGCCTGACCACAATGCTCTATACACAAGGGGCTTTGACATGTTACACTTAAATCCTATATTTCTTTGTTCTTCTTCGTATTCATGTTCAAATTAATAAATAAACAAAACATAGGTTATGGGGACGTCAACATGGTGGTGGTGACACCAGTGATGCTCACCAGACTACAGAAGATCGTATTTATATTACAATAACTCTTGTACCTGTGTAGAGCTTAATTAAGATCTACATAACTCTTGAAAACTGGTTCTGCACCGTGTGTGTGTTTCCTCGTGTGTCTCAGAGTATTGTATGAGATAAGATAAGATAAGATTTCGTTGGGATTTTTAACCCCGGAGGGTTAGCCACCCAGGATAACCCAAGAAAGTCAGTGCGTCATCGAGGACTGTCTAACTTATTTCCATTGTGGTCCTTAATCTTGTCCCCCAGGATGCCACCCACACCAGTCCACTAACACCCAGGTACCTATTTGCTGCTAGGTGAACAGGACAACAGGTGTAAGGAAACGTGTAGAATGTTTCCACCCGCCGGGAATCGAACCCGGGCCCTCCGTGTGTGAAGCGGGAGTTTTAGCCACCAGGCCACCGGTAATACTCATCTGGGTATATAACAATAATAATGAAGATTGAGACACTTATGCAGCATATGGGAATCTTTATTCAGGAAACGTTTCGCCACATAGTGGCGTCATCAGTCCAATACAAAGAGGAAGGCGTAAGGAGAGGAGGAGTATGAGGTAATCAGTCCATCTATCTTGATGGACTGAACACATCGACTCCAGGCTGAGGGACTGATTACCTCATACTCCTCCTCTCCTTACGCCTTCCTTTTTGTATAGACGATGAAGCCACGGTGGCGAATTTTTCTGAATAAAGTTCCCTATGCGCATAAGTGTCTAATCTTCAACTTGTGGGTTTTTCAAACCATTCATCAACTAAAAATCTTTTTAATACCAGTACTTACAAGGTATACCAGTACTTACAAGGTATACCAGTCTGTACAAGGTATCCCAGTACATGTACAAGGTTAAAAGTAATGTAAAAGGTTTTAAACAAGTACATGTCAAGGTATACAAGTACTTTACAAGGTTCAGTACTGTACAAGTAAAAGTACATGACAAGGAAAATACCAGAGTCAAGGTATACCAGACATGTACAAGTATACCAGTACATGTAAAAGGGTATACAAGTACAGTACAAGGTTCCCAACATGACAAGGATAAAAAGTACATGTAAAAGGGTTTAAAACCATACATTAAAAGGGTATACAAGTACAGTACAAGGAAAACCGTACATGTAAAAGGGTTACCAGTACTGTACAAGGTTAAAAAGACTGACAAGGTATACCAGACATGTACAAGGTATACAAGTACAGTAAAAGGTTCCAGTACATGTACAATATACCAGTACTGACAAGGTATACAATACTGTCAAGGTATACCAGTAAGAAAAAGGTATAAAAAGTACATGTACAAGGTAACCATACTTTACAAGTATACAAGTCATGTAAAAGGTATCAAGTACATGAAAAGGTATACCAGTACATGTACAAGGTATAAAAGTACTGTACAAGGTTACCAGTAATGTAAAAAGGTTACAAGTACATGCAAGGTTACCGTACATTCAAGGTATACCAGTACAGTACAAGGATCCAGTACATGAAAGGTATACCATACATTCAAGGTTCCCAGTCATGTAAAAGGTATACAAGTACATTACAAGGATAAAATAATGTACAAGGTATACCAGTACATGTACAAGTATACCATACATGTAAAAGGGTTACCAGTACATTAAAAGTAAAACAGTACATGTAAAAGGGTATACAAGTAATGTAAAGGTAAAACCAGTAATGTACAAGGATACCAGTATATGTACAAGGTAAAAACCAGTACATGTCAAGTATACCAGTACATGTCCAAGGTATACAATACATGTACAAGGTATACCAGTACATTTACAAGGTTACCAGTCTGTACAAGGTATCAGTACATGAAAAGGTAACCAGACATGTACAAGGTATACAAGACAGTAAAAGGTATACCGTCATGTAAAAGGGGTATCCAGTACATGACAAGGTAACAAAAATGTAAAAGGGAAACCCAAAATGTAAAAGGTATAAAGACATGTAAAAGGTATACCATACATGTACAAGGAAACCCAGTCCAGTACAAGGTTCAAGTACATGTCAAGGTAACCAGTAAGTAAAAAGGTATACAAGTACTGTACGGGGTATACAGTACATGTAAAAGGGGTAACCCAGTACATGAAAAGGGTAAAAAGTACATTACAAGGTATACCAGTACATGTACAAGGTATAAAGTACGTACAAGGTAACCAGTAATGTAAAAGGTATACCGTACATGAAACAAAGGATACAAGTACTTAAAGGATACCAGTACTTACAAGTATAAAAGTACTGAAAAGGGTATCCCTACATTCAAGGTAACCATACATGAAAAGGGTATACCAGTCGTAAAGGTTACCGTACTGTAAAAAGGGTATACCATACAGGTAAAAGGGGATACCAGTACATGTAAAAAGGGTATACCAGTACATGTACAAGGTATACCAGTACAGGTACAAGGTATCCCATACTGACAAGGTTACCAGTACAGGTACAATTTTAACCCAAACATTAAAAGGTTTTAACCAGTACATGTCAAGTATCCCAGTACAGGTAAAAGGGAAACCCATACATGTACAAGGTATACCGTACATGTAAAAGGGATCCCATACAGGTACAAGGTAAAACCTACATTAAAAGGGTTTAAACCAGTGGGGTAAAGGTATAACCTACATTACAAGTATACCAGTACATGTACAAGGTATACCTACGGGTCAAGGAAACCCAGTCATGTAAAAGGTATCCAGTACGGGTAAAGGGATACCAGTAATGTAAAAGGTAAACCATACATGTACAAGGTATCCCAGTACAGGTCAAGGTAACAAGTACATGTAAAAGGGTTTAACCATACAGGACAAAGGGTATACCAGACATGTACGGGTAACCAGTACAGGACAAGGTATAAGTACATGACAAGGAAACCTTACATGTAAAAGGTTACCGAAAAAGGTACAAGTATACCATACATGTAAAAGGGTATCCCATCTTACAAGGTATACCATACGGGTACAAGATACCAGTACATGTACAAGGTTACCAGTACATGTCAAGGTTCAAGTACATGTACAAGGATAAAATTACAGTACAAGGTATACAAGTATTGTACAAGGTAACAAGTACTGACAAGGCATCCCCGTACATGTACAGGTATACAATACATGTAAAGGTTCCCATATTTGTAAAAGGTATACAAGTACATGTAAAAGGTAAAACAAGTACATGTCAGGTATACAAGTACATGTACAAGGTATAAAAAGTACATGTCAAGGTATAAAAGTACATGTAAGGTATACAATACTTGTAAAAGGGTAAAAGTACTTGTAAAGGTTACAAGTACTGTAAAGGTATACAAATTGTACATTTTAAACAAGTACATGTACAAGGTAACAAAAATGTACAAGGTATACAAGTCATGTACAGGTAACAGTACAGTCAAGGTAACCAGTACATTAAAAGGGTATACATTAAAATGTACAAGGTATACAAGTACAGTACAAGGTATACCAGACATGTACAAGGTATACCAGTCATGTAAAAGGAAAACAAGTACTTGTAAAAGGTTACAAGTACTGTACAAGGTATAAAAGTACATGTAAAAGGAAAATCCAGTACAGTAAAAGGAAACAATAATGTCAAGGTATACAAGTACATGTACAAGTAACAAGACATTACAAGGTATCCAGCATGTACAAGGTATCCCATAATGTACAAGGTATAAAAGTACATGTACAAGGTATACCTACATGTCAAGGATACAGTAATGTAAAAGGGTATCCCAGTACTTACAAGGTATACCAGTACAGTACAAGGTATACCAGTACTTAAAGGTATACCATACAGTAAAAGGTTAAAAAAGGGTACAAGGTATACCAGACTGTACAAGGTTACCGTACATGTCAAGGTATACCAGTAATTAAAAGGGTAACCGTACATGAACAAGGATACCATTTCATGTACAAGGTATCCCATTACAGTAAAAAGGGTATCCCAGTAAGTACAAGGTAAACCATAATGTACAAGGTATACCAGAAAATGTACAAGGTATACCAGTACATTACAAGGTATACCGTACAGTAAAGGAAACCATACATGTAAAAAGGTATACAAGCATGTAAAAGGGTATAAAAAGTACATGTACAAGGTAACAAGTACATGAAAGGGTAAACAATATTGTACAAGGGTAACAAGTACTTGTACAAGGTATACAAGACATGTACAAGGTATACAAGTACTTGAAAAGGGTATACAAGTACATTACAAGGTATACAAGTACATGTACAAGGTATAAAAAAAAAGTAATGTACAAGGTTACAAGTACAGTAAAAGGATACCAGTACTGTACAAGGTATACCATACAGTACAAGGTAAAAAGTACATGAAAAAGGGTATACCAGTACATGTAAAAGGGTTCCAGTACTGTACAAGGTATAAAAACTTGAAAAGGTTCAAACAGTACAAGGTATACAAGTACATGTAAAAGGTATACCATACATGACAAGGATAAAAGTAATGTAAAAGGTATACAAGACATTAAAAAGGTATACAAGTACATTCAAGTATACCATACATGAAAAGGTATACCAGTACTTTAAAACAAGGTATCAAGTACATTAAAAGGTATACCAGTAATGTAAAGGTTACCGTCTGTAAAAGGGTATCCCAGTACATGACAAGGTATACCATACATGTAAAAGGTATACCAGTAAGTAAAAGGTATCCATAATTACGGGGATACAAGTAGGACAAGGTTACAGTACATGTAAAAAGGTATACCTACATGTAAAAGGTATACCAGTACATGTACAAGGTATACCAGTACATTAAAGGTTCCGTACATGTAAAAGGTACCAGTACATGTAAAGGGTTTTCCCATCTGTACAAGGGGGGATACCGTACATTAAAAGGGTATACCAGTAAAGTAAAAGGAACCAGTCATGAAAAGGGGTATACCAGAAAATGTACAAGGTATACCAGACATTTATAAGGTATACCTAATTTACGGGGTTACCAGAAAATGACAAGGTATACAACCATAGTACATCAGTGACATACTCTAATAGAAAGTCACTTGTTATGCTGAAAAATTTCCCTAAAATTATATCATTTTCCCCCGGGATGGACCCACACCATCCATAACACCCAGGTCCCTATTTTAAACTATGGGTGAACATGGACAGCAGGGTTTTTAGGGAAAACACGTCCCTAATGTTTTTCCCCGTTTCCGGGGGTTCGAACTCCGTCAGTGTGTAGCTGAGTGCGCTAGCGACCCCGGGACACCTATCACAGTCCTCGGTCAAGATCAAATAAATCTAATTCTAAAAATTTTTTTAAAGGGGGGACGGTAAGCCAGTGGAAGGCCGGTCAGATGACCCTAAGCTCCAGCTGTGGGTCCATAAACTAAGACCTGCATCAGGAAAAAACTTGTCCTGTTCCTGACAAATTTTCCTAACCTAACCTAAACCCACCTGACCCCGACCTAACCAACCCGCCACCTAACCCAACCCAACCTAACCTAACTAACCTGACTAACCAACCTAACCAACCTAACCTGACCTGACCGACCTAACCTAACCAACCTAACCTAACCCAACCTAAACCCGACCTAACCTAACCTAACCTAACCAAACCTAACCGCTGACCGACCTAACCTATACCTGACCTGACCTACCCAACCTAACTAACCTAACCTAACCGACCTGACCCACCTAACCTAACCCAACCTAACCAAAAATACCCGACCTGACCTAACCAACCTAACTAACCTAACCAACCTAACCTAACCTAACCTAACCGACCTAACCTAACCTCCTGAACCCAAACCCTTTCCTAACCTAACCCAACCGACCTAACCCTTTCCTAACCTAACCTAAAACCCGACCCAACCTCCTAACCAACCTAACCTAACCTAAACCAACCTAACCCCACCAACCTCTAACCTAAAATAACCTGACCCAAAGCCTAACCCAACCTAACCGACCTAAACCCTTACCCAACCCAACCTAACCTACCCGACCTGACCTAAATAACCCAACCTAAACCCAAAACCAACCCAACCTGACCTAACCTGACCTAACCTAACCTAACCTGACCTAACCTAACCTAACCCAACCTAACCCAACCCGACCTAACCTAACCTAACCCCTAACCTGACCTAACCTAACCAACTAAACCTAACCCAACCTAAAATGACCTAACCGACCTAACCTAACCTAACCTGACCTAACCTGACCTAAACCAAAACCAACCTGACCTAACCTTACCTAACCCAACCCAAACCCGACCTGACCTGACCTAAAATAACCAACCACCAACCAACCTAACCCCTAACCCAACCTAAACCAACCTGACCTAACTACCTAACCTAACCTAACCTGACCCAACCTGACCTAACCTAACCCAACCAACCTAACCCAAAACCCAACCTGACCAACCACCTAACCAAACCCAAAACCGACCTAACCTGACCTAACCTAACCAACCTGACCAACCCCCACCCCAAAACCCAACCCAAACCCGACCGACCCGAAATAACCTAACCTAACCTAACCTACCAAAACCCAACCAACCTAACCCAAAATAACCCGACCTAACCTGACCTAACCCAACCTAACTACCTAACCTGACCTAACCAACCTAACCCCGACCTAAAATTTCCCAACTAACCTAACTGACCGACCTGACCCAACCAAACCCAACCTAACCAACCTAACCCCACCGACCTGACCCAACCCAACCCAACCAACCTAACCTAACCTAACCCACCTAACCTCCTAACCAACCCAACCTGACCCAACCCGACCTAACCTAACCTAAACCCAAAACCTAACCATAAAAATCCCATTCCCTTTTAAGGGAAGAAAATACTTTGCTGCGAAGGGGTTTTTTTCCAAGGAAAAAGAGCTGACCTCCCCTTTCTCTTCAATCCGATTGGTTATTATTCCCAAATTTTTGTATAAGACAAGTTTAGATCTCCCTCACGTAACGATAATGAGAATAAATGATCATACATCGGAGTAACTATCGCATTAGGTAAGCACTAAACCCGTAGGGATCATTCATCTCCTGGACAAAGATAACATTTGTGGGGAGTAATCTGGTTTCATCCAGGGGAGGGTATCCCTGACCAGCCGGGCTGTGGCTCGTACGTTGGTTTGCGTGCAGCCAGCAGCAACAGCCTGGTTGATCAGGCTCTGATCCACCAGGAGGCCTGGTCACAGACAGGGCCGCGGGGGCGTTGACCCCCGGAACTCTCTCCAGGTAAACTCCAGGTACGTTTATTATGCGCCCCTGGCCTGGTGGATGACGCTCTCGCTTCACACGGTGAGGGCCCGGGTTAGATTCCAGGCGAGGGTAGAAACATTGCACGTGTGTCTTTACACCGGTTGTCCATGTTCACCCATCAGTAAACAGGTACCTGGGTGTTAGTGGACTGGTGTGAGTCGCATCCTGGGTGTTAGTGGACTGGTGTGGGTCGCATCCTGGTGTTAGTTAACTGATGTGGGTGGCATCCTGGGACAAAACTGACATAATTTGCAGGAAATGCTCAGCATAACAAGTGACTTTCTATATAGTAGTATGTCAGTGATGTCAGCTATGGTCTGTATACCTTGTACATGTACTGGTACTAAATAAAGGTATTATTATTATTATTATTATTATTATTATTATTATTAGTAGTAGTAGTAGTAGTAGTAGTAGTATAGTAGACAGATAATAGTCAAACTGCACCTTCAACATTACATACATGAGGGCCCAGAACTGTACCCAAACATTACAAGAAACATAATGGCCCAGACTGTGCCTCAACATTACAGAGGTACATAATGGACCCAGGAACTGTACCTCAACATTACAGAGGCACATAATGGGCCCAGAGACTGTGCCTCAACATTACAGAGGTACATAATGGACCCAGGGACTGTACCTCAACATTACGAGGTACATAATGGGTCCAGGGACTGTACCTCAACATTACAGAGGTACATAATGGGTCCGGGGACTGTACCTCAACATTACAGAGGTACATAATGGGTCCAGGGACTGTACCTCAACATTACAGGGGTTTACCATAATGGGTCCGGGGACTGTACCTCAACATTACGGGAGGTATATAATGGGCCAGGGACTGTACCTCAACATTACAGAGGTACATAATGGGTCCAGGGACTGTACCTCAACATTACAGAGGTACATAATGGGTCCAGAGACTGTACCTCAACATTACAGAGGTACATAATGGGTCCAGGGACTGTACCTCAACTTTTTACAGAGGTACATAATGGGTCCAGGGACAACACCTCAACATTACAGAGGTAACATAAGGGTCCAGGGATTGCACTTCAACATTACAGAGGAAAACATAATGGTCCAGGGACTGTACCTCAACATTACAGAGGTACATAATGGATCCTGGGACTGTACCTCAACGTAACAGAGGTACATAATGGCTCCAGGGACTGTACCTCAACATTACAGACGTACATAATGGCTCCAGGGACTGTACCTCAACATTACAGAGGTACTAATGGCTCCAGGGACTGTACCTCAACATTACAGAGGTACAAAAATGGCTCCAGGGACTGTCCCTCAACATTACAGAGGTACATAATGGCTCCAGGGACTGTACCTCAACTTTTCAGAGTACAATAATGGCTCCAGGGACTATACCTCAACATTACAGAGGTGCATAATGGCTCCAGGGACTATACCTCAACTTTAACAGAGGTGCATAATGGCTCCAGGGACTGTACCACAACATTACAGAGGTACATAATGGCTCCAGGGACTGTACCTCAACATTACAGAGGTACATAATGGCTCCAGGGACTAATACCTCAACTTTACAGAGGTGCATAATGGCTCCAGGGACTGTACCTCAACATTACAGAGGTACATAATGGCTCCAGGGACTATACCTCAACATTACAGAGGTGCATAATGGCTCCAGGGACTGTACCTCAACATAACAGAGGTACATAATGGCTCCAGGGACTATACCTCAACATTACAGAGGTACATAATGGCTCCAGGGACTGTACCTCAACATAACAGAGGTACATAATGGCTCCAGGGACTATACCTCAACATTACAGAGGTACATAATGGCTCCAGGGACTATACCTCAACATTACAGAGGTACATAATGGCTCCAGGGACTGTACCTCAACATAACAGAGGTACATAATGGCTCCAGGGACTATACCTCAACATTACAGAGTACATAATGGCTCCAGGGACGTGTGACCTCAACATAACAGAGGTACATAATGGCTCCAGGGACTGTACCTCAACATTACAGAGGTACATAATGGGTCCAGGGACTGTACCTCAACATTACAGAGGTAAATAATGGCTCCAGGGACTGTACCTCAACATAACAGAGGTACATAATGGCTCCAGGGACTGTACCTCAACATAACAGAGGTACATAATGGCTCCAGGGACTGTACCTCAACATTACAGAGGTAAATAATGGCTCCAGGGACTGTACCTCAACATAACAGAGGTACATAATGGCTCCAGGGACTGTACCTCAACATAACAGAGGTACATAATGGCTCCAGGGACTGTACCTCAACATAACAGAGGTACATAATGGCTCCAGGGACTGTACCTCAACATAACAGAGGTACATAATGGCTCCAGGGACTGGGTCACAAAGTTTTGATAGCTGAACAAGTTACAGAGGTAATCAACTAGTGACGTTAATATCTTGTTACAACCGTAACATGTTACTGATGCAGATATTATCTCTCTCAATTCCTTAGATTAAGACTCCTTCAGCGGTATCAGAACGCCCCCCCCCCCTTCAAGAAGTTTGGATATATGGAACTATTAGCTTACCGTCGAGGCTGGCACTGGCACTGGGGAACGTAGGTCAGGGGTTTTCCTGGCTGGCACTGCTTCAGGACTCATTATGGAATGCCTCTCCTAGACTTCAGTACTCACCACTTCTTACATTCATTTATTCTCATAGATCACACGTTTAATCTATCTACACGAGGCCTGGTCACAGACCGGGCCGCGGGGGCGTTGACCCCCGAAACTCTCTCCAGGTAAACTCCAGGTTTACACCCACGGAATCCACCAAACTAAAAATTTTAAGAGACGACCTTTTAAACAGATGTCCACAATCGAAATATAGAAATCATTCTACGCTGTGTATATACAGAACTTGACGTAACATTTCCCAGATAAAGAAACAATAGTTCCAGAAGAACTGGTGTATTCACAGGCTGCCGGCAATGAGAGAAGTGGGAAGGAGTGAGCGAGGACGAAGCTGTGTGTGCCGAGGTGCAGATCAGTACTGGCTTCACTAGTCTAGCAGAGCTGTCCCTTCTCTATCATACATCCCACTACCAGGAGTCGCACGCAGCCCTTCAAGATATATATACCAGTAGTCACAGCCCATTTTCCAAGATATATACCAGCAGTACTGGCTTCACTAGTCTAGCAGAGCTGTCCCTTCTCTATCATACATCCCACTACCAGGAGTCGCACGCAGCCCTTCAAGATATATATACCAGTAGTCACAGCCCATTTTCCAAGATATATACCAGCAATTGCACCCACTTTTTTCAATATATACCAACATTCAATATATTTACCAGCCGTCGCAAGCAATTCATTCAAAACATTCACTCGGGCGATTAAAATACAGATTAGGCTATCCTAGGTTAAATATACATTAACATGTTTTAATGAAGTATAAACACACACAACAACATTACAAACTAACGTCAATGTTTGTAAAATCACTTGTATATTTCCTAAATAAAAACTTGTACCCTTGAAGTCAGGAACGTAAATGGGATCGCAGGCAGACACACAACTCTCTTTGTCTCGAATCTAAAAATTAAACTAATGCAAGTAATTTAATATTTTTATTATGCATCTGTAGTTAAAAAGATCTGTACGGAGGCACATAATGAGTCTAGGGACTGTGCCACAACATTACAGAGGTATATAATGGGTCTAGGGACTGTTTCTCAACATTACAGAGGTATATAATGGGTCTAAGGACTGTGCCACAACATTACAGAGGTATATAATGGGTCTAGGGACTGTGCCTCAACATTACAGAGGTATATAATGGGTCTAGGGACTGTACCTCAACATTACAGAGGTATATAATGGGTCTAGGGACTGTACCTCAACATTACAGAGGTATATAATGGGTCTAGAGACTGTACCTCAACATTACAGAGGTATATAATGGGTCTAGAGACTGTACCTCAAAAATTACAGAGGTATATAATGGTCTAGGGACTGTACCTCAACATTACAGAGGTATGTAATGGGTCCAGGGACTGTACCTCAACATTACAGAGGTATATAATGGGTCCAGGGGCTGTACCTCAACATTACAGAGGTATATAATGGGTCCAGGGACTGTACCTCAACATTACAGAGGTATATAATGGGTCCAGGGACTGTACCCCAACATTACAGAGGTACATAATGGGTCCAGGGACTGTACCTCAACATTACAGAGGTACATAATGGGTCCAGGGACTGTACCTCAACATTACAGAGGTATATAATGGGTCCAGGGACTGTACCTCAACATTACAGAGGTATATAATGGGTCCAGGGACTGTACCTCAACATTACAGAGGTATATAATGGGTCTAAGGACTGTACCTCAACATTACAGATGTATATAATGGGTCCAGGGACTGTACCTCAACATTACAGAGGTATATAATGGGTCCAGGGACTGTACCTCAACATTACAGAGGTATATAATGGGTCCAGGGACTGTACCTCAACATTACAGAGGTATATAATGGGTCCAGGGACTGTACCTCAACATTACAGAGGTACATAATGGGTCCAGGACTGTACCTCAACATTACAGAGGTATATAATGGGTCCAGGGACTGTACCTCAACATTACAGAGGTATATAATGGGTCCAGGGACTGTACCTCAACATTAGAGGTATATAATGGGTCCAGGGACTGTACCTCAACATTACAGAGGTACATAATGGGTCCAGGGACTGTACCTCAACATTACAGAGGTATATAATGGGTCCAGGGACTGTACCTCAACATTACAGAGGTATATAATGGGTCCAGGGACTGTACCTCAACATTACAGAGGTATATAATGGGTCTAAGGACTGTACCTCAACATTACAGATGTATATAATGGGTCCAGGGACTGTACCTCAACATTACAGAGGTATATAATGGGTCCCGGGACTGTACCTCAACATTACAGGTATATAATGGGTCCAGGGACTGTACCTCAACATTACAGAGGTATATAATGGGTCCAGGGACTGTACCTCAACATTACAGAGGTACATAATGGGTCCAGGGACTGTACCTCAACATTACAGAGGTATATAATGGGTCCAGGGACTGTACCTCAACATTACAGAGGTATATAATGGGTCCAGGGACTGTACCTCAACATTAGAGGTATATAATGGGTCCAGGGACTGTACCTCAACATTACAGAGGTATATAATGGGTCCAGGGACTGTACCTCAACATTAGAGGTACATAATGGTTCCAGGGACTGTACCTCAACATTACAGAGGTATATAATGGGTCCAGGGACTGTACCTCAACATTACAGAGGTATATAATGGGTCTAGGGACTGTACCTCAACATTAGAGGTATATAATGGGTTTAGAGACTGTACCTCAACATTAGAGGTATATAATGGGTCCAGGGACTGTACCTCAACATTGGCTGTCATGGGAGAGAGAGAGAGGGAGAGAGAGAGGGAGAGAAAGAGGGAGAGAGAGAGGTGGGGGAGACAGTAGTGGTGACGAGGAGTGAAATGGGAGTCTAAAGGACACTGAAAGTGCCAGTAGTATTGATCACACCACCACCACCACCACCACCACTCTCTGCTGCTACCACCACCACGCCCCCCCACCACCACTCTCTGCTGCTACCACCACCACGCCCCTCCACCACCACTCTCTGCTGCTACCACCACCACGCCCCTCCACCACCACTCTCTGCTGCTACCACCACCACGCCCCTCCACCACCACTCTCTGCTGCTACCACCACCACGCCCCTCCACCACCACTCTCTGCTGCTACCACCACCACGCCCCCCCACCACCACGCCCCTCCACCACCACGCCCTC
This sequence comes from Cherax quadricarinatus, assembly GCF_026875155.1. Taxonomy (NCBI): domain Eukaryota; kingdom Metazoa; phylum Arthropoda; class Malacostraca; order Decapoda; family Parastacidae; genus Cherax; species Cherax quadricarinatus. The sequence continues at coordinate 321,808 of NC_069429.1, read as the reverse complement.
CACCACCACGCCCCTCCACCACCACTCTCTGCTGCTACCACCACCACGCCCCTCCACCACCACGCCCCTCCACCACCACGCCCCTCACCACCACTCTGCTGCTACCACCACCACGCCCCTCCACCACCACTCTGCTGCTACCACCACCACGCCCCTCCACCACCACGCCCCCCCACCACCACGCCCCTCCACCACCACGCCCCTCCACCACCACGCCCCTCCACCCCCACTCTCTGCTGCTACCACCACCACGCCCCTCCACCACCACGCCCCTCCACCACCACGCCCTCCACCACCACTCTGCTGCTACCACCACCACGCCCTCCACCACCACTCTGCTGCTACCACCACCAGCCCCTCCACCACCACGCCCCTCCACCACCACGCCCCTCCACCACCACGCCCCTCCACCACCACGCCCCTCCACCACCACGTCCTCCAACCACCACGCCCTCCACCACCACGCCCCTCCACCACCACGCCCCTCCACCACCACGCCCCTCCACCACACGCCCCTCCACCACCACGCCCCTCCACCACCACGCCCCTCCACCACCACGTCCTCCACCACCACGTCCTCCACCACCACGTCCTCCACCACCACGCCCCTCCACCACCACGTCCTCCACCACCACGTCCTCCACCACCACGCCCCTCCACCACCACGCCCCTCCACCACCACGTCCTCCACCACCACGTCCTCCACCACCACGTCCTCCACCACCACGCCCCTCCACCACCACGCCCCTCCACCACCACGTCCTCCACCACCACGCCCTCCACCACCACGTCCTCCACCACCACGTCCTCCACACCACGTCCTCCACCACCACGTCCTCCACCACCACGTCCTCCACCACCACGTCCTCCACCACCACGTCCTCCACCACCACGTCCTCCACCACCACGTCCTCCACCACCACGCCCCTCCACCACCACGTCCTCCACCACCACGCCCTCCACCACCACGTCCTCCACCACCACGTCCTCCACCACCACGTCCTCCACCACCACGTCCTCCACCACCACGTCCTCCACCACCACGTCCTCCACCACCACGTCCTCCACCACCACGTCCTCCACCACCACGTCCTCCACCACCACGTCCTCCACCACCACGTCCTCCACCACCACGCCCCTCCACCACCACGTCCTCCACCACCACGCCCTCCACCACCACGTCCTCCACCACCACGTCCTCCACCACCACGTCCTCCACCACCACGTCCTCCACCACCACGTCCTCCACCACCACGTCCTCCACCACCACGTCCTCCACCACCACGTCCTCCACCACTACAACATCTACCCCAGAGTGAATCTAACAGAGAACTAAATGAAGATATACATAAGAGAATACGTATAGAATAAGAGGTGTAAATAAAATTAAAGATTAGAAGGCAAACAATAATAATAATAACGAAGGAATAAGCGTTGTGGAAGAGAAAGAATGAGGAACTAGAGAAGGATGAAATGTTAAGTTGATATATAGTCCATTGGAAGCTGGAGAGTTGTCATGGTTACCATCTGGAAGCTTGCCATGGTTACTATCTAAAGTGTTGCCATGGTTACCATCTGGAAGCTTGCCATGGTTACTATCTAAAGTGTTGTCATGGTTACCATCTGGAAGCTTGCCATGGTTACCATCTAAAGTGTTGCCATGGTTACCATCTGGAAGCTTGCCATGGTTACTATCTAAAGTGTTGTCATGGTTACCATCTGGAAGCTTGCCATGGTTACCATCTAAAGTGTTGCCATGGTTACCATCTGGAAGCTTGCCATGGTTACTATCTAAAGTGTTGCCATGGTTACCATCTGGAAGCTTGCCATGGTTACTATCTAAAGTGTTGTCATGGTTACCATCTGGAAGCTTGCCATGGTTACCATCTAAAGTGTTGCCATGGTTACCATCTGGAAGCTTGCCATGGTTACTATCTAAAGTGTTGTCATGGTTACCATCTGGAAGCTTGCCATGGTTACCATCTAAAGTGTTGCCATGGTTACCATCTGGAAGCTTGCCATGGTTACTATCTAAAGTGTTGCCATGGTTACCATCTGGAAGCTTGCCATGGTTACTATCTAAAGTGTTGTCATGGTTACCATCTGGAAGCTTGCCATGGTTACTATCTAAAGTGTTGTCATGGTTACCATCTGGAAGCTTGCCATGGTTACCATCTAAAGTGTTGCCATGGTTACCATCTGGAAGCTTGCCATGGTTACTATCTAAAGTGTTGCCATGGTTACCATCTGGAAGCTTGCCATGGTTACTATCTAAAGTGTTGTCATGGTTACCATCTGGAAGCTTGCCATGGTTACTATCTAAAGTGTTGCCATGGTTACCATCTGGAAGCTTGCCATGGTTACCATCTAAAGTGTTGTCATGGTTACCATCTGGAAGCTTGCCATGGTTACTATCTAAAGTGTTGTCATGGTTACCATCTGGAAGCTTGCCATGGTTACTATCTAAAGTGTTGCCATGGTTACCATCTGGAAGCTTGCCATGGTTACTATCTAAAGTGTTGCCATGGTTACCATCTGGAAGCTTGCCATGGTTACTATCTAAAGTGTTGCCATGGTTACCATCTGGAAGCTTGCCATGGTTACTATCTAAAGTGTTGCCATGGTTACCATCTGGAAGCTTGCCATGGTTACCATCTAAAGGGTTGCCATGGTTACCATCTGGAAGCTTGCCATGGTTACTATCTAAAGTGTTGTCATGGTTACCATCTGGAAGCTTGCCATGGTTACTATCTAAAGTGTTGCCATGGTTACCATCTGGAAGCTTGCCATGGTTACTATCTAAAGTGTTGCCATGGTTACCATCTGGAAGCTTGCCATGGTTACTATCTAAAGTGTTGTCATGGTTACCATCTGGAAGCTTGCCATGGTTACTATCTAAAGTGTTGCCATGGTTACCATCTGGAAGCTTGCCATGGTTACTATCTAAAGGGTTGCCATGGTTACCATCTGGAAGCTTGCCATGGTTACCATCTAAAGGGTTGCCATGGTTACCATCTGGAAGCTTGCCATGGTTACTATCTAAAGTGTTGTCATGGTTACCATCTGGAAGCTTGCCATGGTTACTATCTAAAGTGTTGCCATGGTTACCATCTGGAAGCTTGCCATGGTTACTATCTAAAGGGTTGCCATGGTTACCATCTGGAAGCTTGCCATGGTTACCATCTAAAGGGTTGCCATGGTTACCATCTGGAAGCTTGCCATGGTTACTATCTAAAGTGTTGTCATGGTTACCATCTGGAAGCTTGCCATGGTTACCATCTAAAGGGTTGCCATGGTTACCATCTGGAAGCTTGCCATGGTTACTATCTAAAGTGTTGTCATGGTTACCATCTGGAAGCTTGCCATGGTTACTATCTAAAGTGTTGCCATGGTTACCATCTGGAAGCTTGCCATGGTTACTATCTAAAGTGTTGTCATGGTTACCATCTGGAAGCTTGCCATGGTTACTATCTAAAGTGTTGCCATGGTTACCATCTGGAAGCTTGCCATGGTTACTATCTAAAGGGTTGCCATGGTTACCATCTGGAAGCTTGCCATGGTTACCATCTAAAGGGTTGCCATGGTTACCATCTGGAAGCTTGCCATGGTTACTATCTAAAGTGTTGTCATGGTTACCATCTGGAAGCTTGCCATGGTTACTATCTAAAGTGTTGCCATGGTTACCATCGGGAAGCTTGCCATGGTTACTATCTAAAGGGTTGCCATGGTTACCATCTGGAAGCTTGCCATGGTTACTATCTAAAGTGTTGTCATGGTTACCATCTGGAAGCTTGCCATGGTTACCATCTAAAGTGTTGTCATGGTTACCATCTGGAAGCTTGCCATGGTTACTATCTAAAGGGTTGCCATGGTTACCATCTGGAAGCTTGCCATGGTTACTATCTAAAGTGTTGTCATGGTTACCATCTAAAGGGTTGCCATGGTTACCATCTAAAGGGTTGTCATGGTTACCATCTGGAAGCTTGCCATGGTTACTATCTAAAGGGTTGCCATGGTTACCATCTAAAGTGTTGTCATGGTTACCATCTAAAGGGTTGCCATGGTTACCATCTAAAGGGTTGTCATGGTTACCATCTGGAAGCTTGCCATGGTTACTATCTAAAGGGTTGCCATGGTTACCATCTGGAAGCTTGCCATGGTTACTATCTAAAGTGTTGTCATGGTTACCATCTAAAGGGTTGCCATGGTTACCATCTAAAGGGTTGTCATGGTTACCATCTGGAAGCTTGCCATGGTTACTATCTAAAGGGTTGCCATGGTTACCATCTAAAGTGTTGTCATGGTTACTATCTAAAGGGTTGCCATGGTTACCATCTAAAGTGTTGTCATGGTTACCATCTAAAGGGTTGCCATGGTTACCATCTAAAGGGTTGTCATGGTTACCATCTGGAAGCTTGCCATGGTTACTATCTAAAGGGTTGCCATGGTTACCATCTAAAGGGTTGCCATGGTTACCATCTAAAGGGTTGTCATGGTTACCATCTAAAGGGTTGCCATGGTTACTATCTAAAGGGTTGCCATGGTTACCATCTAAAGGGTTGTCATGGTTACCATCTAAAGGGTTGCCATGGTTACCATCTAAAGGGTTGCCATGGTTACCATCTAAAGGGTTGTCATGGTTACCATCTAAAGGGTTGCCATGGTTACTATCTAAAGGGTTGCCATGGTTACCATCTAAAGGGTTGTCATGGTTACCATCTAAAGGGTTGTCATGGTTACCATCTAAAGGGTTGTCATGGTTACCATCTAAAGGGTTGTCATGGTTACCATCTAAAGGGTTGCCATGGTTACCATCTAAAGGGTTGTCATGGTTACCATCTAAAGGGTTGTCATGGTTACCATCTAAAGGGTTGCCATGGTTACCATCTAAAGGGTTGCCATGGTTATCATCTAAAGGGTTGCCATGGTTACCATCTAAAGGGTCGTCATGGTTACCATCTAAAGGGTTGCCATGGTTACCATCTAAAGGGTCGTCATGGTTACCATCTAAAGGGTCGTCATGGTTACCATCTAAAGGGTTGCCATGGTTATCATCTAAAGGGTCGTCATGGTTACCATCTAAAGGGTTGTCATGGCTACCATCTAAAGGGTTGCCATGGTTACCATCTAAAGGGTTGCCATGGCTACCATCTAAAGGGTTGCCATGGTTACCATCTAAAGGGTCGTCATGGTTACCATCTAAAGGGTTGTCATGGTTACTATTTGGAAGCTTGCCATAGTTATCATCTAAAGGGTTGCCATGGTTACCATCTAAAGGGTTGTCATGGTTACCATCTAAAGGGTTGTCATGGTTACCATCTAAAGGGTTGCCATGGTTACCATCTAAAGGGTTGCCATGGCTACCATCTAAAGGGTTGCCATGGTTACCATCTAAAGGGTCGTCATGGTTACCATCTAAAGGGTTGTCATGGTTACTATCTGGAAGCTTGCCACAGTTATCATCTAAAGGGTTGTCATGGTTACCATCTAAAGGGTTGTCATGGTTACTATCTGGAAGCTTGCCACAGTTATCATCTAAAGGGTTGTCATGGTTACCATCTAAAGGGTTGCCATGGTTACCATCTAAAGGGTTGTCATGGTTACTATCTGGAAGCTTGCCACAGTTACCATCTAAAGGGTTGTCATGGTTACCATCTAAAGGGTTGTCATGGTTACCATCTAAAGGGTTGTCATGGCAACATCTGTGCTGACTCACAGATCAACCAGTTGCTCTCGGCTTTGGCTTCTCTGAACATTATGTGATTAAAGGATTATATACGAGTGTTTTTAGTAGATCCCCAAAGACTACAAAAACAGTCATCATTGCTGCGGCCAACAGTAACAGCCTGGTTGATCAGGCCCTGCATGAGGCCTGGTCACAGACCGAGCCGCGGGGGCGTTGACCCCCCGAAACTCTCTTCCGTAAATTCTCAGTGAGATAACCCATAAAAGTCATTAGGGTCCTTGTGATATGTTATTACATTAGTACATAGCCTCTAACGCAGGAGATCACTCAGCTTACACACTGGGGGTCTGTAGTTCGATCCCCAGTACGGGTGGAAATATTGGGCATGTTCCCTTACACCTGCTGTCACTTTCCACCTAGCAGCAAGTAGGTACCTGGGTGTTAGTGGGCTGGTGTGGGTCGCATCCTGGGGACAAAATTAACCTAAGTTGCGGGGAATGCTCTAAATAACCAGGGACTTACTACATAGTATGTCACTGGTGTTAACTATGGTCTGTATAAGTTGTATCATGTACCTGTAGAAATAATAATTAACCCGTACACAGGACACAAATTTATAACGTTAGGGTCCTAACTGGTCAGTCACTAGTCATGCAGGATTACTTAATGGTCCAAATCTAGCCGAAATGTTGTTATATGTCTCATTCTCCTGTGTGTAAGTTATCTGTTTAACCTGACAACGAGAGGTCCTTCACGACTGTATCTACACACACGCCATTACGTCCATTACCTCTGTAACTTGTTCAGCTGTCAAGACTTTGGGGCCCAGTCACTGGAGCCATTATGTACCTCTGTAATGTTGAGGTACAGTCCCTGGACCCATAATGTGCCTCTGTAATGTTGAGGCACAGTCCCTGGACCCATTATGTACCTCTGTAATGTTGAGGTACAGTCCCTGGACCCATTATGTACCTCTGTAATGTTGAGGTACAGTCACTGGATCCATTATGTACCTTTAATACTGAGCTATAGTCCCTGGACCCATTATGTATCTCTGTAACGTTTTTTACTACCGTCCACAGGATGGGTATGGGGTACGTAATGAAGATATTAAACTAACTTAGGACTGAACAAGCCACTGATGGCGAAATATTTTCTGTAAAAAATGCCGTGACATATATACAATTTTTTTTTTCCACAACAGATCATTAGAGATGGGGCACTGACCTGGGTATGGGACTGGGCACAAGCGACACATAGCAGGGTATGGCACTGGTGGCATCGGGCAGCAGGGTCACTATTACGGCAGTCTGCGCAGGGGGCCGGGGTGGCACCCCCGTCCATGGCTTCCATCACACCGCGTACCCAGGTGTTACTCTGGAGACCTGGAACCTGGAAGATGGTCATTAGTACGACTTACGAAATCGTAATAACACGACTGAACTAGGCTGTGAGTTTTAGGATTCTGTCATGGGTTGAAAGAGTCCTGATCTACCGGGAGGCCTAGTCAGGCACCGGGCCAGGGGGCACTGACCCCTCGGAGCACCTTCCAGGTTGGTTCAAACCTCACCCGTTCTGTGATCTGGTTGTTAGAATCTCAACTAGCAGCATCTGTACGGCTAATATTACTAGCACAAGCATTAATCTATCAAGTGGGCATAGCAACGGTGGCAGTGTGTTACTCACCCCGTCCTTAGGAAGGATGGACTGCTGTCGACACACAGGGCAGGTGAGGGTGAGTGACTCTGCTGGTGTGTACGTAATAAGACACTTCTCACAGAATGTGTGTAGACACGGCAACACCTGAAACATACGCACACATGATCACTTGTTTCTCACACCACTACACCCACAACACTCACCCACATCATTATATCCACACCCTGTATATCCATACCACACACACACATACACACACAGGGACACTCAGAAGTGTCCCTGTTTGCAGATGATGTGAAGTTAATGAGGAGAATTAAATCTGATGAGGACCAGGCAGGACTTCAAAGAGACCTGGACAGACTGGACACCTGGTCCAGCAAATGGCTTCTCGAATTTAATCCTGCCAAATGCAAAGTCATGAAGATAGGGGAAGGGCACAGAAGACCACAGACAGAGTATAGGCTAGGTGGCCAAAGACTGCAAACATCACTCAAGGAGAAAGATCTTGGGGTGAGTATAACACCGAGCATGTCTCCGGAAGCACACATCAATCAGATTACTGCTGCAGCATATGGGCGCCTGGCAAACCTGAGAACAGCATTCCGACACACTTAGTAAGGAATCATTCAAGACACTGTACACCGTGTATGTCAGGCCCATACTGGAGTATGCAGCACCTGTTTGGAACCCGCACTTGATAAAGCACGTCAAGAAACTAGAGAAAGTACAAAGGTTTTGCAACAAGGTTAGTTCCAGAGGTAAGGGGAATGTCCTATGAAGAAAGATTAAGGGAAATCGGCCTGACGACACTGGAGGACAGGAGGGTCAGGGGAGACATGATAACGACATATAAAATACTGCATGGAATAGACAAGGTGGACAAAGACAGGATGTTCCAGGGAGGGGACACAGAAACAGAGGCCACAATTGGAAGTTGAAGACACAAATGAGTCAGAGAGATAGTAGGAAGTATTTCTTCAGTCATAGAGTTGTAAGGCAGTGGAATAGCCTAGAAAATGACGTAGTGGAGGCAGGAACCATACACAGTTTTAAGACGAGGTTTGATAAAGCTCATGGAGCGGGGAGAGAGACGGTCTAGTAGCAACCGGTGAAGAGGCGGGGCCAGGAGCTAGGACTCGACCCCTGCAACCACAAATAGGTGAGTACAAATAGGTGAGTACACACACACACACACACACACACACACACACACACACACACACACACACACACACACACACACACACACACACACACACACTCACACACACACACACACACACACACACACACACACACACACTCACACACACACTCACACACACACTCACACACACACCTCACACACACACACACACACACACACACACACACACACACACACACTCACACTCACACTCACACACACACACACACACACTCACACACACACACACACTCACACACACACACACACTCACACACACACACTCACACACTCACACACACACACTCACACACACACATCACACACACACACACACACACACACACACACACACACACACACACAAACACACACACACAAACACACACACACACACGTGCATATACAGCAGGCCTAGTGTCTAATCGACATGTGCCTAGGACAGAATGGTAACTAACACACACACACCCCAAGCCATTCATCCCCAATGACTACAGTGTTCCTGGTACAGTTATACTAATACTCACGCTGTATGACCCTTAAGAGTTTGGTGATTTCTTTTTGCATACAGCACCAATGCAAAAAAACCAGTTAGCTAAAATTTCGGTTTTTCTTACACCTAGACTACCACGTTTTAGAGCAAATAAACATTATCGTCTTGTACAAGTGAACAAAAGCCTGTCAAACATTTTGCACTCTGGCAAGATTGCTGGTACAAAAAATACTTGCGTTTACAAGCACTATTTTCCCCGTGTTACGTAATGTATCGTACTTTCGTAATCTTTTCTTTCTAATTTAAGAGTGGTGGTCCGTGGCCAGGCTTGAGGTCAGGCTGGAGAGCAGGTCTGAGGCCTAATCACGGTACTGACAATGGTCCACCAGAGAGCAGGTCTGAGGCCTAATCACGGTACTGACAATGGTCCACCAGAGAGCAGGTCTGAGGCCTAATCACGATACTGAGAATGATCCATCAGAGAGCAGGTCTGAGGCCTAATCACGGTACTGATCCATCAGAGAGCAGGTCTGAGGCCTAATCACGATACTGAGAATGATCCATCAGAGAGCAGGTCTGAGGCCTAATCACGGTACTGATCCATCAGAGAGCAGGTCTGAGGCCTAATCACGGTACTGATCCATCAGAGAGCAGGTCTGAGGCCTAATCACGGTACTGATCCATCAGAGAGCAGGTCTGAGGCCTAATCACGGTACTGACAATGGTCCACCAGAGAGCAGGAAGATCCATACTGACACATACAAGGCAGTGATGCTGGAAGGTCACCTTATATACCGTGAAGGTAGTCGAGTGTGAGGTCAGGTCATAGTTCCTTATAACACTATAAAGATAAACTACTACTACTATTACGTCTACTACTACGACTACTAGTATTACGTCCGCTAATACTACCTCTACTATTAATACGTCTATTTCTACTACCTCTGCTACTATTAATATTACGTATACTTCCAGTACTATCATTACTACTACTACTACTGTTAATACTGCATCTACTTCTACTATTACCACTACTGCTACTACCGCAAAAGCACTAAACCCGTATGCTGCAAACTCGATCATCCATCTAATCTCGAAGCAAATTATCGTATTTTCCGGCATATAAGGCGCACCTTTTTTCCCCGTCTTGGAAAATTATCATGCGTCTTATACGCTCAAGGTCAATGTCAAGTGTAGGTTCTGGGTTACGCTTTAGCACTTGTTTACTAACGTTACGTTACATGCGCCTTATATGCCGGAAAATACTGTAATCTGACAGCCAGATTTCCTGCATCGAAAAAATCCATGATATGAGTGAAAGTAACTTCCACTCTCTCCTTCCTACTTTTAAAGACTGGAGGTAAGTGTAGTTTGATACTAAGATTGGGTGTCCCGTAGCTGGGTTGGTAGTGCACTCAGCTCTCACACACTGACATCCAGGGTTCGATCCCTGGTACGGCTAGATCTGTGCTACCACTCACAGGATGTGCTGCGGGTACACAGTAAACTATAGCAGCACAAGTAAACTTGTAAACTCTACTCTGTAAGAGGCTATTAAGACTCCAGCGGTACTTGCGTTCAGTGATCCACAGGGGTTTAGCCCATCATAAAAATACCACATCTGGAGCTAGATCACAACTTAGACGTCAAGCTGGGACCCAAAGATGCAACACGACCCTGATGAGGCGGTAGTATAGGTGGTGGTGTTGAAGGTGGCAGTAACCAGTGTCAGTGAGGTTACCTGGAGGTTACCTGGAGGTTATTCCGGGGATCAACGCCCCCGCGGCCCGGTCCACGACCAGGCCTCCCGATGGATCAGGGCCTGATCAACTAGGCTGTTACTGCTGGCCGCACGCAGTCCGACGTACGAGCCACAGCCCGGCTGATCCGTACTTGGTGTAGTGTACAAAAGTACTACCATTACTACTATTACTACTATTACTACTACGACTAGTACGACTACTCACATACAATTAGGCGAGTACTCACAGGCAGTCACCACCAACACACACACACACACACACGTTCCGATACCTTAGTAAGGAATCGTTCAAGACACTGGACACTGTGTACGTCAGGCCCATACTGGAGTATGCAGCACCTGTTTGGAACCCACACTTGATCAAGCACTTCAAGAAATTAGAGAAAGTATAAAAGTTTGCAACAAGGCTAGTTCCGGAGCTCAGGGGAATGTCCTACGAAGAAAGGTCGAGGGAAATCGGACTGACGACACTGGAGGACAGAAGGGTCAGGGGAGACATGATAACGACATACAAAATACTGCGTGGAATAGATAAGGTGGACAGAGACAGATTGTTCCAGAGATGGGACACAGAAACAAGGGGTCATAATTGGAAGCTGAAGACTCAGACGAGTCACAGGGATGTTAGGAAGTATTTCTTAGTCAGAGTTGTTAGGAAGTGGAATAGCCTAGCAAGTGATGTAGTGGAGGTAGGAACAATACATAGCTTTAAGACGAGGTATGACAAAGCTCAGGAAGCAGAGAGAGGACCTAGTAGCGATCAGTGAAGAGGTGGGGCCAGGAGCTGAGTATCGACCCCTGCAACCACAATTAGGCGAGTACACACGGGTAGTACGCCGTCTCACAAGCGCGTATACGCACACACTGGAGTAACGTACAGCTTATTGCCACGTACTTGTTGGGTAACTCCCAGATGCAAGATTCACTCATTTCCCCTCTCCCATAGTAAACCCTGGCCTTCCCCTCTCCCATAGTAAACCCTGGCCTTCCCCTCTCCCATAGTAAACCCTGGCCCTTTTCCCCCTCTCCCATAGTAAACCCTGGCCTTCCCCTCTCCCATAGTAAACCCTGGCCTTCCCCTCTCCCATAGTAAACCCTGGCCTTCCCCTCTCCCATACTACAAACACTTCTACCCCTCCCACACAATACGTACTAGCCTCCCTGTCACACGATACACCCTCACCCACCCCTACACCCACTTTTCCTCTCCACCCCGACCAATATCCCTCATGGTCTCCACCTACTAAGCGACATCAACGAGAATAAAATTCGCATCTCCATTACGTGTCATCCAAGAGATCGTGTTTCCATGGTAACCCAAGCCACGGGAAGCTGGGAAACAGACCATCCTCGTATCAATCCCAGTGGTGGAGGGTAGTTGCTGGGGGCTGGTAGTTAAGCCTACCACAACTACCACATACTGGTGGAGGGTACTAGCTGATGGGGGGGTAGTCAAGCCTACCACAACTACCACCAAACAACCCAACCACTTAACAGGCAGTTAACATTAAATTAGCATAATGCCCTTCGTTGTGGATCCTGTTACTACAACGTCATCGTTCATTGTAAGAGATGAGGTCACACCAGTTTCCTGAAGTTGTCGCTTCACTGTATAAAACGAGCTCACCCGTCGTTACCTTCCGTCGTTACATCATCAAGTCATGAAGATGCCTTGACATCACCAGCGTAAAGATATAAGACTCGCCTGGCAGCCCAGGACGCATACCCAAACTCGGTTCATGCATTTTCAAACACACGATAACAAATATCGAAGGCGGGATGCATAGTCACATAGTGGAATGTTTGATAGTGTCACCATCTCAGTGCTGAAATCTTCCAGCTCAGCCTGACACACTGCATTACCTCGTGTATGCAACCCATCCTCTGTGACGCAATATGACGTTAACATATCTAGTTAATGTAGTTAATGTAGTGCAGTTCTCAACAGAATATGACAGCAGTACACTACGGGTGTTCTCTCTTTGTATATAGAATAAGGTAGTATAGGTGTTTACACAATGTAAATATATAGAATAGGACAGAGCCACACTAATCATGTAGAACAGGGTACCACACTACAAGCGTTCTAACACTGTCATGTAGAACAGGGTACCACACTATAAGCGTTCTAACACTGTCATGTAGAACAGGGTACCACACTACAAGTGTTCTAACACTGTCATGTAGAACAGGGTACCCACACTACAAGCGTTCTAACACTGTCATGTAGAACAGGTACCACACTATAAGCGTTCTAACACTGTCATGTAGAACAGGGTACCACACTACAAGTGTTCTAACACTGTCATGTAGAACAGGGTACCACAAGTGTTCTAACACTGTCATGTAGAACAGGGTACCACACTACAAGCGTTCTAACACTGTCATGTAGAACAGGGTACCACACTATAAGCGTTCTAACACTGTCATGTAGAACAGGGTACCACACTATAAGCGTTCTAACACTGTCATGTAGAACAGGGTACCACACTATAAGCGTTCTAACACTGTCATGTAGAACAGGGTACCACACAACAAGCGTTCTAACACTGTCATGTAGAACAGGGTACCACACTATAAGCGTTCTAACACTGTCATGTAGAACAGGGTACCACACTTCAAGCGTTCTAACACTGTCATGTAGAACAGGGTACCACACTATAAGCGTTCTAACACTGTCATGTAGAACAGGGTACCACACTACAAGCGTTCTAACACTGTCATGTAGAACAGGGTACCACACAGCAAGCGTTCTAACACTGTCATGTAGAACAGGGTACCACACAGCAAGTGTTCTAACACTGTCATGTAGAACAGGGTACCACACAACAAGCGTTCTAACACTGTCATGTAGAACAGGGTACCACACTACAAGCGTTCTAACACTGTCATGTAGAACAGGGTACCATACTACAAGTGTTCTAACACTGTCATGTAGAACAGGGTACCACACTACAAGCGTTCTAACACTGTCATGTAGAACAGGGTACCACACTACAAGTGTTCTAACACTGTCATGTAGAACAGGGTACCATACTACAAGCGTTCAAACACTGTCATGTAGAACAGGGTACCACACTACAAGTGTTCTAACACTGTCATGTAGAACAGGGTACCACACAACAAACGTTCTAACACTGTCATGTAGAACAGGGTACCACACAGCAAGTGTTCTAACACTGTCATGTAGAACAGGGTACCACACTACAAGCGTTCTAACACTGTCATGTAGAACAGGGTACCATACTACAAGCGTTCTAACACTGTCATGTAGAACAGGGTACCACACAACAAGCGTTCTAACACTGTCATGTAGAACAGGGTACCACACAACAAGCGTTCTAACACTGTCATGTAGAACAGGGTACCACACTACAAGCGTTCTAACACTGTCATGTAGAACAGGGTACCATACTACAAGCGTTCTAACACTGTCATGTAGAACAGGGTACCATACTACAAGCGTTCTAACACTGTCATGTAGAACAGGGTACCACACTACAAGCGTTCTAACACTGTCATGTAGAACAGGGTACCATACTACAAGCGTTCTAACACTGTCATGTAGAACAGGGTACCACACAACAAGCGTTCTAACACTGTCATGTAGAACAGGGTACCACAAAAACAAGCGTTCTAACACTGTCATGTAGAACAGGGTACCACACAACAAGCGTTCTAAAGCTGTCATGTAGAACAGGGTACCATACTACAAGCGTTCTAACACTGTCATGTAGAACAGGGTACCACACAACAAGCGTTCTAACACTGTCATGTAGAACAGGGTACCATACTACAAGCGTTCTAACACTGTCATGTAGAACAGGGTACCACACAACAAGCGTTCTAACACTGTCATGTAGAACAGGGTACCACACAACAAGCGTTCTAACACTGTCATGTAGAACAGGGTACCATACTACAAGCGTTCTAACACTGTCATGTAGAACAGGGTACCATACTACAAGCGTTCTAACACTGTCATGTAGAACAGGGTACCATACAACAAGCGTTCTAACACTGTCATGTAGAACAGGGTACCATACTACAAGCGTTCTAACACTCATGTAGAACAGGGTACCACACAACAAACGTTCTAACACTGTCATGTAGAACAGGGTACCATACTACAAGCGTTCTAACACTGTCATGTAGAACAGGGTACCATACAACAAGCGTTCTAACACTGTCATGTAGAACAGGGTACCATACTACAAGCGTTCTAACACTGTCATGTAGAACAGGGTACCATACTACAAACGTTCTAACACTGTCATGTAGAACAGGGTACCACACAACAAACGTTCTAACACTGTCATGTAGAACAGGGTACCACACAACAAACGTTCTAACACTGTCATGTAGAACAGGGTACCATACAACAAGCGTTCTAACACTGTCATGTAGAACAGGGTACCATACTACAAGCGTTCTAACACTGTCATGTAGAACAGGGTACCACACTACAAGCGTTCTAACACTGTCATGTAGAACAGGGTACCATACTACAAGCGTTTCTAACACTGTCATGTAGAACAGGTACCATACAACAAGCGTTCTAACACTGTCATGTAGAACAGGGTACCATACTACAAGCGTTCTAACACTGTCATGTAGAACAGGGTACCACACAACAAGCGTTCTAACACTCTCATGTAGAACAGGGTACCACACAACAAGCGTTCTAACACTGTCATGTAGAACAGGGTACCACACAACAAACGTTCTAACACTGTCATGTAGAACAGGGTACCACACAACAAACGTTCTAACACTGTCATGTAGAACAGGGTACCACACAACAAACGTTCTAACACTGTCATGTAGAACAGGGTACCACACTACAAGTGTTCTCACACTCATAGAGAACGAGGTATCACACTACGTGTTCCCACACTATCATACAGAACAAGGTGTTCCCACACTATCATACACAACAAGGTGTTCCCACACTATCATACACAACACGGTATACATACACTGAGTGTATCCAAACCTTTTAATAACAAAAGCAGTCCTTACAAGCATTAATAATCAGCTGTTGGACACTTAACCCACACGCTTTAAAATCGCCACCACTGGCACCAGAGGAGCGACCTCTGGCTAGCACTGTCTCTCTCAGGGCACTGAAAGTTAGCCTGGTGCCTGCCCAGGGCCACTGTTAGGGGGGTCACACCACATAATCATTCCTAGATCACGTTACTAGTGAAGATATTATGATACCAGTAGAGATAAGCGAATATTAGCCACAACGTAGTTCTGGTAGGGGGTCAGATATTAGTATCAAGGAGATGTGTGTGCCTGCAGGCAGTGACTTAGCAAGTGCCTGCAGGCAGTGACTTAGCAAGTGCCTGCAGGCAGTGACTTAGCAAGTGCCTGCAGGCAGTGACTTAGCAAGTGCCTGCAGGCAGTGACTTAGCAAGTGCCTGCAGGCAGTGACTTAGCAAGTGCCTGCAGGCAGTGACTTAGCAAGTGCCTGCAGGCAGTGACTTAGCAAGTGCCTGCAGGCAGTGACTTAGCAAGTGCCTGCAGGCAGTGACTTAGCAAGTGCCTGCAGGCAGTGACTTAGCAAGTGCCTGCAGGCAGTGACTTAGCAAGTGCCTGCAGGCAGTGACTTAGCAAGTTCCTGCAGGCAGTGACTTAGCAAGTGCCTGCAGGCAGTGACTTAGCAAGTGCCTGCAGGCAGTGACTTAGCAAGTGCCTGCAGGCAGTGACTTAGCAAGTGCCTGCAGGCAGTGACTTAGCAAGTGCCTGCAGGCAGTGACTTAGCAAGTGCCTGCAGGCAGTGACTTAGCAAGTGCCTGCAGGCAGTGACTTAGCAAGTGCCTGCAGGCAGTGACTTAGCAAGTGCCTGCAGGCAGTGACTTAGCAAGTGCCTGCAGGCAGTGACTTAGCAAGTGCCTGCAGGCAGTGACTTAGCAAGTGCCTGCAGGCAGTGACTTAGCAAGTGCCTGCAGGCAGTGACTTAGCAAGTGCCTGCAGGCAGTGACTTAGCAAGTGCCTGCAGGCAGTGACTTAGCAAGTGCCTGCAGGCAGTGACTTAGCAAGTGCCTGCAGGCAGTGACTTAGCAAGTGCCTGCAGCAGTGACTTAGCAAGTGCCTGCAGGCAGTGACTTAGCAAGTGCCTGCAGGCAGTGACTTAGCAAGTGCCTGCAGGCAGTGACTTAGCAAGTGCCTGCAGGCAGTGACTTAGCAAGTGCCTGCAGGCAGTGACTTAGCAAGTGCCTGCAGGCAGTGACTTAGCAAGTTCCTGCAGGCAGTGACTTAGCAAGTGCCTGCAGGCAGTGACTTAGCAAGTGCCTTTCAGGCAGTGACTTAGCAAGTGCCTGCAGGCAGTGACTTAGCAAGTGCCTGCAGGCAGTGACTTAGCAAGTGCCTGCAGGCAGTGACTTAGCAAGTTCCTGCAGGCAGTGACTTAGCAAGTGCCTGTAGGCAGTGACTTAGCAAGTGCCTGCAGGCAGTGACTTAGCAAGTTCCTGCAGGCAGTGACTTAGCAAGTGCCTGCAGGCAGTGACTTAGCAAGTGCCTGCAGGCAGTGACTTAGCAAGTGCCTGCAGGCAGTGACTTAGCAAGTGCCTGCAGGCAGTGACTTTAGCAAGTGCCTGCAGGCAGTGACTTAGCAAGTGCCTGCAGGCAGTGACTTAGCAAGTTCCTGCAGGCAGTGACTTAGCAAGTGCCTGCAGGCAGTGACTTAGCAAGTGCCTGCAGGCAGTGAAATTAGCAAGTTCCTGCAGGCAGTGACTTAGCAAGTGCCTGCAGGCAGTGACTTAGCAAGTGCCTGCAGGCAGTGACTTAGCAAGTGCCTGCAGGCAGTGACTTAGCAAGTGCCTGCAGGCAGTGAACTTAGCAAGTGCCTGCAGGCAGTGACTTAGCAAGTTCCTGCAGGCAGTGACTTAGCAAGTTTCCTGCAGGCAGTGACTTAGCAAGTGCCTGCAGGCAGTGACTTAGCAAGTGCCTGCAGGCAGTGACTTAGCAAGTGCCTGCAGGCAGTGACTTAGCAAGTGCCTGCAGGCAGTGACTTAGCAAGTGCCTGCAGGCAGTGACTTAGCAAGAGTGCCTGCAGGCATGACTTAGCGAGTGCCTGCAGGCAGTGACTTGCAAGAGTTGCCTGCAGGCAGTGACTTAGCAAGTGCCTGCAGGCAGTGACTTAGCAAGTTCCTGCAGGCAGTGACTTAGCAAGTGCCTGCAGGCAGTGACTTAGCAAGTTCCTGCAGGCAGTGACTTAGCAAGTGCCCGCAGGCAGTGACTTAGCAAGTGCCTGCAGGCAGTGACTTAGCAAGTGCCTGCAGGCAGTGACTTAGCAAGAGTGCCTGCAGGCAGTGACTTAGCGAGTGCCTGCAGGCAGTGACTTAGCAAGAGTGCCTGCAGGCAGTGACTTACCGAGTGCCTGCAGGCAGTGACTTAGCAAGAATGCCTGCAGGCAGTGACTTAGCAAGAGTGCCTGCAGGGGCAGTGACTTAGCAAGAGTGCCTGCAGGCAGTGACTTAGCAAGAGTGCCTGCAGGGGCAGTGACTTAGCAAGAGTGCCTGCAGGCAGTGACTTAGCAAGTGCCTGCAGGCAGTGACTTAGCAAGAGTGCCTGCAGGCAGTGACTTAGCAAGTGCCTGCAGGCAGTGACTTAGCAAGAGTGCCTGCAAGCAGTGACTTAGCAAGAGTGCCTGCAAGCAGTGACTTAGCAAGAGTGCCTGCAGGCAGTGACTTAGCAAGAGTGCCTGCAGGCAGTGACTTAGCAAGAGTGCCTGCAGGCAGTGACTTAGCAAGTGCCTGCAGGCAGTGACTTAGCAAGAGTGCCTGCAAGCAGTGACTTAGCAAGAATGTCTGCAGGCAGTGACTTAGCAAGAATGCCTGCAGGCAGTGACTTAGCAAGAGTGCCTGCAGGCAGTGACTTAGCAAGAGTGCCTGCAGGCAGTGACTTAGCAAGTGCCTGCAGGCAGTGACTTAGCAAGAGTGCCTGCAAGCAGTGACTTAGCAAGAATGTCTGCAGGCAGTGACTTAGCAAGAATGCCTGCAGGCAGTGACTTAGCAAGAGTGTCTGCAGGCAGTGACTTAGCAAGAGTGCCTGCAGGCAGTGACTTAGCAAGAGTGCCTGCAGGCAGTGACTTAGCAAGAGTGCCTGCAGGCAGTGACTTAGCAAGAATTCATTCAGGCAGTGACTTAGCAAGAGTGCCTGCAGGCAGTGACTTAGCAAGAATGCATTCAGGCAGTGACTTAGCAAGAGTGCCTGCAGGCAGTGACGGAATAAGAGTGCCTGTATGCAGCGCCAGAGTACATGGTGTTCTTGCAGGACTTCTCTGACCCCTAAACACATCCAATATACTGATAAAAAAACTGTCAGAGTATATAGTACGACTTGTTAGAGCGGTCAGCCATCACCAGTATGTTCAGTGAACATTGTAGAAAGACATAAGGAACCAAGATTACAATTATATCCATTAATTTTTAAAGAGGTGCAAGGGTTAGCCAGTGGAAGGCCTCGGTCAAATGACCAAAAGCTCCAGCTGTGGGTCATCATATGACTAAGTCAGAAAACACTGTTTCCTGACGAATATTACCTAACCATCATGTTCAGAAACTGTATTTATCTATCATGTTTCGCTCTATACAAGGGATTCATGACTACCGCGCCGACATGATAACGAGGTATTCAACGAAAGTTGCTTTTAATAAACAATCTGATCTGTACAATGTTTCTGTCACACATGTGGGCAAGCAAGTCTTGCTCACATGTAGTACGGTTACACACTCCGTCTTCAGCAAGTGATTCCATTAACGAACCAAGACAATGATTGGTCCAAGTGTGTGTGTGTGTGCACTCTACCTTCCCTCCTACCCAAACCCTCGCTAACCCACCTCCACTAAGCCCTTCACTCGGAGAGAAACACAATACTCGAGGCGCAACACTCTCGTTGACTTCACCTCGAACAGAAGCAAGAAACACTTGAGCCAATACAAAATAAGTCTCGTCACCACCTGTAACACAGGTCGTCTAGTTTGAGTAATGCGGCCCACCAACCCTGGCTACATTATTACTATCAAAACTTAACGGTAAACCCACAGGAGTCACATCCAGTCCTGCCTATGAGTGTAAATGTGACTTTAATGCCGCTTATCCCCCCCCCCCCGACTTAAAAATTCAAATTTATAGTCTATAATCATTTTCTCACACAACTTTGCAGCTCTATACACAAATAACCCGCACATAAAACAGAAGCTTACGACGACGTTTCGGTCCGACTTGGACCATTGACAAAGTCACACTAACAGAGGTGGAGCAGGACGGCTATATATAGGCAGGAAGAGGTGGAGGTGGTAGTAGTAGTAGTAGTAGTAGTAGTAGTAGTAGTAGTAGTAGTAGTAGTAGTAGTAGTAGTAGTAGTAGTAGTACAAGAATTGTATATAATACCGACAGGATGAAATGACACATGCACAACACCCGGGCATCCCCACCGTAGACGTTTCGCCTATATATAGCCGTCCTGCTCCACCTCTGTTAGTGTGACTTTGTCAATGGTCCAAGTCGGACCGAAACGTCGTCGTAAGCTTCTCTCTTTTATGTGCGGGTTATTTGTGTATCGTTCCAGTCACGGTATTGTGCCTTTTTGTTATTTATTTGCAGCTCTATATTTAAATCATAATTATTATTTAAGGTACTGGCGGTATCCCACCGAGGTAGGGTGACCTAAACAGAAAAACTAAAGTTCCTCTTTTTAAATTTAGAAACATATACAGGACAAGGGGGTTACTAGCCTCTTGCTCCCGGCATTTTAGTCGCCTCTTACGACACGCATGGATTACGGAGGAAGGAGTCTTCTCCACTTACCCATGGAAACTATATTACTAACGTCATTATTATTCAGAGTAAAGAGTGTTGGATGCTGATACAATGGCACTACAGACCCCGACAAACACTCACCATCACTACTACCATCACTACTCACTACCATCACTACTCACTACCATCACTACTCACTACCATCACTACTCACACTACTACCATCACTACTCACTACCATCACTACTCACTACCATCACTACTCACACTACTACCATCACTACTCACTACCATCACTACTCACACTACTACCATCACTACTCACTACCATCACTACTCACACTACTACCATCACTACTCACTACCATCACTACTCACACTACTACCATCACTACTCACTACCATCACTACTCACACTACTACCATCACTACTCACTACCATCACTACTCACTACCATCACTACTCACTACCATCACTACTCACACCTTCCTTAGTTTCAGCACAGCTCCACGTTAGTACAATTACCATACATAGTAATATGTGCTCAATAAGAACCCACGAATGAAGAGGATCCCAGAAGGGGATCGAAACACACAGATTAATTAATCTTGTCTGTCCCCATGCGCGTTATTACTGAGTATTGACAAATGATCATTATACTTTAGTTACCCATCGTAACTTGTCTAAGTTACGCACGATACCCTAAAAAACGTCAAAGTTACTTAAATTTTATTGGGGTCTTTGTAATATGTAGACTAATGTCTACTGTAAGATACAGTAGACATCAG
This sequence comes from Cherax quadricarinatus, assembly GCF_026875155.1. Lineage (NCBI taxonomy): Eukaryota > Metazoa > Arthropoda > Malacostraca > Decapoda > Parastacidae > Cherax > Cherax quadricarinatus. The sequence goes on along the minus strand of NC_069429.1, from coordinate 300,462 downwards.
CCATGATTATAACCTTAAAGTTAAATAGCTAAGTAACTCAACTGTGCAAAAATCAGGGACACTCTCCTTGCTTGCTCTTAATAATAATAATAATAATAATAATAATAATAATAATAATAATAATAATATATCCTTACCTTGGGGTGAGTAGCGACGTGTCAAATACCAACAATGCAGTAGCTGTGAGTCTGACGCAGGGGACCTAGGCTGGAGCCCCTGCAGGGAGGCTGTATGAGTGGGGTGCACGGGGCAGGTGCTAGACGGGCAGCAGGTGTGCGGGGCAGTGGGGTGGTAGGCAGGAGGAAGGAGGGACGCTGTAAGTACCTGAAGACAGGCGATCCTCCTCAGCCTCGACTTCGGCTGTTTGTGAGTCCCCCTGAAGCAGAGTGGACGTCAGGTTAGTGGTACATCACACCTGCTGTGATAGTGGACCACTACACCTGCTGTGATAGTGGACCACTACACCTGCTGTGATAGTGGACCACTACACCTGCTGTGATAGTGACCACTACACCTCTGTGATAGTGGACCACTACACCTGCTGTGATAGTGGACCACTACACCTGCTGTGATAGTGGACCACTACCCTGCTGTGGGTAGTGGACCACTACACCTGCCTGTGAAAAGTGGACCACTACACCTGCTGTGATAGTGGACCACTACACCTGCTGTGATAGTGGACCACTACACCTGCTGTGATAGTGGACCACTACACCTGCTGTGATAGTGGACTACTACACCTGCTGTGATAGTGGACTACTACACCTGCTGTGATAGTGAACTACTACACCTGCTGTGATAGTGGACCACTACACCTGCTGTGATAGTGGACTACTACACCTGCTGTGATAGTGGACTACTACACCTGCTGTGACAGTGAACTACTACACCTGCTGTGATAGTGGACCACTACACCTGCTGTGACAGTGAACTACTACACCTGCTGTGATAGTGAACTACTAAAAACCCGCTGTGATAGTGAACTACTACACCTGCTGTGATAGTGAACTACTTTCAACCTGCTGTGATAGTGAACTACCTACACCTGCTGTGATAGTGAACTACTACAAACCCCTGTGATAGTGAACTACTACACCTGCTGTGATAGTGAACTACTACACCTGCTGTGATAGTGAACTACTACACCTGCTGTGATAGTGAACTACTACACCTGCTGTGATAGTGGACCACTACACCTGCTGGATAGGAACTACTACACCTGCTGTGATAGTGGACCACTACACCTGCTGTGATAGTGAACTACTACACCTGCTGTGATAGTGAACTACTACACCTGCTGTGATAGTGAACTACTACACCTGCTGTGATAGTGAACTACTACACCTGCTGTGATAGTGAACTACTACAACCTGCTGTGATAGTGAACTACACACCTGCTGTGATAGTGAACTACTACACCTGCTGTGATAGTGGACCACTACACCGCTGTGATAGTGGACCACTACACCTGCGTGATAGTGAACTACTACACCTGCTGTGATAGTGAACTACTACACCTGCTGTGATAGTGAACTAAATACACCTGCTGTGATAGTGAACTACTACACCTGCTGTGATAGTGAACTACTACACCTGCTGTGATAGTGAACTACTACACCTGCCTGTGAAGTGAACTACTACACCTGCTGTGATAGTGGACCACTACACCTGCTGTGATAGTGGACCACTACACCTGCTGTGATAGTGAACTACTACACCTGCTGTGATAGTGGACCACTACACCCGCTGTGATAGTGGACCACTACACCTGCTGTGATAGTGGAACCACTACACCTGCTGTGATAGTGGACTACTACACCTGCTGTGAAATGAACATACTACACCTGCTGTGATAGTGAACTACTACACCTGCTGTGATAGTGGACCACTACCCCTGCTGTGATAGTGGACCCACTACAACCTGCTGTGATAGTGGACCACTACACCTGCTGTGATAGTGGACCACTACACCTGCTGTGATAGTGGACCACTACAACCTGCTGTGATAGTGGACTTACACCTGCATGTGTTAGTGAACTACTACCCTGCTGTGATAGTGAACTACTACACCTGCTGTGATAGTGAACTACTACACCTGCTGTGGATAGTGAACAACACAACCTGCTGTGATAGTGAACTACTACACCTGCTGTGATAGTGGAAACCCCTACACCTGCTGTGATAGTGAACTACTACACCTGCTGTGATAGTGGACTACTACACCTGCTGTGATAGTGAACTACTACACCTGCTGTGATAGTGAACTACTACACCTGCTGTGATAGTGAACTACTACACCTGCTGTGATAGTGAACTACTACACCTGCTGTGATAGTGAACTACTACACCTGCTGTGATAGTGAACTACTACACCTGCTGTGATAGTGAACTACTACACCTGCTGTGATAGTGGACCACTACACCTGCTGTGATAGTGAACTACTACACCTGCTGTGATAGTGGACTACTACACCTGCTGTGATAGTGAACTACTACACCTGCTGTGATAGTGAACTACTACACCTGCTGTGATAGTGAACTACACACCTGCTGATAGTGAACTACTACAAACCCGCTGTGATAGTGAACTACTACACCTGCTGTGATAGTGAACTAAATTTCACCTGCTGTGATAGTGGACCACTACACCTGCTGTGATAGTGAACTACTACACACCTCTGTGATAGTGGACCACTACACCTGCGTGATAGTGGACTACTACACCTGCTGTGATAGTGAACTACTACAAACCTGCTGTGGGTAGTGGACTAAATAAAACCTGCTGTGATAGTGAACTACCCACAAACCGCTGTGATAGTGAACTACTACACCTGCTGTGTAGTGAACTACTACACCTGCTGTGAAAAGTGAACTACTACACCTTTCTGTGATAGTGGACCACTACACCTGCTGTGATAGTGGACCACTACACCTGCTGTGATAGTGAACCCACTACACCTGCTGTGATAGTGGACCACTACAACCTGCTGTGTAGTGGACCACTACACCTGCTGTGATAGTGAACTACTACAACCTGCGTGATAGTGGACTACTACACCTGGGTGTGATAGTGGACCACTACACCTGCTGTGATAGTGGACCACTACACCCGCTGTGATAGTGAAAATACTACACCTGCTGTGATAGTGGACCACTACACCTGCTGTGATAGTGAACTACTACACCTGCTGTGATAGTGAACTACTACCACCTGCTGTGATAGTGAAAATACTAACACCTGCTGTGTAGTGACTACAACACCTGCTGTGATAGTGAACTACTACACCTGCTGTGATAGTGGACCACCTAACACCTGCTGTGGATAGTGGACCACTACACCTGCTGTGATAGTGAACTACTACACCTGCTGTGATAGTGGACCCCTACACCTGCGGGGATAGTGGACCCCCTACACCTGCGTGATAGTGAACTACTACACCTGCTGTGATAGTGGACTACTACACCGCTGTGATAGTGAAACTACTACACCTGCTGTGATAGTGAACTACTACACCTGCTGTGATAGTGAAAATACTAACCTGCTGTGATAGTGAAAATACTTTCACCTCTGTGATAGTGGACTATACAACCTGCTGTGATAGTGAACTACTACACCTGCTGTGATAGTGGACTACTACACCTGCTGTGATAGTGGACCACTACACCTGCTGTGATAGTGGACCACTACACCTGCTGTGATAGTGAACTACTACACCTGCTGTGATAGTGGACTACTACACCTGCGTGATAGTGAACTACTACCACCTGCTGTGATAGTGGACTACTACACCTGCTGTGATAGGGGAACTACTACACCTGCTGTGATAGTGGACCACTACACCTGCTGTGATAGTGAACTACTACACCTGCTGTGATAGTGAACTACTACACCTGCTGTGATAGTGAACTACTACACCTGCTGTGATAGTGAACTACTACACCTGCTGTGATAGTGGACTACTACACCTGCTGTGATAGTGGACCACTACACCTGCTGTGATAGTGGACCACTACACCTGCTGTGATAGTGAAAATACTACACCTGCTGTGATAGTGGAAACCACTACACCTGCTGTGATAGTGAACTACTAAAACCTGCTGTGATAGTGAACTACTACACCTGCTGTGATAGTGGACTACTACACCTGCTGGGTAGTGGACCACTACACCTGCTGTGATAGTGAACTACTACACCTGCTGTGATAGTGGACTACTACACCTGCTGTGATAGTGGACCACTACACCTGCTGTGATAGTGGACACTACACCTCTGTGATAGTGGGCCTACTACACCCGCTGTGTAGTGGACCACTAAAACCTGCTGTGATAGTGAACTACTACACCTGCTTGATAGTGGACTACTACACCTGCTGTGATAGTGGACCACTACACCTGCTGTGATAGTGAACTACTACACCTGCTGTGAAGTGGACTACTACACCTGCTGTGATAGTGGAACCCACTACACCTGCTGTGATAGTGAAAATACTACACCTGCTGTGATAGTGAACTACTACACCTGCTGTGATAGTGAACTACTACACCTGCTGTGATAGTGAACTACTACACCTGCTGTGATAGTGAACTACTAAAACCTGCTGTGATAGTGGCCACTACACCTGCTGTGATAGTGAACACTACACCCTGCTGTGATAGTGAACTACTACACCTGGCCCGTGATAGTGGACCACTACACCTGCTGTGATAGTGAACTACTACACCTGCTGTGATAGTGAACTACTACACCTGCTGTGATAGTGAACTACTACACTGCTGTGATAGTGAACTACTACACCTGCTGGGGAAGTGAACAAATACACCTGCTGTGATAGTGGGACCACTACACCTGCTGTGATAGTGAACTACTACACCTGCTGTGATAGTGAACTACTACACCTGCTGTGATAGTGAACTAACTACACCTGCTGTGATAGTGAACTACTACACCTGCTGTGATAGTGGACTACTACACCTGCTGTGATAGTGAACTACTACAAACCCGCTGTGATAGTGAACTAAATACACCTGCTGTGATAGTGGACTACTACACCTGCTGTGATAGTGGACCACTACAACCTGCTGTGATAGTGAACTACTACACCTGCTGTGATAGTGGACTACTAAAACCTGCGTGATAGTGAACTACTAAAACTGCTGTGATAGTGAACTACTACACCTGCTGTGATAGTGGACTACTACACCTGCTGTGATAGTGGACTACTACACCTGCTGTGATAGTGGACTACTACACCTGCTGTGATAGTGAACTACTACACCTGCTGTGATAGTGAACTACACACCTGCTGTGATAGTGGACCACTACACCTGCGTGATAGTGAACTACTACAACCTGCTGTGATAGTGAACTACTACACCTGCTGTGATAGTGAACTACTACACCTGCTGTGATAGTGAACTACTACACCTGCTGTGATAGTGAACTACTACACCTGCTGTGATAGTGGACTACTACACCTGCTGTGATAGTGAACTACTACACCTGCTGTGATAGTGAACTACTACACCTGCTGTGATAGTGGACTACTACACCTCTGTGATAGTGGACTACTACACCTGCTGTGATAGTGAACTACTACACCTGCTGTGATAGTGAACTACTACACCTGCTGTGATAGTGGACTACTACACCTGCTGTGATAGTGAACTACTACACCTGTTGTTAATGTATTATTTTTTACAATACCAACCTTGCAAGGCTTGAGCAGTACGGTGAGTTTTGGGGCTGAGGAGTGAGTAGGCGTCGTGGGCGGGGAGTGAATGGGTGTTGTGGGTGGGGAGTGAGGGGGTGTCGTGGGTGGGGAGTGAGTATGTGTCGTGGGCGGGGAGAGAGTGCTGTTGTGGGCGGGTGTGGCGTGTCGTGGGAAGGGTGTGGGAGTCGTGGGGGGCCCGTGTGGGGGTATCGGGGGCGTGGCACAGGGTTTTTAGGTCGTCCGAAAGCCTCAGTGGGGGTGTAGGTGCGGGCCCCTTCAGATCCCGGCTGGGGCGGGGGCGTGAGGGCGTCCATCGTGGGCGACCTCGCGGCTCCTCTTGATCCTCTGGACCCGCCTGGCGCCGCGCTGCCGCTGCCAGGTGAGCCGGGTACTGCAACAAGAAAAATAATATTACCCTAACTGTTTACACGATTTTCAAAACACACACACACACACACACACACACTTGATAAAGCACGTCAAGAAACTAGAGAAAGTACAAAGGTTTGCAACAAGGTTAGTCCAGAGCTAAGGGGAATGTCCTATGAAGAAAGATTAAGGGAAATCGGCCTGACGACACTGGAGGACAGGAGGGTCAGGGAGACATGATAACGACATATAAAATACTGCGTGGAATAGACAAGGTGGACAAAGACAGGATGTTCCAGGGAGGGGACACAGAAACAAGAGGCCACAATTGGAAGTTGAAGACACAAATGAGTCAGAGAGATAGTAGGAAGTATTTCTTCAGTCATAGATTTGTAAGGCAGTGGAATAGCCTAGAAAATGACGTAAGTGGAGGCAGGAACCATACACAGTTTTAAGACGAGGTTTGGGATAAAGCTCAGGGAGCGGGGAGAAAAGGGTCTGGGTAGCAACCGGTGAAGAGGCGGGCCGGGAGCTAGGACTCGACCCCTGCAACCACAAATAGGTGAGTACAAATAGGTGAGTACACACACACACACAAAACAAAGGTTTGCCACAAGGTTAGTTCCAGAGCTAAGTGGGAATGTCCCTATGAAGAAAAGATTAAGGGAAATCGCCATGACGACATTGAGGAACAGGGAGGGTCAGGGAGCATGATAACGACATATAAAATACTGCGTGGAATAGACAAGTGGACAAGACAGGTGTCCAGGGAGGGACAACAAAACAAGAGGCCACAATTGGAGTTAAGACACAATGCCCAAGAATTAGGAATATTCTTCACATAGAGTTGTAAGCAGTGAATACCTAAAATGACGTAGTGGAGGCAGGAACCATACACAGTTTTAAGACAAAGTTTGATAAAGCTCATGGAGCGGGGAGGAGAGGGCCCAGTAGCACCGGTGAAGGGGCGGGGCCAGGAGCTAAGACTCGACCCCTGAAACCCACAAAAGGTGAGTACACCCCACACACACACACACACACATAGGGAAAGGGATAGACTCAGAAGTGTCCTTGTTTGCAGACGATGTGAATTTAATAGAAAATCGGAATCGGACGAGGATCAGGCAGGACTACAAAGAGACCTGGACAGGCTACAAGCCTGGTCCAGCAACTGGCTTTCCCTTTAATTTAACCCTGCCAAAATGCAAAGTCATGAAGAATTGGGGAAGGGCAAAGAAGACCGCGACACAATATAGTTTAGATGGCCAAAGACTGCAAACCTCACTCAAGGAAAAAGATCTGGGGGTGAGTATAACACCGAGCATATCTCCTGAGGCGCACATCAATCAGATAACTGCTGCAGCATACGGGGGCCTTGGCAAACCTACGGATAGCGTTCCGATAAACCCCAGTAAGGATCGTTTAAGACTCTGTACACCATCTACGTCAGGCCCATACTGGAGTATGCAGCACCAGTTTGGAATCCACACCTAGTCAAGCACGTCAAGAAATAGAGAAAAATGCAAAGGTTTGCAACAAGACTAGGTTCCCCGAGCTACGGGGATTGTCCTATGAAGAAAGGTTGAGGGAAATCGGCCTGACGACACTGTAGGCCAGGAGGGTCAGGGAGACATGATAACGACATATAAAAAACTGCGCGAATAGCGAGGTGGACAAAGACGGGATGTTCCAGAGATGGGACACAGACACAAGAGGTCACAATTGGAAGTTGAAGACTCAGATGAATCAAAGGGATGTTAGGAAGTATTTCTTCAGTCATAGAGTAGTCAGGCCATGGAATAGCCTAGAAAGTGATGTGGTGGAGGCAGGAACCATACATAGTTTTAAGGCGAGGTATGATAGAGCTCATGGGGCAGGGAGAGAGAGGACCTAGTAGCAATCAGCGAAGAGGCGGGGCCAGGAGCTGTGAATCGACCCCTGCAACCACAAATAGGTGAGTACAAATAGGTGAGTACACACAAAACTCTCACAGTAAAAAAAATATTTAAGTTTCCCACTGAAAATCTCGAAAGAAAATGGAACTGAAATGAGAGAAAACGAAATATGTGGTAAACTAAATTAAAAATGTTATTTTTCTCAACAAGTGTCTTTAATATTATACTTTTTTAATAATAAAACACAGGATATTACGAGCAGTGGTACAAATTGAAGACTTTAATAATAGAAAGGTTCCATGTAAGTAAAGAGGAAAGGCAAAGCTAGTCAGTGTTTAAGGTTCAGTAATTAGAAAACAGACAACTATTGTTTAATGTGCTTAATGACACACACAAGACTGAAGAAACAGGGAATAAGTGAAGAAAATAAAGGATAAAGAAGAAAAGATTTTACGTCAAGTTCAGAAAAGATAAAAATATTTTTTTGGTCAAAAGACTGGACAAAGACAGTCTGTCTCTCTCTCTGTCTCACAGGATCCACACACAGCTTTAAGAAGAGGTACTATAAAGCTCTTGGAACAGGGAGTAGACCTAGTTTCGACCAATGAAGAGGCGGGGCCAGGAGCTATGACTACCCGTGCAACCACAATTAGGTGAGTACACACACAAACAACTCACTCAGAAGTGTTCAAGAAATGGCTAAGTATTTTATCCACAGTGGTATATTACAGACCATTCTGGAGAAATACCCTGACTTTGCTAGCTGTAAATAAAAGCATTACCACATGTGTGCATGTGTGGTGTGTGTGGTGTGTGTGGGGGTGTGTGTGTGTGTGTGTGTGTGTGTGTGTGTGTGTGTGTGTGTGAGTATGAGTGTGTGTGTGTATGAGTGTGAGTGTGTGTATGAGTGTGTGTGAGTATGAGTGTTTTTGCGTGTGTGTATGAGTTTTGTGTGTGTTGTGTGTGTGTGTGTTTATGGGGTGTGTGTGTATAAAATTTTGAATGTGTGTGTGTGTGTGTGTGTGTGTGTGTGAGAGAGAAGAGACTCAGCAATCAACATTTGCACCAATAACTCACTACAGTTGTGACCGGGGGGGTGGAAGTGTGAATTGCTCATTACTCAAAAATTTTGTTCATGATTGCAGCCATGTATAAACGTAAGTAACCTTTCTTACAGTATTCATTACCTTTGTAACTTGTGAGTTCATTACCTTTGTAACTTGTGAGTTCATTACCTTGTACCTAGTTCAGCCATCAAAACTTTGGAGCCCGGTCCCGGGACCCATTGTGTACCTCTGTAATCTGTAAATACCTTTGTAACTTGTAATGATTGTGACTAGACCTACCTGGAGTTCATTACCTTTGTAAATTGTGAGTTCATTACCTTTGTAAATTGTGAGTTCATTGCCTCTGTAGCTTGCTCAGCTATCAAAACTTTGAGGCCCAGTCCCTGGACCCATTATGTACCTCTGTAATCTTTTGACTACCGCCCACAGGATGGGTATGGGGTGCATAATAAACATATTAAACTAATATATAACACACACACACACAACCATATACGAAAATAATTGTAAATAAATACTTGAAGCAACACTGTGTCCAGGAGAGACGAAGGGTTGACAGCCATAATACATACAACAAGCCGCTGCCGCTGTGTCCTCCCTTGATAAATCACCTCAAGATAATTTAATATACGCTACCTGCGCACGTGTCCCGGTGTGTCTGCAAGTCTGTCCTTCGTGTATCTGTGTGTCCCTCTCCCCTCACTTCCCTTCCCCCTTACACCCCCAACATCACCTGCTGTGAGATTTATTCACTTAAGTCCCCTCAAGGAAGGTTCCTTGATGCTGGTGAGGGGCTCTTGATCTAGGGAATTGGGTATGTGCTCCAGTTCCCTGAATTAAGCCTGAATACCTTCCACATCCCCCTGTGATGTAGTCCAGCTGGGCTTGTGTAGTCCAGCTGGACTACATCACACCCCCCCCCCCATAGGCGCTGTATAATCCTACGGGTTTAGCGCTTCCCCTTAATAATAATAATATTCACCTAAGTCAACCAACTTCCCGCTGGAGACTTAAAACGGCCCAACTTATCTGTAACTGCTCGTCGCCATCTTCAAACAAGTTGCTGGTACAAGGCGGCGGGGCCCCAACTTGTCCTTGATCCTTAACAGATCAAACAAGGCAGAACAAACGAAGTGTTGATAAAATCTAAAATCGGTATTGTGGTTACCATATACTATAATGAGCAGGGATAATAATAATTATTATAATTATTTTCAGGTGAATGTGGCAAACCCTGAAAATCAAAGAGGTTTGATTCGAGGCAGGTGAGGGTAGTAGAGCCTTTTCACAATCTCTCTAATCCGTCAAGAGTTCCAATGGAAATAAGTCAGTCTGACTTTTTTTTTGGGTTATTCTGGTTAATTCACCCCTCAAGGAAGGTTCCTTGATGTTGGTGAGGGGCTCTTGATTTAGGGAATTGGATCTGTGCTCCAGTTCCCCGAATTAAGCCTGAATGCCTTCCACATCCCCCCCCCCCAGGCGCTGTATAATCCTCCGGGTTTAGCGCTTCCCCCTTGATTATAATAATAATAATCTGGTTAATTCACACTGTATATGATAATTGTACTCGTGTGTACCTGTACAGAAACAATATTGTTCTCACGATCTACCCTCGCAAGCTCACCCGTCTTCCCTATGTATCTCATCCCTACCTTTCATTTTCCTAATCCTTTCCTACAATCTACTACCCCTTCTTCCTTCTCCCCATCCCACACTCCTTCCTTCTCTCCATCCCACTCTCCTTCCTTCTCTCCATCCCACTCTCCTTCCTTCTCCCCACCCCACACTCCTTCCTTCTCTCCATCCCACTCTCCTTCCTTCTCTCCATCCCACTCTCCTTCCTTCTCCCCATCCCACACTCCTTTCCTTCTCTCCATCCCACTCTCCTTCCTTCTCCCCATCCCACTCTCCTTCCTTCTCCCCATCCCACACTCCTTCCTTCTCTCCATCCCCCTCTCCTTCCTTCTCCCCATCCCACTCTCCTTCTTCTCCCCATCCCACTCTCCTTCCTTCTCCCCATCCCACTCTCCTTCCTTCTCCCCATCCCACTCTCCTTCCCTTCTCCCCATCCCCCACACCTTCCTTCTCCCATCCCACTCTCCTTCCTTCTCCCCATCCCACTCTCCTTCCTTCCCCATCCCACTCTCCTTCCTTCTCCCCATCCCACACTCCTTCCTTCTCTCCATCCCACTCTCCTTCCTTCTCTCCATCCTACTCTCCTTCCCTCCCTCCCTCCACTCCACTCTTCACCCTACTCTCCCTCCCTCTTTACCTCCCTGTGTCCCATTCTCCTTTCCCTCCAGCGCAGCCGGCTAAAAACATTTACAATATTTTTGAAACACACTGACAGAGGCACATTACTAAAATTAAATATCCAAAGCAGACGCTGTGAAGATACAAAAAATTTCTTCAGACCAGCAGACCAGCACACAATGTCCAGCAGACCAGCACACAATGTCCAGCAGACCAGCACACAATGTCCAGCAGACCAGCACACAATGTCCCGCCTTTCGTATCTTTGCTAAGATCGTTTAGGCTAGGCTTATATGTGGCAGGTTGGTGTAGCAACTCCAAGAGAGGAAACACAGTGTAAACAGTGTGGAGAGCAGGATAAATACTCTCTTTCCAGTATTATCTTTTGTTGCAAACATCTGAAGAATATGTCACAGACCCCAATAAATCACTTTTTTTGGGGGTTATTCAAGGTATTTTTAGTTTAATATGTTTGTTATGCCCCCCATACCCATCCCGTGGGGGTAGTCAAAATATTACAGAGGTATATAATGCGTCCTGCGACTGGGCCCAAAAACCTAGTGACGCAATGCAAGTATATATATGAGAGACGTCAGGGCAACAGAAACCAGGTAGCTGACTCAATAAATCTGTGACGATTCATGTGAGGAGGGTTCAACATCCACGTCGTGTGTACCCCCGAGTATAACTTGTTGTCCGTCTGTAGGACCCACCAGTCCATCCATTCCCAAGAAAATATCGATGGTTGTGGTCCATGAAGTTACTGTGAAAGAGAAGTCTGTTACAGAGTGAGATTGATAGTCTCGACACCTGCCCATTCATTACCAGGTGCCTCCAACATGAAGGAGAAGTGTGTTACAAGATTGACAGTCTCGACACCTGCCCATTCATTACCAGGTGCCTCTAACATGCCCCAGGCACCATGGGGAAGGGAAGTAGAGCTACAGCCATGGATGTGAGGGAATGGAGAGTGCAGGAGTAATGGGGTAGGGCACTCTGGGCTGCCTTGTATGGTAGAGTCGTTAATTCTGCACACAGGCTACAGCCCCGCCCCTCATGTACTACATGGCTGACTCAAACTATTAAATATATCGCAACACCATCTTAATGACGTAGTGTATTTAGAGGTCACATTGTATACTCACTACATTTCCAATTTATCTACACTAATTACCTCAAGCTTCTCTTTTCCACCGTTCTTCTGTGTATTGGACTAAAGAAGTCACTGGCTGGCGAAACTTTTCGGCTTTCTAAATTATTTATCCTATCTCAGACCGAGCCGCGGGGGCGCTGACCCCCGAAACCATCTCCAGGTAACTCCAAGTACGCTCGAACTTAGCCTAATTTAACTCCATTTTATTAATACACAAGTATAAATTTACGAATGCTATTTGCTTTATTTAATAGCTTACATGACGCAAACATGTATTAAAAAATACTCCACCACCAACAGACAATTCTAAAAAAGACTGAGACACGTCTGGCAACGCAGTAGTTCACAAGTGTAAGAAAAAATCAAATCTACACGAGTGTCACATGTAACTACTTTATTACCAGTGTAGCTTCAGCTGTCAGAACTCTGCTGTCCAGTCCCTGGAGCTATTATGTACCTCTGTAATGTTGAGGTACAGTCCCTGGAGCTATTATGTACCTCTGTAATGTTGAGGTACAGTCCCTGGAGCTATTATGTACCTCTGTAATGTTGAGGTACAGTCCCTGGAGCTATTATGTACCTCTGTAATGTTGAGGTACAGTCCCTGGAGCTATTATGTACATCTGTAATGTTGAGGTACAGTCCCTGGAGCTATTATGTACCTCTGTAATGTTGAGGTACGGTCCCTGGAGCTATTATGTACCTCTGTAATGTTGAGGTACAGTCCCTGGAGCCATTATGTACCTCTGTAATGTTGAGGTACAGTCCCTGGAGCCATTATGTACCTCTGTAATGTTGAGGTACAGTCCCTGGAGCCATTATGTACCTCTGTAATGTTGAGATACAGTCCTGGAGCCATTATGTACCTCTGTAATGTTGAGGTACAGTCCCTGGAGCCATTATGTACCTCTGTAATAGAGGTACAGTCCCTGGAGCTATTATGTACCTCTGTAATGTTGTGGTACAGTCCCTGGAGCTATTATGTACCTCTGTAATGTTGAGGTACAGTCCCTGGAGCTATTATGTACCTCTGTAATGTTGAGGTACAGTCCCTAGAGCTATTATGTACCTCTGTAATGTTGAGGTACAGTCCCTGGAGCCATTATGTACCACTGTAATGTTGTGGTACAGTCCCTGGAGCTATTATGTACCTCTGTAATGTTGAGGTACAGTCCCTGGAGCCATTATGTACCTCTGTAATGTTGAGGTACAGTCCCTGGAGCCATTATGTACCTCTGTAATGTTGAGGTACAGTCCCTGGAGCCATTATTTACCTCTGTAATGTTGTGGTACAGTCCCTGGAGCCATTATGTACCTCTGTAATGTTGTGGTGCAGTCCCTGGAGCCATTATGTACCTCTGTAATGTTGTGGTACAGTCCCTGGAGCTATTATGTACCTCTGTAATGTTGAGGTACAGTCCCTGGAGCTATTATGCACCTCTGTAATGTTGAGGTACAGTCCCTGGAGCTATTACGTACCTCTGTAATGTTGTGGTACAGTCCCTGGAGCTATTATGTACCTCTGTAATGTTGTGGTACAGTCCCTGGAGCTATTATGTACCTCTGTAATGTTGAGGTACAGTCCCTGGAGCTATTATGTACCTCTGTAATGTTGTGGTACAGTCCCTGGAGCTATTATGTACCTCTGTAATGTTTGTGGTACAGTCCCTGGAGCTATTATGTACCTCTGTTATGTTGAGGTACAGTCCCTGGAGCTATTATGTACCTCTGTAATGTTGAGGTACAGTCCCTGGAGCTATTATGTACCTCTGCATTGTTGTGTTACAGTCCCTGGAGCTATTATGTACCTCTGTAATGTTGAGGTACAAGCCCTGGAGCTATTATGTACCTCTGTAATGTTGTGTTACAGTCCCTGGAGCTATTATGTACCTCTGTAATGTTGTGGTACAGTCCCTGGAGCTATTATGTACCTCTGTAATGTTGTGGTACAGTCCCTGGAGCTATTATGTACCTCTGTAATGTTGTGTTACAGTCCCTGGAGCTATTATGTACCTCTGTAATGTTGAGGTACAGTCCCTGGAGCCATTATGTACCTCTGTAATGTTGAGGTACAGTCCCTGGAGCCATTATGTACCTCTGTAATGTTGAGGTACAGTCCCTGGAGCCATTATGTACCTCTGTAATGTTGTGGTACAGTCCCTGGAGCTATTATGTACCTCTGTAATGTTGTGGTACAGTCCCTGGAGCTATTATGTACCTCGTAATGTTGTGTTACAGTCCTTGGAGCCATCATGTACCTCTGTAATGTTGAGGTGCAGTCCCTGGACCCATTACGTACTTCTGCAATCCTTTGACTACCGCTCACAGGGTGGGTATAGAATACATAATAATAATAATAATATAATTATTTAGTACCAGTACATGTACAAGGTATACCAGTACATGTACAAGGTATACCAGTACATGTACAAGGTATACCAGTACATGTACAAGGTATACCAGTACATGTACAAGGTATCCAGTACATGTACAAGGTATACCAGTACATGTACAAGGTATACCAGTACATGTACAAGGTATACCAGTACATGTACAAGGTATACCAGTACATGTACAAGGTATACCAGACATGTACAAGGTATACCAAGTACATGTACAAGGTATACCATTACATGTACAAGGTATACCAGTACATGTACAAGGTATACCAGTACATGTACAAGGTATACCAGTACATGTAAAAGGGTTATACCAGTACATGTACAAGGTATACCAGTACATGTAAAAGGTATCCCCAGTACATGTACAAGGTATACCAGTACATGTAAAGGTATAAAAGTACATGTACAAGGTATACCATACATGTACAAGGTATACCAGTACATGTACAAGGTAAAACCAGTACATGTACAAGGTATACAAGTACATTACAAGGTATACCAGTACATGTACAAGTATACAAGTACATGTACAAGGTATCCCAGTACATGTACAAGGTATACCATACATGTACAAGGTATCCCATACATGTACAAGGTATACCAGTACATGTACAAGGTATACCAGTACATTTTACAAGGTATACAAGTACATGTACAAGGTATACCAGTACATGTACAAGGTATACAAGTACATGTACAAGGTAAAACAAGTACATGTACAAGGTATACCATACATGTACAAGGTATACCAGTACATGTACAAGGTATACCAGTACATTACAAGGTATACAAGTAACATGTAAAAGGGTATACCAGTACATTACAAGGTATACCAGTACATGTAAAAGGGTATACAAGTACATTGTACAAGGTATACCAGTACATGTAAAAGGAATACCAGTACATGTACAAGGTATACCAGTACATGTACAAGGTAACCAGTACATGACAAGGTATACCAGTACATGTACAAGGTATAAAAAGTACATGTACAAGGTATACAGACCATAGCTGACATCAGTGACATACTACTGTATAGAAAGTCACTTGTTATGCTGAGTATTTCCTGCAAATTAGGTCAGTTTTGTCCCAGGATGCCACCCACACCAGTCCACTAACACCCAGGATGCGACCCACACCATCCACTAACACCCAGGATGTGACCCACACCAGTCCACTAACACCCAGGATGTGACCCACACCAGTCCACTAACACCCAGGATGCGACCCACACCAGTCCACTAACACCCAGGATGCCACCCACACCAGTCCACTAACACCCAGGATGTGACCCACACCACCCACTAACACCCAGATGCGAACCCACACCAGTCCACTAACACCCAGGAGGGCGACCCACACCAGTCCACAAACACCCAGGATGTGACCCACACCAGCCCCACTAACACCCGGGAAATGCGACCCACACCAGTCCACTAACACCCAGGATGCGCCCCACACCATCCACTAACACCCAGGATGCGACCCACACCAGTCCACTAACACCCAGGATGCCACCCACACCAGTCCACTAACATCCAGGATGCGACCCACACCAGTCGACTAACACCCAGGATGCGACCCACACCAGTCGACTAACACCCAGGATGCGACCCACACCAGTCGACTAACACCCAGGTAGCCATTTTACTGATGGGGAACATAGACAACAGGTGGAAAGAAACACGTCCAATGTTTCTACTCTGGCTGGGAATCGAACCCAGACCCTCACCGTGTGAAGCCAGAGCTTTAGTCACCAGAGCCTGTCACTGCTCACTGTCACTGTCACTGTCACTGCTCAATGTCACTGTCACTGTCACTGCTCACTGTCACTGCTCACTGTCACTGTCACTGTTACTGCTCACTGTCACTGTCACTGTCACTGTCACTGCTCACTCTCACTGTCACTGTCACTGCTCACTGTCACTGCCACTGTCACTGCTCACTCTCACTGTTACTGTCACTGTCACTGCTCACTGTCACTGTCACTGTTGTTACGCGCCCCTACTTCACTCCATTATATACAAAAATAAAAGGCCTGGTTTAAATAAGTTCTGTAATAATATATCGCGAACCACTTTATTACTAGCTAGATAAAGCAGGTTCCACTATATATTATTATCGGGTACAGTATGAATCATCAAAAGTACTCTTTGTATTATATTGTATTATATTATATCTTTCCCCATGATTATTATTATTATTAGGTTAGGTATTACGAATGTGTAACCACTACTGTAGTGACCAATTGGTGGTTCTAGAATTGACGCCACGCGTCGCCTTCTGGCAGAGCTGAAGTCATACTATGAAGTAGTTGAGTGAGTCAGTCAGCTCCTAGCTCTGACTCGGTACGGGTCTTCTGGCAGAGCTGAAGTCATACTATGAAGTAGTTGAGTGAGTCAGTCAGCTCCTAGCTCTGACTCGGTACGGGTCTTCTGGCAGAGCTGAAGTCATACTATGGAGTAGTTGAGTGAGTCAGTCAGCTCCTAGCTCTGACTCGGTACGGGTCTTCTGGCAGAGCTGAAGTCATACTATGGAGTAGTTGAGTGAGTCAGTCAGCTCCTAGCTCTGACTCGGTACGGGTCTTCTGGCAGAGCTGAAGTCATACTATGGAGTAGTTGAGTGAGTCAGTCAGCTCCTAGCTCTGACTCGGTACGGGTCTTCTGGCAGAGCTGAAGTCATACTATGGAGTAGTTGAGTGAGTCAGTCAGCTCCTAGCTCTGACTCGGTACGGGTCTTCTGGCAGAGCTGAAGTCATACTATGGAGTAGTTGAGTGAGTCAGTCAGCTGCTAGCTCTAACTCAGTACGGGTCTTCTGGCAGAGCTGAAGTCATACTATGGAGTAGTTGAGTGAGTCAGTCAGCTGCTAGCTCTAACTCAGTACGGGTCTTCTGGCAGAGCTGAAGTCATACTATGGAGTAGTTGAGTGAGTCAGTCAGCTCCTAGCTCTGACTCAGTACGGGTCTTCTGGCAGAGCTGAAGTCATACTATGGAGTAGTTGAGTGAGTCAGTCAGCTCCTAGCTCTGACTCAGTACGGGTCTTCTGGCAGAGCTGAAGTCATACTATGAAGTAGTTGAGTGAGTCAGTCAGCTCCTAGCTCTGACTCGGTACGGGTCTTCTGGCAGAGCTGAAGTCATACTATGGAGTAGTTGAGTGAGTCAGTCAGCTCCTAGCTCTGACTCGGTACGGGTCTTCTGGCAGAGCTGAAGTCATACTATGAAGTAGTTGAGTGAGTCAGTCAGCTCCTAGCTCTGACTCAGTACGGGTCTTCTGGCAGAGCTGAAGTCATACTATGGAGTAGTTGAGTGAGTCAGTCAGCTCCTAGCTCTGACTCAGTACGGGTCTTCTGGCAGAGCTGAAGTCATACTATGGAGTAGTTGAGTGAGTCAGTCAGCTGCTAGCTCTAACTCAGTACGGGTCTTCTGGCAGAGCAGAAGTCATACTATGGAGTAGTTGAGTGAGTCAGTCAGCTGCTAGCTCTAACTCAGTACGGGTCTTCAACACAAAGCTCCTAGCTTAAACTAAAACTTTATACCAAGTCTATAGTCTTGCCTTTACCATTAGTTTCCTGAAGTCTGGTAATTCATGTTACTTATGAAAGATAACTATTTCGTTACCCTAGACCTTTCTAAAAGAGTTAAATGGTGAGATTAGTAGATTATTAATTGAAATTATTGTATCATTCTCTGTTAATGAGAATTTGAACGTAAGATTGGGTTTCTTGCTGTATAGTGTTTCATTTATAATTGCTTGTGGTTATTTTAATTCACTAACCAAATACCAATGAAACTAAATGATTGGTAATAAAATAAAACTAACAAAAAAATGGAGTTATTTGTGCCCCTATTGTTACGGTGAAGATTAAGTCGTAACACTGTCACTGTCACTGCTCACTGTCACTGCTCACTGTCACTGTCACTGTCACTGCTCACTGTCACTGTCACTATTAGCGCGAGAATAAGTTGTTACACAATAATGAAACTCTTTAGGCTATGCTTCAGATTACTTTCTAGCTAAACCATGAAGCGCTAGATCCGTGTGGGTCATTCTCTGCAATGAGGAAAGGCCAAATCTCTCCGATAATTGCAACAGAGATATACTAGGACCTGCATTAACCATCTTCCCTATCTAAGAAATGTTAGAAAAGCTTATCCCCTGGGTAGCCTAGAAAATGGGTTGGTCTAATATTTAGGTTTGAGAAAGACTTGCCTAGTATGGGCCCGTAGGCCTGCTGCAGTGCTCCACCATGCTTATAATCTACTCTCCGATTTCAGGTCTCAGAGCAACACTGGATATCAGGAAAATTACCATTCTGAAGGGATTACGTGATAATGATCAGTATACTACCTGGAGTTTACCTGGAGAGGATTTCGGGGGTCAACGCCCCCGTGACTCGGTCTGAGACCAGGCCTCATACTGGTAGTAATGCTTGGTGAGCCTGCCTCTGTCTCTCTCTCTCTCTCTCTCTCTCTCTCTTTCTCTCTCTATCTCTCTCTCTATCTATCTATCTATCTCTCATTTACCGAGGCACTTCTCTACCTCCCGGCCTCCTTCTACCTTACTTTCTCTGCCACTCCTCTCTTCTACTTTCTCTTCTTCCTCCCTTCACTTTCTCCTGACCTGTCCACTGCAGGTTTCTTGTATGCACTCTTCCCCTCCTTTCTCTTCCTCTCCCACTTACCATTTGTATCATATTTCTACACTTAACACACGCCTCTCTCAATAATAACAATAATTATAACAAAAATATAAATAATAACGATAATGATTAAATAATCTAATAATCTGTTTTCTCTTTTAATAAAAAAACAAGAAATAACCTTAAAAATAAAGACCACAGTGGAAATAAGTCACTTATGTTATTCTGGTGGATAATTGACACGATAATTATAATTATATACCAGAGAGACTAATAATCTCACGGGAGAGAAGGTTCGTCAAATTAATACTTAAGATATATTTAAAAAAAACCGAGTAAAAATTGGTAATATACTCGTCACTGACCCCCCAAAAAAATAACTCGTCACGCCACTTATTTTCTCCTGTCCCCTTCCCCAATCTCCTTTCTTTCTGCCCCATACTATTTATCCAGCCTAATTCTTCACCTGCACATTCTTGTCTTATCTATGGCACAAAACTCCGTAGGTAAATATTAATTTGAATTTTTTGAAACTAAAGTGGTGGAGAGGTAAGCCAGTGGAAGGTAAGATAAGATTTAAGATTTCGTTCAGATTTTTAACCCTGGAGGGTTAGCCACCCAGGATAACCCAAGAAAGTCAGTGCGTCATCGAGGACTGTCTAACTTATTTCCATTGTGGTCCTTAATCTTGTCCCCCAGGATGCCACCCACACCAGTCCACTAACACCCAGGTACCTATTTGCTGCTAGGTGAACAGGACAACAGGTGTAAGGAAACGTGTCGAAATGTTTCCACCCGCCGGGAATCGAACCCGGGCCCTCCGTGTGTGAAGCGGGAGCTTTAGCCACCAGGCCACCGGGCCACCATAAGACCATAAGGTGTCGGTCACATGACCAAAAACTCCAGTTGTGGGTCATCATGTAACTAAGTTAGCTGCCTTTTCAGCGTGAGCTAAAAGGGGCCCAGTAACTATCCCCTATTTCCGGTGTCCCCCACCCCTTTCTCCCTTGCAACCAGCTGTCGTGATTTCTTTCCGTCTCAACCAGTTGGGTGTCCTCTCGTGTAAACCCAACTGTCGTGTTTGTCCCTACGTGTCAACAGCTTCTGAGTCCTCTAATGTCAACCAGCTGTGGGGTGTCCTCTACAGGTCAACCACTGTCGTGTGTCCTCTACGTGTCCCCACTTTCGGGTGCCCTCTACATGTAAACCAGAGTCGTTTTCCCTCTACAGTTAAACCACTTCGGGGTGTCCTCTCGTGTAAAACCAGTGTCGGGTGCCCTCTACAGGTCAACCAGCTGTCTATGTCCCTCAGGAACCAGCTGTCTGATTCCTCTACAGGTCAACCAGGTCGTTGTCCGACAGGTCAACCACTGTCGGATGTCTCCACTAATCTGCAAGGGTCACCTACTATTACCCCCAACAGTTAAATCCCCGCCCCTCTCCCCCCTTTCAATAACAATCAATACTCGCCCTCTCGCCCTCAAACAATAAATACTTGCCCTCTCCTCTCCCTTCAATAACAATCAATCTCTGCCCTCCCTTCTCCCTCTCAAAAAAAAATCAATACTCTGCCCCTCTCTCTCCCTCTCAATAACAACAATACTCTCCCCTCTCTGTCCCTCTCAATAAAATCAATACTCTGCCCCCCCCCTCTCTCTCTCTCTCTCAATAAAAATCAATACCGCCCTCTCTCTCTCTCTCAAAACAATCAATACCCTGCCCTCCTCTCCCTCCAAATAACAATAAATCCCCCCCTCTTCCCCCTCTCATAACAATAAATTCCCCCCCTCTCTTCCCTCCAATAACAATCAATACCCTGCCCTCTCTTCCCCTCAATAAAAATAAATTCCTGCCCTCTCTCTCCCTCTCAATAACAACAATTACCCTCCCCCTCTCTCTCCCTCAATAAAATCAATACCCCCCCCTCTCTCCCTTCAATAACTCAACCCCCCTGCCCTCTCCCTTTTCCTCTTCCCCAATAACAATCAAACCCCTCCCTCTCTCCCCCCCCTTCTCAGCCCAAAAACCCAGGGTTCACAGGAATCAACCTCTTCATCATGTCTCTTCTCTATTCTCTCTTTTCTAACTCTTTTCCTACCCTCCCACTCATTTTTAAACAGGCCAGGCTAAAAACCCAGCTCTCTTCAGGGATCTTAAGTACACCCCACCACTTTTTTGGGTGTTTGACCCTAAAAGGGAACCCCATCTCTCCAGAGGTTTGGAAGCCCTTTAAACATCCCCTCCGAGTAAACACTGCTAAACGGATCATTTATAATAAGGGACCCGGGATCGACCCCCAAGCTGAACTTTTTTGCGCCCACAACACTTTCCCAAAAAAACGGCTTTTATTAAATTACTCTAATTTTGCTTTACCAAGTTTTTTTTATTTTACATATACCGAATTTTTGTAATTTTACTGCAATTATTGTAATTACGGAAATTAGTAATCCTTGTATAACTATAATTTTTGAAATTTAATAATTTTTGCTGAATTACTAAAATTTACCGAATTATTATGAAATTTTAGCCAAATTATTGCGTAATTTTGTAATTACCAATTATAGCAATTATTGTAGTTTTAAAATTTACTGTAATTATTATTTCTGCAATTTTTTAATTTATCAGGGGAAAGCGCTAAACCATTGGGGAAAGTATCCAGTCCTCAAACTAACTTTAACAAGGTTTTAACAAGGTTTTAAACAGAGGTATTAACAGAGGTATTAAAAAGGGGAAATTAACAACGTTTTAACAGGGGTATTAACAAGGTATTAACATATATTAAAAGAGGTATTAACAGAGGTTTAACAAGGTATTAAAAGGTAAAACGGGGGTTTTAACAAGGTATTAACAGGTATTAACAATATTAACGACTTTTAAAAAAGGGGTTTAACAAGGGGTTTTAACAAGGTATTAACAGAGTTTAAACAAGTTAAACAAGGTATTAACAGAGGTTAACAACTATTAACAACTATTAACAGAGGTTTAACAGGGTATTACAAGTATTAACGGGGTATTAACAGGGGTTTAACAGGGGGATTAAAGGTATTAACAGACTTTTTAACAAGGTTTTAACAGAGTATTAAAAGGGGAATTTAACAGAGGTATTAAATAATCCAAAACGGCAGCTCGAAAAAGTAAAAAACCGCCCCTTTTTCACTTTATTAAATGATAAAAAAAAAAAACCCAGGGAACGGAGGGTTTTAAAGCCCAGAAATCGTTTATAAAATTCAAGACACACCGTACGGTTTTCAAACCCTCCGTTCCGTGGCCTGTTTAAAACTCGTTAAAAAACGATTTCGCGAGTCGTACAAATGGTTACAATAACTACTATTAAGAGTGTGCAACAGTTAGGTATCTCCCCAAAACTTTCGCCCAGCATACTTTTGGTCGAATACAGGGTGACACCGAAGCGGTGGGGGGGGGGTTTTAGTGCAGACAACTGTTTCACCGTGTCTTTTTACTAAACCTTAACACAACAATTTATAAAAATTGGGTGCCCTGTAAAAGTTGACGGGGCCAAGCTCTAAACTGAAATCCCGCAAAAAACTCGGGGAAACAAGGAAATTCTCAACACACACAGTGTACGTACCAACTCATCAACAGAGACCACACATGAGTACCAAAACTACAACAAGTCACACACAGGTACGTACCAAACTCTAACAAGTACACACACTGTACACAAATCATCAAAAAGAGTCACACACAAAAGTACGTATCAAAACCCATCAAAAAGAGTCACACACATTACGTACCAAACCATCAAAAAGTACAACACAAGACGTATCAAAATCATCAACAACACACACAGTGCCACAAACTCATCATCAAGTACACACCACTGTACTATCAAACTCATTTACGATACAACCCACATGTATATCAAAACCCTCTTTAGGTAACCAAAAGTGTCGTATCAACTACAACAAGTACACCCAGGCTATCAAACCACACAGAGTAACACACGGTACTAACAAACCCCAAAACAGAGTACCAACATTACATCAAACTCAATCAGAGGTTTTCACCCATGTACGATAAACTCATCAACAAGTCACACACAGTTCTATCAAATCATCAACGATTTCACCCAGGTACAAATTCATCAAAAGAGTACACACACATTCCGATCACTCATCAACAGGTAACACACAGTGTTACAAACTATCAACAGAGTACACACACAGTGTCTACAAAACTTCAAAAAAGGGGACCCACAATTTACGATCAAAATCAAGAGTCACAATATTGCCGTATCAAATCATCAAAAATTCCCACAGTGTACGTACAAACTCTTAAAACACACACAGTTACTACAAACTCTCAACAGAGTACACACCAGTGTACGTACCAAACCATCAACATACACACACAGTGTACGTACAAAATCATCAAAAAGGTACAACACAGGTATCAAATTCACAAAAGAGTAAAAACATACAGTGTACTATCAAACTCATCAACAGATACATACACATGTATCAAATTCATCAAAAGACAAACAATGTACGTTCCAAAATCGTCAAATTACCACACAGTGTACGTACCAACCATCAACAGAGTACAACCCCCAGTGTACGTACAAAACTCATCAACATAGTACACAACATGTACTATCAAAAATCCAACGAGTACAACACAGTTACTATCAAACTCATCAAAAGAGTACAACCAAAAAGTGTACGTATCAAAATCTCAACAAGTACACACACAGGTGTACCAAACTCATCACAAATACCACACGTGTACTACCAAAATCACAACAAGTACACACACGTTATTTTCCAAAATCATCAAAAATCAACACTGATGTACAAATTCATCAACAGAGACCACACAGTTACTACCAAAAATCATCAACAGAGTACACACACAGTGTACTACCAAACTCTCAACAAGGGACACCACAGTGTAGTATCAAAATTCATCAACGAGTACCCCGGTACGACCAAACTCATCAACGGGACACCAAGTGTACGTTCAAACTCACCAACAGGTACACAAAACAGGACTACCAAACCACAACAAGTCCACCTGTATGTATAAAATTTATCAGCAGATAACACCAGTTAACTATCAAACCCTCAACAGAGTAAACACACGGTTTCGTACCCAAACTCATCAAAAGAGTACACACACATGTACGTATCAAAATCATCAACAGGGGGGGGGGAACACACGTGTACTACCAAATCACAACATACAACACAGTGTAGTACCAAACCACAACAAAAAGTACACACACAGGACGACCCCAAAAACCCTCAACGAGTACCACACGTGTACGACCCAAACTCATCAAACAAATACACACCATGTAAGTATCAAACTATCAACACGACAAACAGTGTACGTCCAAACTCATCAACAGGTACACACACTTTAGTATCAAACTCATAACATACACACCACATGTACTACCAAACTCTCAACAGAGTACACACACAGTGTACACCAAAATCATCAACAGAGTACCCCACCCGGACGTATCAAAATCATCAAAAAAGTACACACACATGACGTACCAAACCTCAAAATAGTCACAAACAGTGACGTCCAAATCATCAACATATACACACACAGTTACGTACCAAACCATCAAATTGCACACACACAGTGTAAAAGACCAAATCTTTAACAGAGTACACACACAGTGTTTTGAACAAACTCACAACAAGTACACACACATGACGTACCAAACTCTCAACATAGACACACCAGTGTCTACCAAATCATCAAAAAAAGACACACACAGTGTACTACCAAACTCATCAACTAGCACACACCAGGGTACTACCAAACTCACAACAAGACACACCATGTACGTACCAAACCTCAACACAGTACACACCATGTACTCCAAACCATCAACATAGTACACCACATTATACCAAATCATCAACATAGTACCAAAAAACAGTTACTACCAAACTCATCAACATAGTAACACACAGTGTACGACCAAACTCATCAACTAGTACACACACATGTTTAGTACCAAAATCATCAAATAGTACAAACAGTTATACCAAACCATCAACATTACCCACACATTTACTTTCCAAATCATCAAATAGTACACACACAGGTACTACCAAACTCACAAAAGTACACCACAGGTACTACCAAAAACCCTCAACATAGCACACACACGGTACTCCAAATTCCCCAAAAAGCCCACACGTGTACTACCAAACCACAACAGAGTACACAACAGTGTACTACCAAACCCCTCAACAGAGTAACACACATTACTACCAAACCCTCGACATAGCACATACACAGTGTAGTACCAAACCCATCAAAAATAGCACACAACATGTAGGACCAAACCTCAAATAGTACACACACAGTTACGTACCAAACTCATCAAACATACACACACACATGTACGTACCAAATCTCACATATACACACCAGTACGTACCAAACTCACGACAAGCACACCACGTGTACGTCCCAAAACCATGACTAGCACACCACAGTGTACGACCCAAATCATCGAAAAATAAAACAAGGTATACCAAAATCATCAACAAGTACACACACGGTACGTACCAAACTCATCAAAATAGTCACACAAACCGTGTACTCCAAAATCATCAACATAGTACACACACAGGTACGTCCAAAATCATCAACATGCACACACCAGTGTACACCAAACTCATCAAAAAATACACACCAGTTACGTCCAAAATCACGACTGCACACACACAGTGTACGTCCAAACTCACAAAAAATACAACACAGTGTAGTACCAAACTCATGACATAGCACAAAACACATGTACTACCAAACCATCAACAAAGGCACACACACAGTGATACCAAACTCATCAACCAGTACACACACAGTGTAGTACCAAAATCACGACATAGCACTACACAGGTACGTACCCAAAATCATAACATAGACCCACACAGTGTACTACCAAAATCATCAACAAATACACCACAGTGAGTACCAAACCAAACACGAGTCACACACGGGGACGTACCCAAATCATCAAAAAGTAACACACAGTGACGTACCCAAAATCTCAACAGAGTACCACCATGGACGTTCAAGGGTCTTCTCACATTAGCATTAAAACGTTTTTAAAAGCCCTAAGTAGCACATTTGCTTTAACAAACACAAGAAAGACAAGAAAAAAAAACTAATTTTAAACAAGCAAGTCACTTACGAAATTATTTCCAAAGTAAAAAAACGGAAATCCCGCTGCGACGAATGAGAATTTGGGAAAATTATCTTAAAATTCATAATTGAGGTAAAAAAAACAAGAAAAAATAAAGGGTTGAATATATTGAAATTATTTAAGATAAGCAATATTTTAAATTGTTACGTAAAGTCTCATTTTTTTTATTTAAGGTTCGTAGTTACGAAAATTTGCAGGCCAATGAACGAATACTTAACGTACGAACACCCCCGTGGAAGTATTAAATACGGTTGACGTTCCGCCATCCGTGACTTTTATCATGGTGGATCAGGGCCCCATCAACCCGGGTTTTCTGTTGGGGCACGAAACCAACGTATGAACCACGAAAGGTTTTGGCAGTACTGGGCTTTATGTGCCTGTCCAGTTCTTCTTGAAGACTGCGGGGCTTGAAGACAGCCAGGGTCTTTAAGGGGCCAGGGGCTTGAAACAGCCAGGGGTTTAAAACACCGGGGGCTTTAAAACCCAGGGGTCTTGTACGTCAGGGTCTTGAAGGGATCCAGGGCTTGAAACACCAGGGGGCTTGAAGACGCCAGGGGTTTTGAAAACAGCCAGGGTCTTGAAGACACCAGGGTCTTGAAACGTCGGGGTTTGAAACAGCCAGGGGGTTTTAAAAACAACCAGGGCTTGAAGACAGCCAGGGGGCTTGAAGACAGCCAGGGGGTTGAAGACAGCCCCGGGGTCTTGAAACCCAGGGGGTTTTAAGACGCCAGGGTCTTGATGACATCAGGGGTCTTGAAGGCAACCAGGGGTCTTGAAACGCAGGGTCTTGAAGACAGCCGGGGGTTTTAAGACGTCAGGGGGCTTGAAGACAGCCCCGGGGGTTTTAAAACACCAGGGGGTTTTAAGACAGTCAGGGGCTTGAAGACACCCGGGGTTTTGAAGACAACCAGGGGGCTTGAAGACAGCCGGGGTCTTAAGACATCCCCGGGGGCTGAAGACAGCCAGGGGGCTTGAAGCACCAGGGGTCTTTAAGACAGCCAGGGTCTTGAAACGCCAGGGGGCTTGAAACATCAGGGGCTTTTAAGAAGCCGGGTATTGAAGAACCAGGGGATTGAAGAAAGCAAGGGGTTTTGAAGACAGCCCGGGGTCTTGAAACAGCAGGGTTTTAAGACAGCAGGGGGCTTGAAAAAGCAAGGGGGTTTTTAAAAACAGCCGGGTCTTGAAACATAGGTCTTGAAACAGCAGGGGGCTTGAAAACAGCCGGGGGCTTTAAGGGGCAGCAAGGGTATTTAAAACAGCCGGGGTCCCTTTAAGAAGCCGGGGTCTTGAAAAACCAGGGTCTTGAAGACGTCAGGGGGTTGAAGACAGCCCGGGGATTGAAAAAGCCAGGGGGATTGAAGAAAAGCAAAGGGGTAAAAAACAGCCAGGGGTTTGAACATCAGGGGGCTTAAGACATCAGGGGGCTGAAGAAACAAGGGTTTTGAAGACGCCCGGGGGCTTGAAGACAGTCAGGGGGCTTAAGACAGAGGGGGCTTGAAAACAGCCCGGGGCTTGAAAACAGCAAGGGGGTTGAAGGGCAGCCAGGGTCTTGAAAACAGCCAGGGGGCTTGAAGACGCCAGGGGGCTTGAAGAAAGCAAGGGGGGTATAAATTTCCCCCAATCTCTTTGCCTCATTTTTAAACCCATGAAAATCGGCCCCTATGCACCACCCAAAAACTCCAAATATTAAAATTTTTGAAATTTGGTTTTTTTTTTGTACACTCAAACCATCAAAGAACAAGTCGCTGATTAAAAGTTTAAGTCGTACTGGACCCCCGGTTAACGATATTTTTATTCCATAAGTATTTCTGGTCCAAAAGTATTAAACCGAATTTATTTCCCTTTTAATAATATTTAAAAAATTTTTTCCCGAACCCAAAGGCCTTTTTCCCCCAAGACCCCCCCTAAAAATTAACCTCAAAGGGGTTTTTTTTACTAAAACATTAATTTTTGGGGTCCATTGGGAACCCCCCTTTTGGGGGGGGCCCCCCAAAACCTATAAACCTAAATTCGGGCCCCCCCAAATTTGTTCCCCCCACCTTAACCCCAATAGGAACCCCAAAGACAATAACTTGCTCTTCCCAAGGCCCTTTTTATTTCTTTGTTAAACAAAATTTCCACTCGGGAAACTCTTAATTAAATCATTTATACAATTTTGGCAAACCCCAAAAACGCCCTTAAAATTAAAAATAATACAAGGGAACCTTTTTAAAATTTGGTTATATACAATTAACCTCCAAAATTTCGGGGTTTAAAAATCCCTAACCTAACAAGGTTTTTGCTTAAAATAGTAACGCCCTTTAACCCCAATACCCCCCCCCAAACCCCCGCCCGGGAAAACCCTAACAATTCTTGGCCCCAAATTATTTTTTTTTTTTCCGAATAAGGTTTTACGGCTTCAAAATTAAGCCCCAAGTTTTAAAAAAGGCTTTGTTAAAAATTTTTGAAAAAAGGCCCTTTTTTAAAATTTCAAAATTTTAGAAAAAAAAAAAAAATGCCTGGAACCCTTACTTCCCCCCTTAAAAAAGTCGGACCTAAACCTTTTTTACAAAGTTTGCTACCCCAAAGTAGACCTTGGGTTTTTAAAGGTCTTGTGAAAATTGAAACCCTGGCCTTTCAAGTTTTGTTTTAAATATCCCTAAAGCCTAAAAGGTTGCTTAAAGTACTACCGGGGCTTTAAATTTTCCCTTGCAAATATACGATTGGAAACCCTTTCCCAAAGCCCTTGTTAAAATGTCCCGGCCCCCTTTTTAAAAAACCCTTTTACAAGGGTTTGGGTTAAATAGTGGGGAACAGAACCTTTTATCCCCAAGTCCCTATATCCCCCCCAAAGTAACCAAGTGATTTTCCTTAAATTTTTATTTTACACCCCCACCAAATTTTGCTTTTTACGACCTAACCCTAAAAGGGTTAAACCCCCAAAAAATTTAGAACATTTAAATTTGCCTATCCCCTTTCTATCCTAAAATACAAACCTGAAACCCCTTAAAACAAGTCTTTTTTGCGCCTTTGGGGTTAAAATTTGCTTAAATAATTTACAAAACCTGAACCCTTTTACACAAGACTTGCTTAAATTAAAAATTTTAAAATTCGGAAAAGTCTTTTTAACAATCTTGTTTTAATACGACCTGAACCCCAAACCCCAACCCTTCCCTTTAAATTAAACGCCGAGCCAACCCCCAAAATTTTTGCTAAAAAAAAACGACCGGGGAAACCAAATAAAACCCCTTTGTAAAAACACCTTTTGGTTTAAAAAATTCTTCTTAAAAAAATTTTGGGGCTTTTAAAACAACCCCTTCTAAAAATCCCTGAAGCCAAACAAAAAGTTTTTTCTTTTAAATAAACGACCTGAAGCCTTAAAAATCTTCCCTTAAAAAACCCTTTGAAGCCTACACAAGTCTTCCCCTTTTTTTTTCGTTTTTGAAAAGCCTAAAAAGGGTTTGGGGTTTTTTAGTAGGGCCCTGAAGCCTATAAAAATTTTTGGCTTAAATACGACCTGAAGCCTAAAAAAGTTTGCTTAAAAAAACAAACCAAAACCTATCCCAAAATTTTGCTTAAAAAAGCCCTAAACCCTCCCACAAGTCTTGCTTAAATACACCTAAACCCCTACACAATTCTTGCTTAAATATTTACGCCCGGGAAACCCTTACAAATTTTTGCTTAAATACGACCTGAACCTACAAAAGTCTTGCTTAAATACGACCCTAAAGCCAATAAAAAAATTCTTGCTTAAATCCGACCTGAACCCCACACAAGTCTTGTTTAAATACACCTAAAAGTTTTCCAGGTTGACTTTTAGTCACAATCCCCTGACGCTGCACTAACCTACATAATGTCCCAAAAAAATTTTACGGGGCTGAAAAGGACTTTACCCTGGACACCTTAGTGGGGAGGGGAAAACATTCCCAAAATTTAAAAACCCCTTATCGAAACACTAAATCTTGTTCTGTTAAGTATTTCACGCAAACATAACAAAATGGGAAAAAAAATGGGAGTGAATTAAAAAATGACCTGTTTGTGTCTGTCGTTTATTTTTTTTTTTAACCGGGAAATGGTTGTTAATTAAAGAAGGTTCCCCCGGTTTGTTATTTTTTCGAGGGAGAAATGATAAATTGTATCATTTAAGGTGCCCTAGTAACCGGGTTTAACGTTTCGGTCTAGGCCCTAATTCGGGTTTCCGGGGAAACCCAAAAGCTTTTTTTTAATGTTTATTGGTTTTTACCTTACTTTTTAATTAAGAATGAAACCAAACCCTTTAAACAATCTAACTTAACCAAACCCTAAACTAATCTAATTTAAACCCAAAAACCTAAATAAACAACCTAACCAAAACAAAACCTAATTTTAATTTAAACCAAACCCTTTAAACTTCAATTTAACCAACCTAAATTTTAATTTTAAATTTTAACCTAACCAAAATTTGGGGGCCAAACCCTTAACTAACCTAAACTTTTTAAATTTAACCTAAACAATTTTAAAAACCCTTTCCCTAAACTAATCAAAATTTAAACCAAAACCTTTAAACTAATCTAACCAAACCCAAACCCTTAAAACAAATCAAAACTTAAAAAAAAAAACCCTAACCTTTAAACTTTAACTTAACCTAACCTAAACTAATCTAATTTAAACCCCAAACCAAAACTAATCAAACCCTACATTTAAAACTAATCTAACAAAACCCCTTAACCCCAAAAACAAAACTTATTTTAACCAAAACCTAAACTAATTTTAATTTAAACCCAAACCTTTAAACAATTTTTAATTTAAAACCAAACCCTAAACAAATCTAATTTAAAAACCTAACCTAAACAAATCAAATTTAAACCAAACCAAAACTAAAAAACCTAAAAAAACCTAATTTAAAAAATTAAAAAAACCTAACCTAAAAATCTAACTTAACCAAACCTTTAAAAACCCAAATCAACCCTTAAAACCAAACCAAAACTTTTTAAAAACCTAACCTAACTTAAATAATCAAAATTTAACCAAACCCAAAACTAATCAAAATTTAAACCTAACCAAAACAAACCTAATTTTAACCTAACCAAAAACTAATCTAATTTAAAAACCAAACCTAACCTAAAACTAATCTAACTTAACCTAACCTAAACTAATCTAACTTAACCTAACCTAAACTAATCTAACTTAACCTAACCTAAACTAATCTAACCTAACTTAAACTAATCTAACTTAACCTAAAAAAAAACTAATTAAAATTTAAACCCCAAAACCAAAAACTAATCTAACTTAACCAAACCCTAAAAAATCAAAATTTAAAACCAAACCAAAAACAATCTAATTAACCTAACCTAAATAATCTAACCTAACCTAATTTTAAAAAATCTAATTTAAAACCTAACCAAAACCTTTTAACTTAACCTAACCTAAACAAACCCAAATTTAAACCAAACCAAAACTTTTCTTTTTTAAACCCTTTAACCTAAACTAATCAAACCCCAAAACCAAACCCAAAACTAATCAAAACTTAACCAAACCTAAACTAATCAAACAAAAACCAAAACCTAAAAAATTTAAACCCAAAACCTAATTTAAAACCTAATTTTAATTTAAAACCTAACCTAAACAATTTTAACTTAACCTAACCAAAACCCTAATCTAATTTAAACCCTAACCTAAACTAATCAAACCCTAACTTAAACAATCTAATTAACCTAACCTAAAACTAATCAAAATTTAACCTTTCCCCTAAACTAACCCTAATTTAAACCCTTTAACCTTAAACTAATCTAATTAACCAACCTAAAAAAATCTAATTAACCCCCCCCTAAACTAATCAAACTTAACCTAACCTAAATAATCAAACCCAAAAACCCAAAATTAAAAACTAATCTAACAAAACCCAAACCAAAAACCAAAATCTAACTTAACCAAACCTAAAAAAATTTCTAATTTAAAACCTAACCTAAATTTAATCAAACCCTAACCTAACTTAAACAAATTTTAATTTAAAAACCAAACCCTAAAACTAATTAACTTCCTAACCAAAACCTAATCTAACTTAAAAAACCAAAAACTAATCAAAATTTTAACCCAACCCTAAACAAATTTAAAAACTTAACCTAACCTAAATTAATCTAATTTAACCAAACCCTAAACAATCAAATTTTAATTTAAACCCTAAACTAATCTCCCCTTTAACCCTAACTTAAACTAATCTAACTTAAAAAAAACCCTAAACTAATCTAATTTAAACCCAAAACCAAAAATTTAAAACCTAACCAAACAAAATCAAAATTAAACCAAACCTAAACTAACCTAACTTAACCAAACCCTAAACTAATCTAAATTAAAACCAAACCCAAATAAACTAATTCAAACCCAAAAACCTTTAACCCCCCTTTTTAAACTTTTTAACCCCCCCCTTTAAATTTTTAAACCCCCCTTTTTCCTAAAACCTAACTTAACCAAACCCAAACCCCCAAAACAAAAACTTAACCAAACCCAAAAACTTTTTTAACCCTTAAAACCAAACCCCAAAATAATCAAAAACCTAACCTAATCTAACTTAACCTAACCTAAATTTAACTAATTTAAAACCAAACCCAAAACTAACAATTTAAAACCTAACCTAAACAAAAATCTAATTTAAACCCTAACCTAAGCAAATCTAATTTAAACCTAAACCAAAAACAATCTAATTTAAAACCTAACCTAATTTAAAACCCCCAACCTAATTTAACCTAACCAAATTTCAAACCCTAACCAAATTTAAACCCTAGCTTTCCCGAGTGAGGTATGTACGGTAAGGAGAGTTAAACCCCGGGGGTGGGGGTTGGGGGCGGGGGGGTGTGGTGGGGGGCGGCGGTTGTGGTGTGGGCGGCGGTTTTGGGTGTGGGCGGCCAGTGTGGGGGGCAAGCCCAAATTCTGACTGGATCGGGGTCACCATCCCAACACTTGTTGGTGGGCATGCGGGGTTTGGGCAGGGCGGGCTTTTGGGGGCATCCCGGGCGTTTGGGCTTTTCGGGCTGGGGGGGCAGACGAAAGGCCCTAAAATTAGGGTAAACCAGGCATCAATGTGGGTTCAGGGACATAGTTCTTTAAATTTGGCCCCCGACTGAAACCCCCAGGGCCCCGGGGCCAGGCTGTGGCCCTGTTGGGCGTAGATATGGTCTGGGGATGGGTCACGGGAAACCCGATGGAGGTCCCCAGGGGGCGGGGGTCAAAACCCGAGGGAGATTGCAAGCGCTTTTAAAAAAAAATATATTAAAAAAATAAACGAAAACACACATTTAACCCACTCGGGGGAAAAAACTGCACATAAAAATTTCAACTCAAGTTTCCCCAAAGGTTCCCTACAGGTACCCTTAATTAAAAAAAACCAAAACCCTTGGGGACAAAACCAGCCCAAAACCTTCAGCTAAAAAAAAAATTCCAGAATAAAACGCCCCCATACACCCAAAATTTCCCTTAGAAAACGACCTGCATCCCCGTGGGAGGGGTTGTTAAATGCAAGCAATGGGGTGTTTGACTAAAACCCACGATATTCCTGCTGAAAAATAGGGGTCAAACCCACCCGGGCCCCAGTTGAGCTAAATTGTTGCTCGTCCGTAAAAACCCCCCGGGGCCCACCCCAATTCCAAAGAATACAAAGGGTATATTGGTCCCAACCCGACAGTAAAAAAGGGTGGTTAAAATTTAAGCTTGGAAAGGGGAAACCCCTTTCCCTAAGCAACTGCCTTTTAATATTTCCCCAGGCCCTTGAAATGTCCAGGGCCCCAAAGGTTTTTTTTTGGCCGGGAAATTACGCCAGGCACAAGGCCCGCTTTTTACCCTTGCCCCACAGGGTGGACAGATCCCATCTTTTTCCGGGGCCCCAACAGGGAGGCTGTGTCAACCCCCCTGACCCGGGGGACACACCAAGGCTGATACAAAAGGACGGGCGCTCCCTAGGGGTATATGGAAGGTACGGGAAAGTTTTTGGTTAAAGGGCGTACATTGGCCCCAGGGTAATGGGGTTCACAGGGTACATGTGGTCACGGCGAACATGGGGGCCCACAGGCGTAAAGTGGTCACGGGCCGGACATGGGGGTCACAAGCGTACATGGGGGTCACAAGCGTAAAATGGGCCCAAAAAAACGTAGTGTGGTAACGGGGTTAGATGTGGTCACAACGTAATGTGGTCACGGCGTAGATGTGGGTCACGGGGTAAAAGGGGGTCAAAAGGCGAAATTGTGGCCCACGGGCGTACTTTTGGCACACCCGTAAAATGTGGCCCACACCCCGGTAGATATGGTCACAGCCTTTAATTTTGGGGTACAGCCTTTATATCTAAAACAAAAACCAAAGCCGAGTAAAAAAATTCCACACACGATACACTGCGCTAAAGAGAACAGTTGCCTGATAAAACACAGGTACGTTTTATTAAACCCTGATAAATTAGACCCATGTGCAACACACTAGTATCTTTTTTTTATGGGAACGTTTCGCCACACAGCGGATTTCAGTCCAATACAGAGAAGAATAGTTGAAGATCAGGAGGAGTTTGAGGTGATCAGTCCCTCATCCTGGAGTCAACGTGATCATCCGTCATGATCGTTGGACTGAACAAATAGACTCCAGGTTGAGGGACCGATTACCTCAAACTCCATCTGATCCTCGCCCTTCTTTGCAGAGGACTGATGAAGCCACTGTGTGGCGAAACATTTCCTCAATAAAGATACCCAAGTGTTGCACAACTACATAAATATTCATTTTATTTCTTGTCTGTACCATTTATCAACATTAAACACGAAAAACGTCATACTTACAACTTAAAACCCCGGCCGGGATTGAACCCGCGGTCAGAAAGTCTCAAAATTCCAGACCGTCGCGTTAGCCACTAGACCAGCTAGCCACAATAAGATTCGTCCAACTAGGTATATTTCTACACCATAGGATGGTTAGCACAGGCACCACTGTTGACGGCAGTGAGGGGACTTGAGCTAGAGTTCGTCACGGCCACGCTAGCTGGAGATTCGTCTGTAAAAACTTGCATTTGTGGTCACAGTGGTGCCTGTGCTAACCTTCCTATGGTGTAGAAATATACCTATTTGGGATGAATCTTATTGTGGCTACGGTCTAGTGGTTAACGCACGGCGGGAAATTTTTTGAATTTCTCCGGGGTTCAACCCGGGCCCGGGGGTAGGGTTTTGGGTTTGCAGCACTTCACATTATCTGGGTAGCAATATCATCAACACACATACTAATTTTCAATGATCTAAATCATTCTTTGTACTTCCCAGACTAATTTCTTAACCTATACTTATTGCCTTGAAATGTTCAACAACTCGTAAGGCCACAAATTTTTGATCGACTTAGTTTGGGGATGTTTTTTTTGAAATTTGTCAGCATAACTGTCCATCCTATTTTAATTTGAGGGTTTAGAAGGCTTTAGTTACTCTATAAATTCAGCTGTTGATTATAATTTTCACTTTTTTCTAAAAAACATTTGACAGCTGTACAAGTTCTATGAAATCATCAGGTTGAAATTTGGGTTTTTCGGAGTGGAATAAAACAATCTGGGGTTGTCTACACCAACAATGCATAATGGGGAGTATACCTTGAAAGCATTGAAAGCAGAATTTATGGCACATTGAACATCTGGTATAACTTCATCCAATTTTTTACTAGGGGGTTGATATTGGCTCCAGGACATCAATACTTTCTTTTTGGGTTCGTTCAGAAAACCCATTGCTCAGATGAGAGGAAAAAGGGTGGTTTTAGGATCTTGACAAAGTAAAACAAATTTTCAAGAATCTCATTACAAAATTTCCCCCCCATTTCGTACTGGGAAATTAGGGGGGTATCCCTTTCAGATATGCTTTTTTTAAAAACGCTTTAGCTACTGTCTCTGCAGTCATCGCAAGCCTAACCAAAAATTTTGAAATGGCTACCAAACCACGAGTTTGTTGCCCTGGGGGGAACATTTAAATTGGGTTAAAAAATCAAGGGCAACCTTTCCACGTTCGCAGGGTTGGATACACCGGAGGGGATTAACCCATGCATTTCCTTTATGTTCATACAGACACTACATTTCTTAAACATCCCGGGAAAATGTCATTGCCAACGGCCAAAAGTATTCATTCGGCTTTTTTCACGAACGATCCAACCAGGGGTGCAACACCGGGTGCACATGAACTAGCTGTAGGCACTTCACAGGACTGGGAATTACAACTGGAAAACCTTCTGCTAGGAACCCAACTGGGCTGTTCGATATAAAATTCTTGGTTCATGACAAAGTCACTGAGGGGTGCGGGTGGTTTCACAGTCAAAAAAAAGATTTTCCGGAGCGGAATCGAATCACACCAGACCACTGGGATCTGTTCGTTGAGCATTCTTTACATCCTCGGCAGTAAGGGGGATCTGCCGTTACTACACTAAGGGGTTTGCATGGGGGCATATGCACTACTTTTGACTTCCCATAAATGTTCAAATGTGGGATTGAACTCTTGGATAGTCAAGGTCCATTGGCTAACCTTTCCAGTAGGTTGTTTTCTGGAATAAAGGAAAACAGTGGGCAGGGTCTGTCAAGCCCTGAACAGAGAGGGAAAATAATGTCTCGGAAGTTTTTAAAGACCATACTTTTCTAAAGCTTCTTGCTCCGTTACTGTTAATTACGTTCAGCCTTCGTAAGGACTCGGCAGCAAATAAACTGCATTGTACTTGCCATCACTTCTGAGCTGTAGGCACCTTGCCAATTGAACTAGCATTGGGTTTCGCAAATAGGGGGCTTAGAAAAATCTGGGAATTTCAAAATGGGAAGGACGTTACTTTCTTTAGGTCTGAATGCTCTTTCTTGACGGAAAGGTCCGACAAAGGCATTTTTCTTAAGAAATTCAGTTAAGGAGCTCATTAAAAAAAATTACAATGAAAATCTGTAAAACCTGTAACCCAAAAAAGGATCTTACAGCATCAGCATTTTGGGTGTTGGAAAATTTAGACTGCCGTTACTTTATTTTTGGTGGGGTGAAACCCCCTCAGGATGACTACTAAAAAGAAACTTAATTTTCTGATCTGAAAAATTGACTTTTAGACAGTTTGATTTTTAAATTGGCTTCTTAAACTTACCAAGTACTATACCAATTTTTTTCAGGTGTGACCACATCTTCGGATATGACGATTATGTCATCTAAGACACCAAAGGGGTTTTTACCTATAAGACCCTAAAGATTTTTGGTCTGAGTCTAAGAAGTGAAAAGGGGAAAGGGTCGTAACCAAATGCCATACGGAGGAATATAATGACCTGTGAGAGTAGGAATGCATTTAACTCTTGGCGTCCTCGGAGAGGGACTTGCCCAAAAACCCTTGTAACAATCCAGGGTCGAGAAGGCTTTATATCCGATGTTTCGTAAAAGGGCACCAAGTACAGGAAGTGGGGAAACGATCGGGAAAAGTTTTTTACATTTTTCTTTTTAAAGTCATCACCGGGCGCCAATACCGCCTTTTTAGGAACTAGGGTCAAGGCGCATTCCCGGGGGAATTACTAGGTGCAATAACTCCATCATCGAGCATTTGATTGACAGTTCTTCTAACAGCAACTTGGGGAAAGAGGGATTCTTACGCAGGGATATAGATAGGCTAGTACCCTTCAAGGGAATACGAGGACAATAATTCGTTTATAATTTCCCTCTTTCACCCGGTAAAGGGTGGCTCTACGACTTTTGTTTTAAAAGATCAACAAACCTTGACTTCACTGGGAAATCATGGGGCAAAACTTTCTCCCAACTGGTGGAACGGATTGACCGTGAAGTGGATGAGGGCTCCCCTGTTGAAATAGCACCGACCCACTGGTCAGGTGGCACGTCATCCTGTACTTTTAACAGGGGAAGGATAGTGAACCATCAACAAATTGGTATTGCTTGAGACGAACACGGACCCGAAGTGTTTAGCAAGGAATAAATGGATCTTTCTGTCTGTTACAATGTTAAGGAAGGTTCAACAAATAAACCCCCGCCTTGCAGAATCACTGTCAACTAGGCGTTACACCATCTGGAACATTAGAACAAAAACAACACTCCCAGGAGGCACTACCCAACAGAACTCTTTTTGCAGACGGGATGTGACACAACAAGAATGGCATTACTAGTTTTTAAATAATCTTTTCCACACGGGGGCCCCCTGGGAAAACCTTTCTTTTTGGGCTAATCATTTGAGGGATAGGCCAGCACCAAGGCAGTCTGATGCCCGGACACTTTTAGGCAACAACACTATCCTGCAAGCTGAAGGGTAGGGAACACAAAAGGGAGTGACAGAGTTACTATGCCTCCGCTTGGGTCCAAATGGGAAAAAGCATTGGCTTTTAAGGACTTTAAACCATACTCGTACTCTGCAGCAGTATGGCAATCTCTGACCCAAACTGGAACCCCCAAAAAGAACGATCAAGTCGTCAATTTGGGCATGCCATCGTAAGGGTCGAGCACAATGCGCAATCTCGCATGGGGCAAATCCCAGTAGAAGGCACCAGGAAAATAAATCTGGTCAACAAGAAAAGCAGCAGTAAAGTCCCCTACCTTGGGTAGAAAAGGGGTGAAGTCACCTCGGACTCGAGAAGGGGGAAACCCCTCCCACTAAGGGAGGTTCAGAGTTGGTTTAAAGAGGAGGACACTCCCTAACTGCTTTTCCCCCAAAAAAGTTAACCTGATGTATTAACTTGTGCACCCAGAGTCCATGAACACATGAACGGGCGCATTATGGACAGAAGCTTGTACTAAAGGACCTATCGTTTCGTTTGGAGTTATGTGCAAACAGAAGATGGCAGATGCAACATGGTAGGATATGCAACATGGAAGATGCAACATGGCAGGAGGTGCAACATGGAAGATGGAACATGGCAGGAGATGCAACATGGCAGGAGATGCAACATGGCAGGAGTTGCAACATCCCTCAGTGAAAAGCAGGGGCGCCACTAGCACGACAAGAGAGAACACAATAAGTGTCTGGGGCCCATGACTGTTCAACTGCCTCCCAGCATACATAGGGGGATTACCGTGTGGCCCGGTGGCCTGGTGGCTAAAGCTCCCGCTTCACACACGGAGGGCCCGGGTTCGATTCCCGGCGGGTGGAAACATTTCGACACGTTTCCTTACACCTGTTGTCCTGTTCACCTAGCAGCAAATAGGTACCTGGGTGTTAGTTGACTGGTGTGGGTGGCATCCTGGGGGACAAGATTAAGGACCACAATGGAAATAAGTTAGACAGTCCTCGATGACGCACTGACTTTCTTGGGTTATCCTGGGTGGCTAACCCTCCGGGGTTAAAAATCCGAACGAAATCTTATCTTATCTTACCCCTGGCTGTCTTCAAGAAGGCACTGGACAGACACCTAAAGTCAGTACCTGACCAGCCGGGCTGTGGTTCCTACGTCGGGTTGCGTGCGGCTAACAGTAACAGCATGGTTGATCAGGCCCTGATCCACCATGAGGCCTGGTCTCAGACCGGGCCGCGGGGGCGTTGACCCCCCGAAACCCTCTCCAGGTGTACATGGGCAGCACTGAAAAAATGAACAACTTTTGATAAACAGCTTTTTATTTTCCCGTTGTGTGTTTAGGAATGAGAAGGACGTGCCTAGCATGGGCCAGTAGGCCTGCTGCAGTGTTCCTCCAAGTTTCATGTTCTTCACCTGGAGTTTACCTGGAGAGAGTTTCGGGGGTCAACGCCCCGCGGCCCGGTCTGTGACCAGGCCTCCTGGTGGATCAGCGCCTGATCAACCAGGCTGTTGCTGCTGGCTGCACGCAAACCAACGTACGAGCCACAGCCCGGCTGATCAGGAACTGACTTTAGGTGCTTGTCCAGTGCCAGCTTGAAGACTGCCAGCTACTCAACGGGAAGAATTACTGCATCGTGACTCACGAAATCGTAATGACATGGCTGCAAACAAACCATACCAGGGGTGGGGTTAGAACCCGCGATCAGATAGTCACAAAACTCCAGACCGTCGTGTCAGCAATTGGACCAGCTGGCTAACACGTCGGTCTGGAGTTTTGCGACTATCTGATCGCGGGTTCGAACCCCACCCCTAGTATGGTTTACTGTATACGCACCGAAATGCTAGTCTTCTATTGTAACTTAAATATCAGTGATGCAAATGAGCTCCCTGGACACTAAGAAAAGAACCGCAATATAATTAAAGTTGCTTAAGGTAATTGAAATAAAGAGGGGAGATAGGAATGAGGGGATGGAAGAGAAGAGAGAGAGAGAGAGTTCCCCTCAGTAAACTTACATATACGAGAAGTGGGCTATTACACTCTTCTCCGTGATAACATTAAGATAAGGTAAGATTTCGTTCGGATTTTTAACCCCGGAGGGTTAGCCACCCAGGATAACCCAAGAAAGTCAGTGCGTCATCGAGGACTGTCTAACTTATTTCCATTGGGGTCCTTAATCTTGTCCCCCAGGATGCGACCCACACCAGTCGACTAACACCCAGGTACCTATTTGTGCTAGGGGGAACAGGCAACGGGTTTTAAGGAAATTTTTGTCGAAATTTTTCCCAAACCCCCCGGGGAAAATCAAACCCGGGCCCTCCGGGGTGGGGAACGGGACTTTAGCCACCGGGCCCCCCGGGGCCCACCCTTTTGGGGAACCCAAACGGGGGTTCCCTTTTTTCCCTGTATTTTCCATATGCGGGAAAAAAGGACTTATACGTTTTTAAAAATTTGAAAAAACAGAAAAAAACCCGTGATTTTTTAAACATGTAAGAAATACCTGAGAGCTTCAGGGGTGACCCTTTTCCCCTCTGAAAAGGGGTAAGTACATAAAAAGCCCCCGATTTTTTTTCCCTTTTTTCCCACTTCTTATTTTTCCGGGGAAATAGGGGTTTTCGCAGGTTTTCCCTGAAGGTTAATCCCCCAGGGCAGCTTCAAGGGTATTGTTCCGGGAGGGCCTATACCAAAGGGGTTTGGGAAATACGTCCCAAAAATTTCGGCCAAAATTCTTGGGTTTCAAAAAAACCGGGAAAATATATGAGGATTATTTCCCCCCTTTTTTCCTTGGGAACAGAAAGCGAAAAATTTTAATTTTTTTTTTTTTGTTTTTTTTTGAAAATGAGCCCCAGAGGTTAACGGCTGGAAAAAAGGTAGCAGGGGTGCCGGGTTTTTGGCACACCAGGGTTGCCCCCCCCGGGCTAAAACACTAAAGGGGGGGAGCCGAGTGGTTTTTAAAGGGTACAGATTCAGACTCGGGTAAACAAAAATTAACGTAAAAATTTGGATTTTTATCTGGAAGATTCCGGGGGTAAACGCCCCCGCGGCCCGGGCTGGGGACCAGGCCTCCTTAGGTCAGGTGTCCCAGGATCCCGCCCCAACCAGGGGGGGATAACACCCGGGGTCCCCTTTTTTAGGGAGGGGGAAATAGACAACAGTGGAAAGAAACACGTCCAATGTTTCAACTCGGGCCCGGGGAATCGAACCCGGGCCCTTTAAAGGGTGTGAAGCGAGAGCGTTAACCACCGGGCCCACCAGAGAAATTTAAAAATTTTTTTAAATTAATTTCACCGGGTTTCTTTTTCCCCCCCGTGTTTTAAGTTGGTGAATTACCGCCCAATCCCGTAAATTAAAAAGGGGACACAAGTGTAACAAATTTGTAAGATTTTGGGGAACGTTTCGCTCCCCCGGGCTTAATAAAGCTCCTTTTAAAATTAGACACAGGTGAAACCCTTTTGGGGTATCTTTATTGGGGAAAAACGTTTCCCCAAAACAGGGGCTTCTCTCCATAAAAAAGGAGAAATTTGAAGAACGGGAAAGGAGAATGGGGTAATCGCCCCTTTTAAACCTTGATCTATGTGGTAAATCCATAAATCTTGAATAAAAACCATTATGTACAATAAAGCTCCGGAGGGGGAAACCCTTTGGGCCACAATGTAAACATTAGTTGCCCTTGTGCCCTTTTTACCAAAAACGTTTTTCCCCAAAAATTTACAGCGTAAAAAAAATCAATTTTTTAAAATCATTAAAAACCCTTACTCACATTTCACAAAAGGTTAAAAACTATCGGGAAAAGTTGTGCTTTTTAAACCCTCTAAAATTTAAAT
Organism: Cherax quadricarinatus; assembly: GCF_026875155.1. Lineage (NCBI taxonomy): Eukaryota > Metazoa > Arthropoda > Malacostraca > Decapoda > Parastacidae > Cherax > Cherax quadricarinatus. The sequence continues at coordinate 257,747 of NC_069429.1, read as the reverse complement.
TTTATAAAACAGATTTATTTCTTTATTAGCGAGCCCAGCCCCACGACACTTTAAGACCCACCCGTGCGTTTAAACCCCTTTTTTCCAAAATAAAACCCTTTTTCCTGGTTGCTCAAAACCTTTTTGGGGGCCCCGTTTCCCCGGAAACCCCTTATGTTAAACCCCTGAAAAACGTAAATTCCTTTGGGGAAATTGTCATGGACTGTGACCAGTTTTACCGGGGGTTCCCTTACCCTTTTTAACTATTCAGCTATCATAACTTTTAGGGCCCACCCCGGCCCAATTTTTGTAAAACCCGTGATCTTTCGTACCACCACCCCCAGGATGGTTTCCCGGGGCCCTTTTTTGTACCTCTTAATCTTTTTGACTACCACCCAAAAGGATGATCCCCGGACCCTTTTTGTACCTCTGTAATTTTTTCATTAAACCACCCCCCCAGGAAGGGTATGGGGTTTCCTAATTAAAGATAATTTAAAAAAAAAAACACCCCTTTTTGGGGGCCCTTTTAAAACTTATTACTGAGGTTCGTTTATTTTTGAAGGTTTAGTTGGGTTTTTTACCTTTTATAAGGTTAAACGGGAACCTCTCGTTCCTCCTTTTTTGTTTTGGGCGTAAAGTTAGGGTTTCCCGGGGGACCAACCCAAAGGGGTTACAAACCTTGGGGGTTTGGGGACGATGTGACCGTCTTTTTAAAACGTTAAATCAGATCCCCAAAGGGTCCCGTGGGGGGGTAGGAAAAAAGTCCTATTTCCTGACCAATCTTCCCATCGTTTTTCAAGGGGGACTTTTTCATTTTTATTTTGGGTTTTTAAAAAAAATTTTTTCCCCCCACACACACGTTTTTTTCCTTACGTACATTTCCCTTTTTTTTTATTTTTCACAGCCTGGGCTTTAAGTTCCGGCTTCCCCAGTTGACAGCCCGTTTAAAACCAGAAATACTTTACAGAAACCTTTTCTCTTTCTTCTCTCTCTCTCTCTCTCTCCCCCCCCCCCAAAAAACCTTTTCTGGGTAAACTAGCACAAAACCCGTCATCACATAACACAACCAAGAGAACTAAATTTTTTGGTGCTTTGGTGGTTAAATCATATTATTGTGGGCCAAAAATGTTTTATCTAAGTGTTTTTATCTTAATTTATGGATTAGTTATTTTCCCCCGGGATTTTTGTCTTGATGTCCCGTAAGTCCTTTGGTGAGCTATAATCGGTGCATTTAAAAACAAGGTTTTTGGGAAAACTTCAGGAGTCAAGCATCAATTTTTACTTTGTACCTTTCCCGGCTTCTTTGGGTTTCTTTCCAGGGTAAAATGGTTTTACCTTCCAGGCTACACATAAAACCTCCAGGCTACACAGCATACCATCCAGGCTACACATTTATACCTTTCCCGGGAAAACATCATCCCACCAAATAACCTTATACCATCCAGGTACACAGATACCCCTCCCGGTACCCATCAACCATCCAGGTACACAGCTACCATCCCCGGCTACACAGCTTAAACCCTCCCCGGCTTCACCAACCATCCAGGCTAACAGCCTTTTTAACCAGGGTACAAATCATACCTCCAGGGTTCCCCAGCTTTCCATTTCCCGGCTACACAACTACCCTTTCCCGGCTACCACATTTCCATCCGGCTACACGATTCCCCTCCAGGCTTTCACCTCATCCATTCCAGGCTACACACAACCATCCCTGGGGGTACAATTTATTCCAACCAAGGGCTACACAAAAACCATTCCGGGTACAAACTTTCCTTTCCCGGCTTTAAAAATCTACCATCCCGGCCCCACAGCAACCCCCCCCCGGCCTCTCATACCCTCCAAAGGGTACACATTTACCATCCAGGGTAACATCTTTCCATTTCCGGTAAACCCCCCCTAAACCCTCCAGGGGTTTCAATTTTATTCCATCCAGGGAAAACCGAAAACCATCCCCGGCTTCACATCCCTTAAACCCTCCAGGCTACACACTAACCATCCAGGGGTACCCCATTTATTCCATCCAGGCTACAACCCCTTTCCATCCAGGCTACCCGCATTTCCCCTCCGGCTAAACATCATACCATCCAGGGGTACACATCATACCATCCAGGCTACACATCATACCATCCAGGCTACACATTTATACCATCCAGGGACACATCACACCCCGGCAAAACAATTTAAAACCCGGCAACACATCCCTACCATCCAGGGAAACCCTCATACCATCCGGAACAATCATACCATTTTCCCGGACACATCAAAAAACCTTTCCCGGCAAACAAACATCCCTCCAGGTTTCACTTCCTTTCCCGGGTACACATCATACCTTTCCCGGCTACCATTATACCCTCCGGCTACACATCACCCCCATAAGGCAAAAACTTTATACCATCCCCGGCAACACATTTTACCAAACCCGGCTACACATCATGCCATCCAGGCTAACATATACCATCCCGGGTACAAAATCTTTCCCTCCAGGCTACCCATATTTCCACCCCGGCTAACGCATTTCCATCCAGGCTACCACATCCATCCAGGGTACACGCATACCATCCCCGGCTTCACATATAAACCCCCGGTTTCACAACATTTCCATCCTGGGGTACACGCATACCATCCAGGCTAAAACATCATACCTCCAGGCTTCCACATACCATTTCCCGGGTAAAATCATACCATCCAGGCAAAACATCATACCATCCGGTACACAGATAACCATCCCGGCTACACAAACATAAACCTTTCCCGGGTTAACCCTACCATCCAGGCACAACTTAACCCTCCAGGTACACATCATACCAACCAGGCTTAAAACAGCATTCCATCCCCGGCTACAAATCATACCATCCCCGGCTACACATCATACCATCCAGGCACACAGTTAACCTTTCCCGGCTACACATTTTCCCCCATCCAGCAACCCCAAAACATTTCCATCCCCGGGTTCACTCACACCTCCCGGGAAACATTATACCTACGGCACCCTTTATCCCCTCCAGGCTACACTCATTTCCCCTTTCCCGGTACCAGCATACCATCCAGGCTACACATCACACCATCCCGGCTACACAGCATACCCCCCAGGCTTCACATCAAAACCCTCCGGCTACACAGCTTTCCATCCCGGCTACACATACCATCCAGGCTTTTTAAAACATTTCCATCCAGGCAACCATTTTACCATCCAGGCTACACATCCTACCCTTTCCCGGCTCACATCATTTCCTCCAGGCTACACATAAAACCCTCCAGGCCCACACTTCAAAACCACCAGGCACACATCATACCATCCAGGGGTACCATATTCTACCGGGAACAATTTATACCCAAACCCGGGTACACATCATACCATTTCCCGGCACCTTTAACTTTCCAGGCTAACACATAAAACCTCCAGGCTAACATCATACCCTTTCCCGGCTTTTCCATCATACATCCAGGTCACATCATTTCCCTTTCCTGGGTACACAGCATAACCCCCCCCGGCAACCCCCATTCCATCCGTCTACACTTTTTACCAACCGGGGAACACATCCCCCCCAGGCTACACATAAAACCTTCCCGGCAAAAACTTATACCCCTCCGGCTACACATCTACCATCCAGGGGTTCACAAAACCCTCAGGGGTACACAATTTAACCCTCCCCGGCAAACTATACCTTTCCCGGGTAACAAATACCACCCGGCTTAAAACCTTTCCACCAGGCTACTTTTCATACCATCCAGGTCACCATACCATCCCCGGTACACTTAAAACCATTTCCGGCTAAAACCTTTATACCATCCATGGGTAAAATTCCCACCATCCAGGAACAATATTTCCATCCAGGCTACACATCATACCCTTTCCGGGCTACCAACAAACCCTTCCCGGCAAAAACATCATTCCACCACGCTACAATTTACACCATCCCCGGCTACCTTTATACCAAACCCGGTTTCACATCACACCAACCCGGCTACCATCCCTACCAACCCGGCTTCACATTTATACCACCCGGGTACACAGATAAACCCCTCCGGCTACACATCATTCCAACCAGGCAACAGCATAAACCCTCCAGGCCCACACAGCATACCATCCAGGCTACAAAAGCATACCCTCCCCGGCTACACATTCCTCCAGGCTTTCACATTTATACCTTTCCAGGCAAAAACAAAAATACCATCCAGGCTACACAGCTTCCAAACCCGGGTACACATCAACAAACCAGGCTTTCACTTTTCCTCCAGGAACACTTTATACCATCCAGGAACAATCATACATCCCGGCTTCACGCATACCATCCAGGCAAAACATCCCTTCCCCTCCAGGCACAATCAAAACCATCCGGGAAAACGCATTAAACCCTTTCCCGGCCCACATCACACCTCCAGGCCAAAACTTTATACCTTTCCCCCCTCACATCACACCTTCCAGGCAACACATTATACCTTTCAGGCTACACCAACCCTCCAGGGTAAAATCATACCATTCCCGGGTCCCAGCATACCCCTCCAGGCTACCTCATAACATCCCGAAATCAAAAGCTTTCCATTTCCGGCTACAACTCACACCCCCCAGGCTACACGCAAAGGGCCTTTCCCGGCTACCAAAACCCCCCAGGCTTTAAAATTTATACCCTCCCGGAAAAACTTATACCACCAGGGTTTTCAAACATACCCCAGGCTCACCATCAACCACCAGGGTAAAACATCATACCATCCGGTACACATCATACCCCTCCGGGGTAAAATCCCTTTTCCATCCCCCGGCTTCAAAATCATACTAACCAGGCTAAAAAAAAAACATCCCTCCAGGGCTTTCCTTTTACCTTTAAAGGGTACACAACATTTCTATCCGGCTACACCCTACCCTTCCCCGGCTTCCAGCATAAAACCCTCCCGGCAACACCCTCATAAACCCTCCAGTTTTTACACATTTACCCTCCAGGCAACAATCCACCATCCCGGCTACACACATACCATCCCGGGAACACATTTACCATCCAGGCTACACAAACAACCATCCCGGGTACACATCATACCATCCAGGCTGGCCCCATCAACCATCCAGGCAACACATTTTTCCCCTCCCAAGGCTAAAATTCCCTACCATCTTGGCAAAACATACCATTTCCCGGTACACCCTCATACCTCCAAAGGAAACCCCAACCATCCGGCTTCCAGCAAACCCTCCAGGCTACACCCTCATAAAAACCAGGGGTTTCACAAACATACCCCCAGGGTACACAAGCTTTCCATCCCGGCTACAAAATCACACCCCTCCAAGGGTACACATAATTTCCATCCAAGGGTACACACCCACCATCCAGGCAACACATTATTTCATCCAGGCTAACATCATACCACCAGGCTTTCCATCATACCTCCAGGTTTCACAACATACCCTCCCCCGCTACACATCCAAAACCATCCAGGCTACAAAAACATCCCCTCCAGGTTTCACTCACACCATCCAGGGCCCTTTATTCCATCCAGGCAAAACATATACCATCCAGGCTAAAAAATCATTTCCCCCAAACTAAAACATCTACCCCTCCAGGGGTACACAACACCCATCCAAAGGGGGCACTTTACACCATCCGGGAACACATCACACCAAACCCGGCCCAAAACATCATATCTTTCCCGGCTACCATCATAACATCCAGGCTACACATCACACCAATTTAGGGACACATCTTTCCATCCAGGGTTTCCCCGCATTCCCTTTCCCGGTACACATCCCCATCCAGGGCCAAAACAGCAAAACATCCAGGCAAAAATCAACCATCCAGGCTACACCCTCACAAATCCCGGCTACCGCATACCTCCAGGGTAACATCAAAACCATCCCCGGGTACAAAATTTACACCCTCCAGGCTACATGCTCCACAACCGGGGTATCCACAATCCCGTTAGCCTCCCCCCCACAACCACAAAAGGGAAAACAACCCAAAACCCTTTAGCCCCCACACCCTTTAGTTAAATTAAATTTTGAACCAATAGAGGTTTTAAAAATCTCTTTAATAGTAACCCAGGGGACCCGGGGTAATTGCCCTCGTAGCCAGATGACAAAAAACAAATAAAAACTTCCACCTACCTTGGGTATCCTTTTTTTAGCCTTTTTAAAACTAAAAGCGGTAATGATGATTAAAAATGGTTAATTTAACCCCTTTTTAGGTTTTTAACAGTAAAGCTTGGAGCTACCAACCTGTCATTAATTCTCATATATTGATATTTAATGGTCAAGTTAATAGTGAACTTGAAGCGACGATAAACCCTTAAGGATCAAATATTAAGGGTGAAATCTCATATGAATGTTTATTCTTGCAATATTAAGGTTAAGCTGGTCTAAGTTAGCTTCTAGCCAAGGTAAGTTTAAGTTAGTTTCTAGCCGAAGGTTTAGGTAGTTTCTAGCCAAGCTGAGCTAAATTTAAGTAAGATTAGTAGCAACATCCTGGTTGATAAAGCAACCAACAAGTCTGGCCTCAAGCTGAGTTACAAGAATGGAACTCTGGAAGCTGGTCAGAGGTATGTGGCTGACTCTGGGCTGGTCAGAGGTATGTGGGTGGGCAAAAAGGCTGATCAGGGGAATGTGGGTGACACTAGGCTGGTCAGAGGTATGTGGATGACATTAGGCTGGTCAGAGGTATGTTCCTGACTCTGGGCTGGTCAGAGGTATGTACCTAAACACTAGGCTGCCTGGTCAGAGGTATGTACCTAACACTAGGTGGGTCGAGGTATGTACCTAACACTAGGCTGTCGAGGCCATGTACCTTACAATAGGCTCGGTTCAGAGGGTATGACTAACACTAGGCTGGTCAGAGGCATGTAACTAACCACTAGGCTGGTAAGAGGCTATGTAACTAACACTAGCTGGTCAGAGGCATGTACCTAACACTAGGCTGGTCAGAGGTATGTACCTAACACTAGGCTGGTCAGAGGCATGTACCTAACACTAGGCTGGTCAGAGGTATGTACCTAACACTAGGCTGGTCAGAGGTATGTACTAACACTAGGCTGGGTCGAGAATGTACCTAACACTAGGCTGGTCAGAGGTACAGTACCTACCACTAGGCTGGTCAGAGGTATGTACCTAACACTAGGTGGTCAGAGGTATGTCTTACCCCAATTACCTTACACTAGGCTGGTCAGAGTTATTGTTACCTAACACCTAGGCTGGCTCAGCGGGTATGTACCTAACACTTGGCTGGCAGAGTGTATGTACCTAACCTAGTGGTCAGAGGCATGTACCTAACACTAGCTGGTCAGCAGAGGTATATACCTAATCACTAGGCTGGTCAGAGGCATGTACCTACACACTTAGGCACGTCAGGCGGTATGTACTAAACACTAGGCTGGTCACGAGGTATGTACCTACACTAGCTGGTCAGAGGCATGTACCTACACTAGGCTGGTCAGAGTATATCCTAAACACTAGCTGGTCAGAGGCAGTCACTTACATAGGCAGGTCAGAGGTAGTACTACACTAGGCTGGTCAGAGGTATGTACCTAACACTAGGCTCGTCAGAGGTACTGTGTACCTAACACTAGGTGGTCAGAGGTATGTACATAACACTAGGCTGGTTCTGAGGCATGCTACCTAACATTAGGCTGGTCAGAGGTAATGTACCTAACACTAGGCTGGTCAGAGGTATGTACCTACCACTAGGTGGTCGAGGTTATGTACCTACACTAAGGCTGGTCAGAGGTATGTACCTAACACTAGGGGTCAGAAGGTGTACTAACACTAGAGGGGTCAGAGTATGTACTAACACTAGGCCTGGTCAGAGGCATGTATGACACTAGGGTGGTCAGAGGTATGTACCTAACAACCTAGCGCTGGTCAGAGGTTATGTACCTAACACTAGGCTGGTCAGAGGTATGTACTAACACTTGGCTGGTCAGAGGTTTGTACTATCACTAGGCTGGTCAGAGGAATAGTAACCTAACACTAGGGCTGGTCAGTAGGTATGTACCTAACACTAGGGCTGGTCAGAAGGTATGTCCATCAATAGGTGCGTAAGAGGTATGTAACCTAACACTAGGCTGGACAGAGGAAGGTACCTGACACTAGGCTGGTCAGGGGTTTGATATAACAGCCAGGCTGGTCAGAGGTATGTACTAACACTAGCTGGTCAGGGTATGTACCTAACACTAGGCTGGTCAGAGGTATTGAATGTACCTAATCTAGTCTGGTCAGAGGTATGTACCTAACACTAGGCTGGTCAGAGGTATGTACCTAACACTAGGCTGGTCAGAGGCATGTACCTGACACTAGGCTGGTCAGAGAATGTACCTACACTAGGCGGTCAGAGGTATGTACCTGACACTAGGTGGTCGAGGTATGTACATAACACTAGCTGGTCAGAGATATGTACTGAAACTAGGCTGGTCAGAGTATGTACCTAAACACTAGGCTGGTCAGGAGATATGTACCTAACACTAGGCTGGTCAGAGGTATGTACCTGACACTAGGTCTGGTCAGAGATATCGTACATAAACACTAGGCCTGGTCAGAGATATGTACCTAACATTCACTTAGGGCTGTTCAGAGATATGTACCTAACACTAGGCTGGTCAAGAGATATGTACCTAACATACGTGGTCAGAGATATGAACCTAACACTAGGCTGGTCAGAAGATATGTTACATAACACTAGGTGGTCGATGATCTGTACTAAACACTAGGCTGGTCAGGATATGTACCTAACATAGGCTGGTCAGAGATATGTTCCTAACACTAGGCTGGTAGGAGGTATGTACCTAAAACACGAGGTGGTCAGAGATATGTACACTAACACTAGGTGGTCAGAGGTATGCTACTTACACTAGGATGGTCAGAGGCAATGTACCTTGACTCAAGGTTGGTCAGAGAGGATATGTTACCTAACACTAGGCTGGTCTGAGGTATGTACTAACCCTAGGCTGGTCAGAGGCATTGTACCTGACACTAGGCCTGGTAAGAGGTATGTACCTAACCTAGGCTGAGTAGAGGTATGTACCTAACACTAGGGCTGGTCAGAGGCATGTACCCTACACTAGGATAGGTCAAGGAGGCTGTACCTGAACACTAGGCTGGTCTGTGGTATGATACCTAACACTAGGCTGGTCAGAGGCATGACCTAACACTGGATGGTCGAGGTATGTACCAACACTAGGATGGTCAGGGCATGTTACCTGACACTAGGTGGTCAGGGCAATGTACCTGACAACTAGGATGCGTCAGTGGTATGTACTAACACTAGGATTGGTCAGAGGCATGTACCTAACACTTGGCTGGGTCAGAGGTCTGTACCTTACACTATGGCTGGTCAGAGGGTATGTACCTAACACTAGGTGGTAAGAGGTATGTACCTAACCCTTGGACCTGGTCAGAGGTATGATACCTTAACACTAGGCTGGTCAGAGGCATGTAACCCTAACACTAGGCACGTCAGAGGTATGTACCTAAACTAGGCTGGTCAGAGGTTATGTACATAACAATAGGATGCTCAGAGGTATGTACCTAACACTAGGCTGGTCAGCGGTATGTACCTAACACTAGGGCTGGTCAGAAAGGTTTATAACTAACACTAGGCTGGTCAGAGGTATGTACCTAACACTAGGCTTGTCAGAAGGTATGTACATGACACTAGGTGGTCGAGGTATTACCATAACACTAGGCTGGTCAAGAGGTATGTACCTAACACTAGGTGGTCAGAGGTATGTAATAACACTAGGCCATGGTCAGAGGTATGTGGATGACATTAGGTGGTCAGAGGTATGTACCTAACACTTAGGCTGGTCGATGATATGTACCCTAACACTAGGCTGTGTCGTCAGGGTATGTACCTAACCTAGGCTGGTCAGAGTATGTACTAAACACTTGGCTGGTCAGAGGTATGTACCTAACCAATAGGCTGGTTCAGAGGTAGTGTACCTAACGCTAGGTGGTCAGAGGTATATACCTAACACTGGCTGGTCAGTGGTATTGTACCTATCATAGGCTGGTCAGTGGTATGTACCTAACATAGGATGGTCAGAGTATGTGGATGACCTTAAGGTGGTCAGAGGTATGTACCTAACACTAGGCTGGTCAGAGATATGTACCTAACACTAGGCTGGTCAGAGATATGTACCTAACACTAGGCTGGTCAGAGATATGTACCTAACACTAGGCTGGTCAGAGATATGTACCTAACACTAGGCTGGTCAGAGGTATGTACTAACAATAGGCTGGTCAGAGATATGTACTAAAACCTAGGCTGGTCAGAGATATGTACCTAACACTAGGAAGGTCAGAGATATGCTACCTAACAATAGGGCTGGGACAAACACACACCACTCCCCTGCAAAGGACATATATATATATATATATATATTTTATATATATCTATCTATATATATATATATCATTATATATATATTATATATATTATCAGCACAAGGATAAAAACGAAACTACACATTTACTACAGAAACCTGAGCGCTTTCACGTGCTTACAACACATCTCCAGGGCTAGAGCAAGTTGCTAGACTGAATGCCTGTCAGGGTGCTGTTTACTGAGCCAAGATATTTGGTTACTTTACTGAGGTTTTAGGTTAATGTAGTGATGATTAGCGTATTGTCTTGAAACAATCTTAACTATTGTACTATATAACCACTGGAGGCGAACGTCTAGAAATAAATATACCCAGTGTTGCATATGTGTCTAATTCTTCATATCTTTTTCTACCAGTATATGGTACAAAGGTATACACGTAAAGGTACAAGGTATCAAGTACATGTACAAGGTATACAAGTAAAGTATACGAGTACATGTACAAGGTCTACAGTACATGTACAAGGTATACAAGTACATGTACAAGGTATTCAAGAACTTTGTACAAGGTATAACAAGTACATGTCAAGGTATTACCAGTACATGTACAAGGATACAAGTACATGTAACAAGGTATACAGTACATGTACAGGTATCAAGTAAATGTACAAGGTATACAAGTACATGTACAGGTATTACCGTACATGTACAAAGGTTATACAAGTTACATGTACAAGGTATACAAGTACATGTTAAAGGTATACAAGTAATGTACAAGGGATACAAGAACAGTACAAGGTATACAAGTACATGTCAAGGTTATACCAGTAGATGTTCACAAGGTATACCAGTTACAGGTACAAGTTTACTAGTACATGTACAAGGGATACAAGTACATGTAACCAAGGATACATGTACAAGGTATACAAGTACATGTACATGGTATACCAGTACATTGTACAGGTATACAAGTTTCATGTTACAAAGGTTATAACAGTATCATGTACAAGGTATACAAGTACATGTACTAGGTATACCAGTACATGTACAAGGTAACAAGTACATGTACAAGTATAAAGTACATGTACAAGGTATACAAGTACATGAACAAGGTATACAAGTACATGATTCAAGGTTATACAAGTACATGTAAAAGGTATACCAGTACATGTACAAGGTTTTCCAGTTACATGTACAAGGTTTACAAGTTACATGTACAAGGTATACCAGGTTCATGTACAATGGTATACAAGTACATGTACAAGTTTATACAAGTACAGGTACAAGGCTTATACAAGTTACATGTTCAGGTATACAAGTACATGTTTACAAGGTATACAAGTACATGTACAAGGAATACAAGTACATGAACAAGGTATACAGTACGTGTACAAGGATACAATATAAATGTACAAGGTATACAAGTACTTGTACAAGGTATACAAGTACATGGTAACAAAGGTTATACAAGTACTTGTAAACAGGCATACAAGTACATGTACCAGGGTTTACAAGTTACATGTACTAGGAATACAAGTACATGTACAAGGTATACAAGTAACATGTACAAGGCATACAAGTACATGTTACAAGGTATACAAAGTACATGTACAAGGTTACAAGTACATGTACAAGGCATACACAGTACTTGTACATGGCATACAGTACATGTACAAGGTATACAAGTACATGTACAAGGTATACCATGTACATGTACAAGGTATACAAGTACATGTACAAGGTTTACAAGTACATGTACAAGGTATCACCAGTACATGTACAGGTATAAAAGTACATGTACAAGGTTACAAGTTACATGTTACACAGGTATTACAAGTACATGTACAAGGTATACAAGTACATGTTACAAGGTGTACCTAACCACTAGGCTGGTCAGAGGCTGTACCTAAACACTTAGGCTGGTCAGAGGTATGTACATAACACTAGGCTGGTCAGAGGTATGTACCTAAACACTAGGCTCGCGTCAGTGGTAATGTACCTAAACACTAGGGCATGGGTCAGAGGTATGTAACTAACCATTAGGACTGGTCAGAGGTATGTACCTAAACACTAGGATGCGTCAGAGGCATGCTACCTAACACTAGGCTGGTCAGAGGTTTATGTACCTAACAATAGGGTGTCCTGAGGCATGACCTATCATAGGCTGGTCAGAGGTATGTACCTTACACTAGGCTGGGTCAGAGGCATGTACCTAAACACTTGCTGGTCGAGGTATGTACCTATACACTAGGGCTGGTCAGACGGCATGTACCTAACACTAGGCTGGATCAGAGGTATGTACCTAACAATTGGCCTGGTCTGACGGTATGTACTAACACTAGGCTGGTCAGAGGCATCGTACCTAACACTAGGATGGTCAGAGGTATGTACCTAAACAACTAGGTGGTCAGAGGTATGTAACTAACACTAGGTTGGTCAGAGGTATGTACCTAAACTAGGTGGTCAGAGGTTAAGTACCTAACACTAGGTGGTCAGAGGTATGTTACTAAAACACTAGGATGTCAGAGGTATGTACCTAACACTAGGCTGGTCAGAGGCATGTACCTAACACTAGGCTGGTCAGAGGTATATACCTAACACTAGGCTGGTCAGAGGCATGTACCTAACACTAGGCACGTCAGAGGTATGTACCTAACACTAGGCTGGTCAGAGGTAGTACCTAAAACAACTAGGCTCGGTCAGAGGCATGTACCTAACACTAGGCTGGTCAGAGGTATATACCTAACACTAGGCTGGTCAGAGGCATGTACTTAACACTAGGCAGGTCAGAGGTATGTACCTAACACTAGGCTGGTCAGAGGTATGTACCTAACACTAGGCTCGTCAGGGGTATGCTACCTAACACCTAGGTGGGTCAGGGGGGCTCGACCGCTATGTAATAACAAGGATGGTCAGAGGGCTTGTACCTAACTTTATGCACTGGTTAGACGTATGTTACCTATACTCTAGGCTGGTCAGAGGCTATGTACTGACATAGGCTGGTCAGAGGTTATTACCTTACACTTAGGCTCGGGCAGGGTATGTACCTGACACTAGGATGGTCAGAGGTATGTAACTAACATAGGCTGGTCACGTGGTAGTATGTACCTAACACTAGGCTGGTCCGGTATGTACTAACACTCGGCTGGTCCAGGGCATGCTACTAAACTAGGCTGGTCAGAAGTGTATGTAAATAACACTAGGCTGGTCAGTGGTATGTACCTAACACTGGCCGGTCAGAGGTATGTAACCTATCACTAGGCTGGTCAGAGGTATGTACCTAAACACTAGGCTGGGTCAGAAGGCATGTACCTAACACTAGGGCTGGTCAGAGGTATGTAAGCCTAACATAGGCTGGTCAGAGGGCATGTACCTAAACTAGGTGGTCAGAGGTATGTACCTAACACGTAGGCTGGTCAGAGGCATGTACCTAAACACTAGTGGTCAGGGTAGGTTACCTAACATAGGCTGGTCAGAGGCATGTACCTAACACATAGGCTGGTCAGAGGTACAGTACCTAACACTAGGCTGGTCAGAGGTATTACCTACACTAGGGTGGTCAGAGGCATGTACCTAACATAGGTGGTCAGAGGTATGTACCTAACCACTTGGATGGTCAGAGGTATGTACCTAACCACTAGCTGGGCAGAAGGTTATGTTACTAACACTAGGCAGGGTAGAAGGTATGTACCTACATAGGCGGTCAGAGGTATGTACCTAAACACTAGGCTGGTCAGAGGGTATGTACTAACATCTAGGTGGTCAGAGGTATGTGGATGACATTAGGCTGGCTGAGGTATGTCTGACTCTGGGCTGGTCAGAGGTATGTGGCTGACACTAGGCTGGTCAGGGGAATGTGGGTGACACTAGGCTGGTCAGGGGAATGTGGGTGACACTAGGCTGGTCAGAGGTATGTGGATGACATTAGGCTGGTCAGAGGTATGTTCCTGACTCTGGGCTGGTCAGAGGTATGTGGGTGACACTAGGCTGGTCAGAGGTATGTGGGTGACACTAGGCTGGTCAGAGGTATGTACCTGACACAAGGCTGGTCAGAGGTATGTTCCTGACTCTTGGCTGGTCAGAGGTATGTGGGTGACACTAGGCTCGTCAGAGGTATGTGGGTGACACTAGGCTGGTTAGAGGTATGTACCTGACACTAGGCTGGTCAGAGGTATGTACCTAACACTAGGCTGGTCCAGAGGTTAATGTACCTGGACATTAGGCTGGTCAGAGGTATGTACCTGACACTAGGCTGGTCAGAGGTATGTACCTAACACTAGGCTGGTCAGAGGTATGTACCTAACACTAGGCTGGTCAGAGGTATGTACCTAACACTAGGCTGGTCAGAGGTATGTACCTAACACTAGGCTGGTCAGAGGTATGTACCTAACACTAGGCTGGTCAGAGGTATGTACCTGATACTAGGATGTCACGAGGCATCGTACCTACACTAGGCTGGTCAGAGGTACTGTTCCTAACCACTAGGGCTGGTCAGAGCAGAGGTATGATACCTAACACTAGGCCTGGTCAGAGGTATGTACTAAACAACTTGGACTGGTCAGAGGTATGTAACTGGACATAGGCTGGTCAGAGGTATGTTCCTAACACTAGGCTGGTCAGAGGTATTACCAGACACTAGGCTGGGTCGAGGTATGTACCTTACACTAGGCTGGTCAGAGGTATGTACCCTAAAACTAGGCTGGTCAGAGGTATGTACACTTACAATAGGCCTGGTCAGAGGCATGTACCTAAACACTAGGGCTGGTCAGAGGTATGTACTAACACTAGGCTGGTCAGAGTTTGTACCTTCCTAACACTAGGCTGGTCAGAGGCAAGTACCTATACTCTAGGATGTCTGTAGTATGTAAACTAACACTAGGTGGTCAGAGGTATGTACCCTGATACTAGGCTGGTCAGAGGCATGTACCTAACACTAGGCTGGTCAGAGGTATGTACCTAACACTAGGCTGGTCAGAGGTATGTACCTAACACTAGGGCTTGGGTCAAGAGGTAGGTACCTAACAATCTAGGATGGTCAGAGAGGTTATGTACTGACACTAGGCTGATCAGAGGTATGTACCTAACACTAGGCTGGTCAGAGGTATGTACCTGACACTAGGCTGGTCAGAGGTATGTACCTAACACTAGGCTGGTCAGAGGTATGTACCTAACACTAGGCTGGTCAGAGGTATGTACCTAACACTAGGCTGGTCAGAGGCATGTACCTAACACTAGGCTGGTCAGAGGTATGTACCTAACACTAGGCTGGTCAGAGGTATGTACCTAACACTAGGCTGGTCAGAGGTATGTACCTAACACTAGGCTGGTCAGAGGTATGTACCAGCTAACCACTAGGCTGGTTCAGAGCCAGTACATAACACTAGGCTGGGTCAGAACAGGTACATGTACCTAATACAGGGCTGGTCAGAGGTATGTACCTGACCCACTAGGCTGGTCAGAGGTATGTACCTAACACTAGGCTGGTCAGAGGTATGTACCTGACACTAGGCTGGTCAGAGGTATGTACCTAACACTAGGCTGGTCAGAGGTATGTACCTAACACTAGGCTGGTCAGAGGTATGTACCTTAACACTAGGCTTGGCAGGGGCATGTACTAACACTAGGCTGGTCAGAGGTCTGTTACATAACACTAGGCTGGTCAGAGGTATGTACTAAAAAACATAGGTGGCAGAAGTTATGTACCTAACACTAGGCTTGGTCAGAGGTTATGTACCTAACATCAGGATGCGTCAGAGGATGTACCTAACACTAGGCTGTCAGAGGTATGTACCTAACATTCGGCTGCCGTCAGAGGCAATGTACCTAACTCTAGGTGTCAGAGGTATGTACCTAACACTGGCTGGTCAGGAGGCCATGTACCCTTATCTAGGTGGTCAGAGGTATGTACCTACACACTAGGTGGTCGAGGCATGTACCTTAACTCTAGGCTGGCAGAGGTATGTACCTAAACTAGGCTTGGTCAGAGGTATGTACTAACACTAGGACTGGTCAGAGGCATGTACTAACACTAGCACCTGGTCAGAGGTATTACCTAACCACTAGGCTGGTCAGAGGTATGTTACCTAACACTAGGCTGGTCAGAGGTATGTACCTAACACTAGGCTGGTCAGAGGTATGTACCTAACACTAGGCTGGTCAGAGGTATGTACCTAACACTAGGCTGGTCAGAGGTATGTACCTAACACTAGGCTGGTCAGAGGTATGTGGATGACATTAGGCTGGTCAGAGGTATGTTCCTGACTCTGGGCTGGTCAGAGGTATGTGGCTGACACTAGGCTGGTCAGGGGAATGTGGGTGACACTAGGCTGGTCAGGGGAATGTGGGTGACACTAGGCTGGTCAGAGGTATGTGGATGACATTAGGCTGGTCAGAGGTATGTTCCTGACTCTGGGCTGGTCAGAGGTATGTGGGTGACACTAGGCTGGTCAGAGGTATGTGGGTGACACTAGGCTGGTCAGAGGTATGTACCTGACACTAGGCTGGTCATTCACTCCAAGTATGTTCATGACTCTTGGCTGGTCAGAGGTATGTGGGTGACACTAGGCTCGTCAGAGGTATGTGGGTGACACTAGGCTGGTTAGAGGTATGTACCTGACACTAGGCTGGTCAGAGGTATGTACCTAACACTAGGCTGGTCAGAGGTATGTACTGACACTTGCTGGTCCAGGTGGTATGTACCTGTCACTAGGCTGCGTCAGAGGTATGTAACCTAACACTGGTGGTCAGAGGTAGGTTTGTACCATAAACACTAGGTGGTCAGAGGTATGTACCTAACACTTGGCTGTCAGAGGCATGTACCTAACACTAGGCTGGTCAGAGGTATGTACCTAACACTAGGCTGGTCAGAGGTATGTACCTGATACTAGGCTGGTCAGAGGCATGTACCTAACACTAGGCTGGTCAGAGGTATGTACCTAACACTAGGCTGGTCAGAGGTATGTACCTAACACTAGGCTGGTCAAGGGTATGATAGCCTAACACTAGGCTGGTCAGAAGGTATGTACCTGACATAGGCTGGTCAGAGGTATTGTACCTAAATCACATAGGCTGGTCAGAGGTATGTACCTGACACTAGGACCTCGGTTCAGAGGTATGTACCTTACACTAAGGCTGGTCAGAGTTATTGTACCTAACACTAGATGGTCAGAGGTATGCTACCTAAAACACTAGGCTGGTCAGACGGAATGTTACATAACACTAGGCTGGGTCCAGAGGATGTACCTAACACTAGGCTGGTCAGAGGTATGTACCTAACACTAGGCTGGTCAGAGGTATGTACCTAACACTAGGCTGGTCAGAGGTATGTACCTAACACTAGGCTGGTCAGAGGCATGTACCTAACACTAGGCTGGTCAGCTGGTATGTTTTTTTTTATACCTAACACTAGGCTGTCAAGAGGTATGTACCTAACACTAGGCTGGTCAGAGGTATGTACCTAACACTAGGCTGGTCAGAGGTATGTACCTAACACTAGGCTGGTCAGAGGTATGTACCTAACACTAGGCTGGTCAGAGGCATGTACCTAACACTAGGCTGGTCAGAGGTATGTACATAACACTAGGCTGGTCAGAGGTATGTACCTAACACTAGGCTGGTCAGAGGTATGTACCTAACACTAGGCTGGTCAGAGGTATGTACCTAACACTAGGCTGGTCAGAGGCATGTACCTAACACTAGGCTGGTCAGAGGTATGTACCTAACACTAGGCTGGTCAGAGGCATGTACCTAACACTAGGCTGGTCAGAGGTATGTCCTAACACTAGGCTTGTCAGCAGGCATGTACCTAACACTAGGGCAGGGTCGAGGTATGTACCTAACACTAGGCTGGTCAGAGGCCATGTACCTAAACATAGGTGGTAGGAGGTAAGCAATTTTCCCTTCATAACCTAAAACTAGGCTGAGGTCAGAGGTATCTACCTAACACTAGGCTGGTCAGAGCGCATGTACCTACACAGGACTGGCAGTCAGAGGTATGTACTAACACTAGGCGGTCAGAGTATGTACCTAACACTAGGCTGGTCAGAGGTATGTACCTAACACTGGCTGGTCAGAGGTATGTACATACACTAGGCATGCGTCAGTGGTATGTACCTAACACTAGGCTGGTCAGAGGTATGTACCTAACACTAGGCTGGTCAGAGGTATGTACCTAACACTAGGCTGGTCAGAGGTATGTACCTAACACTAGGCTGGTCAGAGGTATGTGGATGACATTAGGCTGGGTCGAGGTTAAGTTCCTGACTCTGGGCTGGTCAGAGTATGTGGGCTGTCACTAGGGTTGGTTTCAGGGGAATGTGGGTGACACTAGGCTGGTCAGGGAATGTGGGTGACATCTTGGTGGCTCAGGAGGTATGTGGATGACATTAGGTGGCAGAGGTATGTTCTGACTATGGGCTGGTCACGAGGTTTGTGGGTGACACTAGGCTGCGCGCAGAGGTATGTGGGTGGACCACTAGGCTGGTCAGAGGTATGTACCTGACACTAGGCTGGTCAGAGGTATGTTCCTGACTCTTGGCTGGTCAGAGGTATGTGGGTGACACTAGGCTCGTCAGAGGTATGTGGGTGACACTAGGCTGGTTAGAGGTATGTACCTGACACTAGGCTGGTCAGAGGTATGTACCTAACACTAGGCTGGTCAGAGGTATGTACCTGACACTAGGCTGGTCAGAGGTATGTACCTGACACTAGGCTGGTCAGAGGTATGTACCTAACACTAGGCTGGTCAGAGGTATGTACCTAACACTAGGCTGGTCAGAGGTATGTACCTAACACTAGGCTGGTCAGAGGCTGTACCTAAACAATTAGGCTGGTCAGGAGTATGTACCTAACACTAGGCTGGTCTGAGGTATGTACCTGATACTAGGCTGTTCATGCATGTACCTAACACTAGGTGGTCAGAGGTATGTAACTTAACTAGGCGGTCAGAGGTATGTACCTAACACTAGGCTGTGTCAGAGTATGTACCTACATAGGTGAAGGTCAGAGGTATGTACTGACATAGGTGGTCAGAGGTATGTACCTAACACTAGGCTGGTCAGAGGTATGGTACCTGACAATTGGCTGGCTCAGAGTGTATGTGACCTAACACTAGGATGGGTCGAGTTTGTACCTAACACTAGGCTGGTCAGAGGTATGTACCTAACACTAGGCTGGTCAGAGGCATGTACCTAACACTAGGCTGGTCAGAGGTATGTACCTAACACTAGGCTGGTCAGAGGTATGTACCTAACACTAGGCTGGTCAGAGGTATGTACCTAAATTTTAGGCTGGTCAGAGGTAAGTACCTAAAACTAGGCTGAGTCAGAGGCATGTACCTAACACTAGGCTGGTCAGAGGTATGTACCTAACACTAGGCTGGTCAGAGGTATGTACCTGACACTAGGCTGGTCAGAGGTATGTACCTAACACTAGGCTGGTCAGAGGTATGTACCTAACACTAGGCTGGTCAGGTAATGTACCTAAACCACTAGGCTGTTCAGAGGCATGTACCTTTTACTAGGCTGGTCAGAGGTATGTACATAACACTAGGCTGGTCAAGAGGTTATGACCTAACACTAGGCTGGTCAGAGGTATGTACTAACACTGAGGCTGGTCAGAGGTAAGTACCTAACCCTAGGGAGCTGGTCAGAGGTATGTACTACACACTAGGCTGGTCAGAGGCATGTACCTAAACCTAGGCTGGGTCAGAGGTATGTCCTAACAACTAGGATTTCGAGGGCATGGACATGTACCTAACACTAGGCTGGTCGAGGTATGTACCTAACATAGGTTGGTCAGATGCATGTACCTTAACCACTAGGCTGGTCTGAGGGTTTGTAATAAACACTAGGCTGGTCTGAGGCATGTAACCTAAACACTAGGGCTGGTCAGAGGTATGTACCTAACACTAGGCTGGTCAGAGGTATGTACATAACACTAGGCTGGTCAGAGGCATGTACCTAACACTAGGCTGGTCAGAGGTATGTACCTAACACTAGGCTGGTCAGAGGTATGTACCTAACACTAGGCTGTCAGAGGTATGTTCCTGACACTAGGATGGTAGAAGGTTTGTACCTAACATAGGCTGGTCAGAGGTATGTACCTAACACTAGGCTGCGTCAGAATGTATGTACCTAAACACTAGGGCTGGTCAGAGGCTTGTAACTAACACTAGGCTGGTCGAGGTATATACCTAACACTAGCTGGTCAGAGGCAGTACTAACGCTAGGCACGTCAGAGGTATGTACCTAACACTAGGCTGGTCAAGAGGTTTGTTTTTACTAAACTAGTGGTCAGAGGCATGTACCCTAAACAATAGCTGGTCGGAGGTATATACCTAACACTAGGCTTGGTCGGAGGCATGTACTTAACACTAGGCAGGTCCAGGAGGTATGTTACCTAACACTAGGGTGGACAGAGGTATGTACATAACTCTAGGCTGTCAGAGGTATAGTACCTAACACTAGCTGGTCAGAGGTATGTACTTAACACTAGGGTGGTCAGAGGGCATGTACCTACATTAGGCTGGTCAGAGGATGTACCTAACAATAGGGCTGGTCAGAGGTATGTACTTTGACACTAGGACTGGTCTGAGGTCTGTACTAACACAGGCTGGTCAGATGTATGTACCTGACATAGGCTGGTCAGAGGTATGTACCTAACACTAGGCTGGCAGAGGTTATGTACCTAACACTAGGTGGTCAGAGGTATGTTTACCTAAACACTAGGTGGTCAGGGGCAATATACCTAACACTAGGTCTGGGTCAGAGGTATGTTACATAACACTAGGCTGGTCAGAAGGTATGTACCTAAAACATGGCTGGTCAGAGAGTATGTACTAACACGAGGCTGGTCAGAGGGTTAGGTACCTAACACTAGGTTGGTCAGGAGGCATTGTACCTAACACTAGGCTGGTCAGAGTTATGTAACTAACACTAGGCTGGTCAGACGCATCGTACCTAACACCTAGGATGGTCAGAGGTATTTAACCTAACACAGGATGGGTCGAGGCATGTACTAAAACACATAGGCTGGTCAGAGGTGTATGTACTAACACTAGGCTGTTTCCAGTGGCATGTACCTTACACTAAGGCTGGTCAGCGGTATGTACCTAACACTAGGCTGGTCAGAGGTATGTACCTAACACTAGGCTGGTCAGAGGCATGTACCTAACACTAGGCTGGTCAGAGGTATGTTACCTAAACTACTGGGCTGGTCAGAGTATGTACCTAACTCTAGGTGGTGAGGTATGTACCTAACACTAGGCTGGTCAGAGGTATGTACCTAACACTAGGCTGGTCAGAGGTATGTACCTAACACTAGGCTGGTCAGAGGTATGTACCTAACACTAGGCTGGTCAGAGGTATGTGGATGACATTAGGCTGGTCAGAGGTATGTTCCTGACTCTGGGCTGGTCAGAGGTATGTGGCTGACACTAGGCTGGTCAGGGGAATGTGGGTGACACTAGGCTGGTCAGGGGAATGTGGGTGACACTAGGCTGGTCAGACGGTATGTGGATGAATTAGGCTGGTCAAGAGTATGTTCCTGACTCTGGGCTGGTTCAGTGGTAGTGGGTGACACTAGAAGTGGTCAGAGGTATTTTGTGGGTGGACACTAGGCTGGTCAGAGGTATGTACCTGACACAAGGGATTGTTCAGGAGGTATGTTTCCTGACTCTTGGCATGGTCAAGGTATTGTGGGTGACACTAGGCTCGTCAGAGGTAGTGGGTGTCACTAGGCTTGGTTAGAGGTTGTACCTGACACTAGGTGGTCAGTCGAGGATGTACCTAACACTAGGCTAGGTCTGAGTATGTACTGACACTAGGGATGGTCAGAGGTATGTACCTGACACTAGGCTGAAGTCAGAGGTATGTACACCTCAACTCTAGGCTGGTCAGAGGTATGATACCTTACACTAGGCTGGTTCAGAGGTATGTACCTAACATAGGCTGGTCCAGTAGTGGGGGGCCAATTTTAACTAACACTAGGCTGGTCAGAGGTATGTACTAACACTAGGCTGGTCAGAGGTATGTACCTGAGATACTTGGTGGTCAGTGCTTGTACCTTACACTAGGCTGGTTCAGAGGTATGTTACCTAACACTAGGCTGGTAAAGAGGTATGTACCTAACACTAGGCTGGTCAGAGGTATGTACCTACACTAGGCTGGTCAGATGGTGTATGTACCTGACCTCTAGGCTGGCTCAGAGGTATGTACTAACACTAGGCTGGTCAGAGGTTTTTTTACGTAACTGACACTAGGCTGGTCAGGGTATGTACTAACACTAGGCTGGTCAGAGGTTTGTACCTAACACAGGGCTCGGTCAGAGTATTGTACCTAACACTAGGTGGTCAGAGCATGTACCTAAAACACTAGGCTGGTCAGAGGTATGTACCCTAACCACTAGGGCTGGTCAGAGGTATGTACCTAACACTAGGCTGGTCAGAGGTATGTACTAATCAATAGGCTGGTCAGAGGTTAGTACCTAACACCTAGGGCTGGTCAGGAGGCATGTACCTAACACTAGGCTGGTCAGAGGTATGTACCTAACACTAGGCTGGTCAGAGGTATGTACCTGACACTAGGCTGGTCAGAGGTATGTACCTAACACTAGGCTGGTCAGAGGTATGTACCTAACACTAGGCTGGTCAGAGGTATGTACCTAACACTAGGCTGGTCAGAGCATGTACTAATCATTAGGCTGGTCAGAGGTATGTAATAACACTAGGCTGGTCAGAGGTATGTACCTAAACACTAGGCTGCCTGGTCAGAGGTATGTACCTAACACTAGGTGGGTCGAGGTATGTACCTAACACTAGGCTGTCGAGGCCATGTACCTTACAATAGGCTCGGTTCAGAGGGTATGACTAACACTAGGCTGGTCAGAGGCATGTAACTAACCACTAGGCTGGTAAGAGGCTATGTAACTAACACTAGGCTGGTCAGAGGCATGTACCTAACACTAGGCTGGTCAGAGGTATGTACCTAACACTAGGCTGGTCAGAGGCATGTACCTAACACTAGGCTGGTCAGAGGTATGTACCTAACACTAGGCTGGTCAGAGGTATGTACTAACACTAGGCTGGGTCGAGAATGTACCTAACACTAGGCTGGTCAGAGGTACAGTACCTACCACTAGGCTGGTCAGAGGTATGTACCTAACACTAGGTGGTCAGAGGTATGTCTTACCCCAATTACCTTACACTAGGCTGGTCAGAGTTATTGTTACCTAACACCTAGGCTGGCTCAGCGGGTATGTACCTAACACTTGGCTGGCAGAGTGTATGTACCTAACCTAGTGGTCAGAGGCATGTACCTAACACTAGCTGGTCAGCAGAGGTATATACCTAATCACTAGGCTGGTCAGAGGCATGTACCTACACACTTAGGCACGTCAGGCGGTATGTACTAAACACTAGGCTGGTCACGAGGTATGTACCTACACTAGCTGGTCAGAGGCATGTACCTACACTAGGCTGGTCAGAGTATATCCTAAACACTAGCTGGTCAGAGGCAGTCACTTACATAGGCAGGTCAGAGGTAGTACTACACTAGGCTGGTCAGAGGTATGTACCTAACACTAGGCTCGTCAGAGGTACTGTGTACCTAACACTAGGTGGTCAGAGGTATGTACATAACACTAGGCTGGTTCTGAGGCATGCTACCTAACATTAGGCTGGTCAGAGGTAATGTACCTAACACTAGGCTGGTCAGAGGTATGTACCTACCACTAGGTGGTCGAGGTTATGTACCTACACTAAGGCTGGTCAGAGGTATGTACCTAACACTAGGGGTCAGAAGGTGTACTAACACTAGAGGGGTCAGAGTATGTACTAACACTAGGCCTGGTCAGAGGCATGTATGACACTAGGGTGGTCAGAGGTATGTACCTAACAACCTAGCGCTGGTCAGAGGTTATGTACCTAACACTAGGCTGGTCAGAGGTATGTACTAACACTTGGCTGGTCAGAGGTTTGTACTATCACTAGGCTGGTCAGAGGAATAGTAACCTAACACTAGGGCTGGTCAGTAGGTATGTACCTAACACTAGGGCTGGTCAGAAGGTATGTCCATCAATAGGTGCGTAAGAGGTATGTAACCTAACACTAGGCTGGACAGAGGAAGGTACCTGACACTAGGCTGGTCAGGGGTTTGATATAACAGCCAGGCTGGTCAGAGGTATGTACTAACACTAGCTGGTCAGGGTATGTACCTAACACTAGGCTGGTCAGAGGTATTGAATGTACCTAATCTAGTCTGGTCAGAGGTATGTACCTAACACTAGGCTGGTCAGAGGTATGTACCTAACACTAGGCTGGTCAGAGGCATGTACCTGACACTAGGCTGGTCAGAGGTATGTACCTAACACTAGGCTGGTCAGAGGTATGTACCTGACACTAGGTGGTCGAGGTATGTACATAACACTAGCTGGTCAGAGATATGTACTGAAACTAGGCTGGTCAGAGTATGTACCTAAACACTAGGCTGGTCAGGAGATATGTACCTAACACTAGGCTGGTCAGAGGTATGTACCTGACACTAGGTCTGGTCAGAGATATCGTACATAAACACTAGGCCTGGTCAGAGATATGTACCTAACATTCACTTAGGGCTGTTCAGAGATATGTACCTAACACTAGGCTGGTCAAGAGATATGTACCTAACATACGTGGTCAGAGATATGAACCTAACACTAGGCTGGTCAGAAGATATGTTACATAACACTAGGTGGTCGATGATCTGTACTAAACACTAGGCTGGTCAGGATATGTACCTAACATAGGCTGGTCAGAGATATGTTCCTAACACTAGGCTGGTAGGAGGTATGTACCTAAAACACGAGGTGGTCAGAGATATGTACACTAACACTAGGTGGTCAGAGGTATGCTACTTACACTAGGATGGTCAGAGGCAATGTACCTTGACTCAAGGTTGGTCAGAGAGGATATGTTACCTAACACTAGGCTGGTCTGAGGTATGTACTAACCCTAGGCTGGTCAGAGGCATTGTACCTGACACTAGGCCTGGTAAGAGGTATGTACCTAACCTAGGCTGAGTAGAGGTATGTACCTAACACTAGGGCTGGTCAGAGGCATGTACCCTACACTAGGATAGGTCAAGGAGGCTGTACCTGAACACTAGGCTGGTCTGTGGTATGATACCTAACACTAGGCTGGTCAGAGGCATGACCTAACACTGGATGGTCGAGGTATGTACCAACACTAGGATGGTCAGGGCATGTTACCTGACACTAGGTGGTCAGGGCAATGTACCTGACAACTAGGATGCGTCAGTGGTATGTACTAACACTAGGATTGGTCAGAGGCATGTACCTAACACTTGGCTGGGTCAGAGGTCTGTACCTTACACTATGGCTGGTCAGAGGGTATGTACCTAACACTAGGTGGTAAGAGGTATGTACCTAACCCTTGGACCTGGTCAGAGGTATGATACCTTAACACTAGGCTGGTCAGAGGCATGTAACCCTAACACTAGGCACGTCAGAGGTATGTACCTAAACTAGGCTGGTCAGAGGTTATGTACATAACAATAGGATGCTCAGAGGTATGTACCTAACACTAGGCTGGTCAGCGGTATGTACCTAACACTAGGGCTGGTCAGAAAGGTTTATAACTAACACTAGGCTGGTCAGAGGTATGTACCTAACACTAGGCTTGTCAGAAGGTATGTACATGACACTAGGTGGTCGAGGTATTACCATAACACTAGGCTGGTCAAGAGGTATGTACCTAACACTAGGTGGTCAGAGGTATGTAATAACACTAGGCCATGGTCAGAGGTATGTGGATGACATTAGGTGGTCAGAGGTATGTACCTAACACTTAGGCTGGTCGATGATA
Organism: Cherax quadricarinatus; assembly: GCF_026875155.1. Taxonomy (NCBI): domain Eukaryota; kingdom Metazoa; phylum Arthropoda; class Malacostraca; order Decapoda; family Parastacidae; genus Cherax; species Cherax quadricarinatus. The sequence goes on along the minus strand of NC_069429.1, from coordinate 231,614 downwards.
TGTACCCTAACACTAGGCTGTGTCGTCAGGGTATGTACCTAACCTAGGCTGGTCAGAGTATGTACTAAACACTTGGCTGGTCAGAGGTATGTACCTAACCAATAGGCTGGTTCAGAGGTAGTGTACCTAACGCTAGGTGGTCAGAGGTATATACCTAACACTGGCTGGTCAGTGGTATTGTACCTATCATAGGCTGGTCAGTGGTATGTACCTAACATAGGATGGTCAGAGTATGTGGATGACCTTAAGGTGGTCAGAGGTATGTACCTAACACTAGGCTGGTCAGAGATATGTACCTAACACTAGGCTGGTCAGAGATATGTACCTAACACTAGGCTGGTCAGAGATATGTACCTAACACTAGGCTGGTCAGAGATATGTACCTAACACTAGGCTGGTCAGAGGTATGTACTAACAATAGGCTGGTCAGAGATATGTACTAAAACCTAGGCTGGTCAGAGATATGTACCTAACACTAGGAAGGTCAGAGATATGCTACCTAACAATAGGGCTGGGACAAACACACACCACTCCCCTGCAAAGGACATATATATATATATATATATATTTTATATATATCTATCTATATATATATATATCATTATATATATATTATATATATTATCAGCACAAGGATAAAAACGAAACTACACATTTACTACAGAAACCTGAGCGCTTTCACGTGCTTACAACACATCTCCAGGGCTAGAGCAAGTTGCTAGACTGAATGCCTGTCAGGGTGCTGTTTACTGAGCCAAGATATTTGGTTACTTTACTGAGGTTTTAGGTTAATGTAGTGATGATTAGCGTATTGTCTTGAAACAATCTAAACTATTGTACTAATATAACCACTGGAGGGCGAAACGTCTAGAAATAAATATACCCAGATGTTGCATATGTGTCTAATTCTTCATATCTTTTTCTACCAGTATATGTACAAGGTATACACGTAAAGGTACAAGGTATCAAGTACATGTACAAGGTATACAAGTAAAGTATACGAGTACATGTACAAGGTCTACAGTACATGTACAAGGTATACAAGTACATGTACAAGGTATTCAAGAACTTTGTACAAGGTATAACAAGTACATGTCAAGGTATTACCAGTACATGTACAAGGATACAAGTACATGTAACAAGGTATACAGTACATGTACAGGTATCAAGTAAATGTACAAGGTATACAAGTACATGTACAGGTATTACCGTACATGTACAAAGGTTATACAAGTTACATGTACAAGGTATACAAGTACATGTTAAAGGTATACAAGTAATGTACAAGGGATACAAGAACAGTACAAGGTATACAAGTACATGTCAAGGTTATACCAGTAGATGTTCACAAGGTATACCAGTTACAGGTACAAGTTTACTAGTACATGTACAAGGGATACAAGTACATGTAACCAAGGATACATGTACAAGGTATACAAGTACATGTACATGGTATACCAGTACATTGTACAGGTATACAAGTTTCATGTTACAAAGGTTATAACAGTATCATGTACAAGGTATACAAGTACATGTACTAGGTATACCAGTACATGTACAAGGTAACAAGTACATGTACAAGTATAAAGTACATGTACAAGGTATACAAGTACATGAACAAGGTATACAAGTACATGATTCAAGGTTATACAAGTACATGTAAAAGGTATACCAGTACATGTACAAGGTTTTCCAGTTACATGTACAAGGTTTACAAGTTACATGTACAAGGTATACCAGGTTCATGTACAATGGTATACAAGTACATGTACAAGTTTATACAAGTACAGGTACAAGGCTTATACAAGTTACATGTTCAGGTATACAAGTACATGTTTACAAGGTATACAAGTACATGTACAAGGCATACAAGTACATGTACAAGGCATACAGTACATGTACAAGGTATACAAGTACATGTACAAGGTATACAAGTACATGTACAAGGTATACAAGTACATGTACAAGGTATACAAGTACATGTACAAGGTTTACCAGTACATGTACAAGGTATACAAGTACATGTACAAGGTATACAAGTACACCTTGTACAAGGTATACAAGTACATGTACAAGGTATACAAGTACATGTACAAGGTATACAAGTACATGTACAAGGTATACAAGTACATGTACAAGGTATACAAGTACATGTACAAGGTATACCAGTACATGTACAAGGTATACAGTACATGTACAAGGTTATACAAGTACATGTACAAGGTATACAAGTACATGTACAAGGTATACAAGTACATGTACAAGGTATACAAGTACATGTACAAGGTATACAGATCATAGCTGACATCAGTGACATACTACTATATAGAAAGTCACTTGTTATGCTGAGTATTTCCCTAAAATTAAGTCAGTTTTGTCCCAGGATGCGACCCACACCAGGCCACTAACACCCAGGTACCTATTTTATACTGATGGGTGAACAGGGACAGCAGGTGTCTTATAGAAACACGTCCCTAATGTTTTCCAGCCGTACCGGGGATTCGAACTCCGGACCTCAGTGTGTGAGCTGAGTGCGCTAACGACCCAGCTACGGGACACCTATAAGTATTACATTATGTAGATTTAATCTAGGATGAACCAATAGTGAATGTGACTTAATACAGTAACAGCAGTATAATAATGGTGGTAGTATAGTGATCATGGTGGTACAATAATTATGGTGGTAGTGGGAGGTGGTAGTAGTAGTAGTGGTAGTAGTGGTGGTAGTATAGTAGTGGTAGTAGTGGTAGTGGTGGTAGTAATGGTAGTGGTAGTAGTAGTAGTTGTGGTAGTAGTAGTAGTGGTAGTAGTAGTAGTGGTAGTAGTTTTAGTGGTGGTAGCAGTAGTAGTGGTGGTAGTAGTGGTAGTAGTAGTGGTAGTGGTGGTAGTAGTAGTGTTGGTAGTAGTAGTAGTGTTGGTAGTAGTAGTAGTGTTGGTAGTGGTAGTGTTGGTAGTGGTAGTAGTGTTGATAGTGGTAGTAGTGTTGATAGTAGTAGTAGTGTTGGTAGTAGTGGTAGTGGTGGTAGTAGTAGTAGTGGTGGTAGTAGTAGTGTTGGTAGTAGTGGTAGTGGTGGTAGTAGTAGTGGTGGCGGTAATAGTAGTGGTAGTGTGGTAGTAGTAGCGGTAGTGGTGGTAGTAGTAGTAGCGGTAGTGGTGGTAGTAGTAGTGGTAGTGGTGGTAGTGGTAGTGGTGGTAGTAGAAGTGGTAGTGGTGGTAGTGGTAGTGGTGGTAGTAGTGGTAGTGGTGGTAGTAGTAGTAGTGGTAGTGGTTGCAGTAGTAGTAGTGGTTAGTGGTGGTAGTAGTAGTAGTAGTGGTAGCGGTGGTAGTAGTAGTAGTAGTGGTAGTGGTGGTAGTAGTAGTAGTGGTAGTAGTGGTGGTAGTAGTAGTAGTAGTGTTGGTAGTAGTGGTAGTGGTGATAGTATAGTGGAAGTGGTGGTAGTAGTAGTAGTGGTAGTGGTGGTAGTAGTAGTAGTGGTAGTGGTGGTAGTAGTGGTAGTGGTGGTAGTAGTAGTAGTAGTGGTAGTGGTGGTAGTAGTAGTGGTAGTGGTGGTAGTAGTAGTGGTGGTGGTAGTGGTGGTGGTAGTAGTAGTAGTGGTAGCGGTGGTAGTAGTAGTGGTAGTACTAGTGGTAGTGGTGGTAGTAGTGGTAGTGGTGGTAGTAGTGGTAGTAGTAGTGGTAGTGGTGGTAGTAGTAGTGGTAGCGGTGGTAGTAGTGGTAGTGGTGGTAGTAGTGGTAGTAGTAGTAGTGTTGGTAGTAGTGGTAGTGGTGGTAGTAGTGGTAGTAGTGGTAGTGGTGGTAGTAGTGGTAGTAGTGGGTAGTGGTGGTAGTGGTGGTAGTAGTGGTAGTGGTGGTAGTAGTGGTAGTGGTGGTAGTGGTGGTAGTAGTAGTAGTAGTGGTAGTAGTGGTAGTAGTGGTAGTAGTAGTGGTGGTGGTAGTAGTAGTGGTAGTGGTGGTAGTAGTGGTAGTGGTAGTGGTGGTAGTGGTAGTAGTAGTAGTGGTGGTAGTAGAAGACTGATGACCACAGTGTACCGAGGCCGGGTAGTGGTAGAAGACTGATGACCACAGTGTACCGAGGCCGGGTAGTGGTAGTGGTGGTAGTAGAAGACTGATGACCACAGTGTACCGAGGCCGGGTAGTGGTGGTAGAAGACTGATGACCACAGTGTACCGAGGCCGGGTAGTGGTAGTGGTGGTAGTAGAAGACTGATGACCACAGTGTACCGAGGCCGGGTAGTGGTAGTAGTGGTAGTGGTGATAGTAGAAGACTGATGACCACAGTGTACCGAGGCCGGGTAGCTGTAGTAGTGAGAGTAGTAGTACTAGTGTTGGTAGTAGTGGTAGTAAAAGACTGATGACCACACTGTACAGAGGCCGGGTAGTGGTAGTAGTAGTACTAGTGTTGGTAGTGGTGGTAGTAGAAGACTGATGACCACAGTGTACCGAGGCCGGGTAGTGGTGGTAGTGGTGGTAGAACACTGATGACCACAGTGTACCGAGGCCGGGTAGTGGTAGTAGTAGTACTAGTGTTGGTAGTGGTGGTAGTAGAAGACTGATGACCACAGTGTACCGAGGCAGGGTAGTGGTGGTAGTGGTGGTAGAACACTGATGACCACAGTGTACCGAGGCCGGGTAGTGGTAGTAGTGGTAGTAGTAGTACTAGTGTTGGTAGTGGTGGTAGTAGAAGACTGATGACCACAGTTACCGAGGCCGGGTAGTGGTAGTAGTGGTAGTAGTAGTACTAGTGTTGGTAGTAGTGGTAGTAGAAGACTGATGACCACAGTGTACCGAGACCGGGTAGTGGTGGTAGTGGTGGTAGAACACTGATGACCACAGTGTACCGAGGCCGGGTAGTGGTAGTAGTAGTACTAGTGTTGGTAGTGGTGGTAGTAGTAGACTGATGACCACAGTGTACCGAGGCCGGGTAGTGGTGGTAGTGGTGGTAGTGGTGGTAGAACACTGATGACCACAGTGCACCGAGGCCGGGTAGTGGTAGTAGTGGTAGTAGTAGTACTAGTGTTGGTAGTGGTGGTAGTAGAAGACTGATGACCACAGTGTACCGAGGCCGGGTAGTGGTAGTAGTAGTACTAGTGTTGGTAGTAGTGGTAGTAGAAGACTGATGACCACAGTGTACCGAGGCCGGGTAGTGGTAGTAGTAGTACTAGTGTTGGTAGTAGTGGTAGTAGAGGACTGATGACCACAGTGTACCGAGGCCGGGTAGTGGTGGTAGTGGTGGTAGAACACTGATGACCACAGTGTACCGAGGCCGGGTAGTGGTAGTAGTAGTACTAGTGTTGGTAGTAGTGGTAGTAGAAGACTGATGACCACAGTGTACCGAGGCCGGGTAGTGGTAGTAGTAGTACTAGTGTTGGTAGTAGTGGTAGTAGAAGACTGATGACCACAGTGTACCGAGGCCGGGTAGTGGTAGTAGTGGTAGTAGTAGTACTAGTGTTGGTAGTAGTGGTAGTAGAAGACTGATGACCACAGTGTACCGAGGCCGGGTAGTGGTAGTAGTAGTACTAGTGTTGCTAGTAGTGGTAGTAGAAGACTGATGACCACAGTGTACCGAGGCCGGGTAGTGGTAGTAGTGGTAGTAGTAGTACTAGTGTTGGTAGTAGTGGTAGTAGAAGACTGATGACCACAGTGTACCGAGGCCGGGTAGTGGTAGTAGTAGTACTAGTGTTGGTAGTAGTGGTAGTAGAAGACTGATGACCACAGTGTACCGAGGCCGGGTAGTGGTAGTAGTGGTAGAACACTGATGACCACAGTGTACCGAGGCCGGGTAGTGGTAGTAGTGGTAGTAGTAGTACTAGTGTTGGTAGTGGTGGTAGTAGTAGACTGATGACCACAGTGTACCGAGGCCGGGTAGTGGTGGTAGTGGTGGTAGAACACTGATGACCACAGTGTACCGAGGCCGGGTTGTGGTAGTAGTAGTACTAGTGTTGGTAGTGGTGGTAGTAGAAGACATGACCACAGTGTACCGAGGCCGGGTAGTGGTAGTAGTAGTACTAGTGTTGGTAGTAGTGGTAGTAGAGGACTGATGACCACAGTGTACCGAGGCCGGGTAGTGGTAGTAGTAGTACTAGTGTTGGTAGTGGTGGTAGTAGTAGACTGATGACCACAGTGTACCGAGGCCGGGCAGTGGTGGTAGTGGTGGTAGAACACTGATGACCACAGTGTACCGAGGCCGGGTAGTGGTAGTAGTAGTACTAGTCTTGGTAGTAGTGGTAGTAGAAGACTGATGACCACAGTGTACCGAGGCCGGGTAGTGGTAGTAGTAGTACTAGTCTTGGTAGTAGTGGTAGTAGAAGACTGATGACCACAGTGTACCGAGGCCGGGTAGTGGTAGTAGTGGTAGTAGTAGTACTAGTGTTGGAAGTGGTGGTAGTAGAAGACTGATGACCACAGTGTACCGAGGCCGGGTAGTGGTGGTAGAACACTGATGACCACAGTGTACCGAGGCCGGGTAGTGGTAGTAGTGGTAGTAGTAGTACTAGTGTTGGTAGTGGTGGTAGTAGAAGACTGATGACCACAGTGCACCGAGGCCGGGTAGTGGTAGTAGTGGTAGTAGTAGTAGTAGTGTTGGTAGTAGTGGTAGTAGAAGACTGATGACCACAGTGTACCGAGGCCGGGTAGTGGTAGTAGTGGTAGTAGTAGTACTAGTGTTGGTAGTAGTGGTAGTAGTAGACTGATGACCACAGTGTACCGAGGCCGGGTAGTGGTAGTAGTGGTAGTAGTAGTACTAGTGTTGGTAGTAGTGGTAGCAGTAGACTGATGACCACAGTGTACCGAGGCTGGGTAGTGGTAGTAGTGGTAGTAGTAGTACTAGTGTTGGTAGTAGTGGTAGTAGAGGACTGATGACCACAGTGTACCGAGGCCGGGTAGTGGTGGTAGAACACTGATGACCACAGTGTACCGAGGCCGGGTAGTGGTAGTAGTGGTAGTAGTAGTACTAGTGTTGGTAGTAGAGGACTGATGACCACAGTGTACCGAGGCCGGGTAGTGGTAGTAGTAGTACTAGTGTTGGTAGTAGTGGTAGTAGAAGAAGGATGACCACAGTGTACCGAGGCCGGGTAGTGGTAGTAGTGGTAGTAGTAGTACTAGTGTTGGTAGTAGTGGTAATAGTAGACTGATGACCACAGTGTACCGAGGCCGGGTAGTGGTAGTAGTGGTAGTAGTAGTACTAGTGTTGGTAGTAGTGGTAGTAGAGGACTGATGACCACAGTGTACCGAGGCTGGGTAGTAGTGGTAGTGGTGGTAGAACACTGATGACCACAGTGTACCGAGGCCGGATAGTGGTAGTGGTAGTAGTAGTACTAGTGTTGGTAGTAGTGGTAGTAGAGGACTGATGACCACAGTGTACCGAGGCCGGGTAGCGGTAGTAGTAGTACTAGTGTTGGTAGTGGTGGTAGTAGTAGACTGATGACCACAGAGTACCGAGGCCGGGTAGTGGTAGTAGTGGTAGTAGTAGTACTAGTGTTGGTAGTAGTGGTAGTAGAGGACTGATGACCACAGTGTACCGAGGCCGGGTAGTAGTGGTAGTGGTGGTAGTAGAAGACTGATGACCACAGTGTACCGAGGCCGGGTAGTAGTGGTAGTGGTGGTAGTAGAAGACTGATGACCACAGTGTACCGAGGCCGGGTAGTGGTAGTGGTGGTAGTAGAAGACTGATGACCACAGTGTACCGAGGCCGGGTAGTAGTGGTAGTGGTGGTAGTAGAAGACTGATGACCACAGTGTACCGAGGCCGGGTAGTGGTAGTGGTGGTAGAAGACTGATGACCACAGTGTACCGAGGCCGGGTAGTGGTAGTAGTGGTAGTACTAGTGTTGGTAGTAGTGGTAGTAGTAGTACTAGTGTTGGTAGTAGTGGTAGTAGAGGACTGATGACCACAGTGTACCGAGGCCGGGTAGTGGTAGTAGTGGTAGTAGTAGTACTAGTGTTGGTAGTAGTGGTAGTAGAGGACTGATGACCACAGTGTACCGAGGCCGGGTAGTAGTGGTAGTGGTGGTAGTAGAAGACTGATGACCACAGTGTACCGAGGCCGGGTAGTAGTGGTAGTGGTGGTAGTAGACGACTGATGACCACAGTGTACCGAGGCCGGGTAGTGGTAGTGGTGGTAGTAGAAGACTGATGACCACAGTGTACCGAGGCCGGGTAGTAGTGGTAGTGGTGGTAGTAGAAGACTGATGACCACAGTGTACCGAGGCCGGGTAGTGGTAGTGGTGGTAGTAGAAGACTGATGACCACAGTGTACCGAGGCCGGGTAGTGGTAGTAGTGGTAGTAGTAGTACTAGTGTTGGTAGTAGTGGTAGTAGAAGACTGATGACCACAGTGTACCGAGGCCGGGTAGTGGTAGTGGTGGTGGTAGACTGATGACCACAGTGTACCGAGGCCGGGTAGTGGTAGTGGTGGTAGTAGAAGACTGATGACCACAGTGTACCGAGGCCGGGTAGTGGTAGTGATGGTAGTAGAAGACTGATGACCACAGTGTACCGAGGCCGGGTAGTGGTAGTAGTGGTAGTAGAAGACTGATGACCACAGTGTACCGAGGCCGGGTAGTGGTAGTGGTGGTAGTAGAAGACTGATGACCACAGTGTACCGAGGCCGGGTAGTGGTAGTAGTGGTAGTAGAAGACTGATGACCACAGTGTACCGAGGCCGGGTAGTGGTAGTGGTGGTAGTAGAAGACTGATGACCACAGTGTACCGAGGCCGGGTATTGGTAGTGGTGGTAGTAGAAGACTGATGACCACAGTGTACCGAGGCCGGGTAGTGGTAGTGGTAGAAGACTGATGACCACAGTGTACCGAGGCCGGGTAGTGGTAGTGGTGGTAGACTGATGACCACAGTGTACCGAGGCCGGGTAGTGGTAGTAGTGGTAGTAGTAGTACTAGTGTTGGTAGTGGTGGTAGTAGAAGACTGATGACCACAGTGTACCGAGGCCGGGTAGTGGTAGTGGTGGTAGTAGAAGACTGATGACCACAGTGTACCGAGGCCGGGTAGTGGTAGTAGTGGTAGTAGAAGACTGATGACCACAGTGTACCGAGGCCGGGTAGTGGTAGTAGTGGTAGTAGAAGACTGATGACCACAGTGTACCGAGGCCGGGTAGTGGTGGTAGTAGAAGACTGATGACCACAGTGTACCGAGGCCGGGTAGTGGTAGTAGTGGTAGTAGAAGACTGATGACCACAGTGTACCGAGGCCGGGTAGTGGTAGTGGTGGTAGTAGAAGACTGATGACCACAGTGTACCGAGGCCGGGTAGTGGTAGTGGTGGTAGTAGAAGACTGATGACCACAGTGTACCGAGGCCGGGTAGTGGTAGTAGTGGTAGTAGAAGACTGATGACCACAGTGTACCGAGGCCGGGTAGTGGTAGTAGTGGTAGTAGAAGACTGATGACCACAGTGTACCGAGGCCGGGTAGTGGGTGGGTCACCTTAAACATAGTGAAGGAGAGCTGGGAAGTTCAAGTGCGATGTGGCCCATTGAAGGTCACACTCAAGTCACACTTAAGTGTCAGTGAGGGACGTTGAGGACATCCTGGTGTAGTCACCCCCCCCCCCTCACATTATTATGCTCCTACAGTTTTAACACCTGCCAATAACCAGTAATAATAATATTTATTTCCACAGGTACAACTTATACATACCATAGCTGACACCAATGACATACTGCTATATAGAAAGTCCCTTATTATGCTGAGCATTTCTCGCAAATTACGTCAATTTTTGTCCCCTGGATGTTACCCACACCAGTCCACTAACACCCAGGTACCTACTTACTGCTAGGTGAACATGGACAGCAGGTGTCTTAAGCAAATACCTGCTGTTTCCACCCGTGCCGAGCATCGAATCACGGACCTCAATGTGTCAGCTGAGTGCGCCACCAATCGAGCTATGGGGGTCAACGCCCCCGCGGCCGGGTCTATCAAAATACCAATATTTAAAAAATAATATAAACGGAATTTATATAATATATATATATATATATATATATATATATATATATATATTATAAATATATATATATATATATTATATATATATATATCTGCAAAAATATATATTGAATTGAGATGTTATTATGATTTGTAGTGTGTATAATTTGTATTATAATTAAAATTTGTTCCAATTTCTATAATGTGATGTGAAGAATTTGTTGCTTGAGATGTGGCGGATGCTGTCATCTGTGAAGGTCAGTGATGCTGTCATCTGTGAAGGTCAGTGATGCTGTCATCTGTGAAGGTCAGTGATGCTGTCATCTGTGAAGGTCAGTGATGCTGTCATCTGTGAAGGTCAGTGATGCTGTCATCTGTGAAGGTCAGTGATGCTGACATCTGTGAAGGTCAGTGATGCTGTCATCTGTGAAGGTCAGTGATGCTGTCATATGTGAAGGTCAGTGATGCTGTCATCTGTGAAGGTCAGTGATGCTGTCATCTGTGAAGGTCAGTGATGCTGTCATCTGTGAAGGTCAGTGATGCTGTCATCTGTGAAGGTCAGTGATGCTGTCATCTGTGAAGGTCAGTGATGCTGACATCTGTGAAGGTCAGTGATGCTGTCATCTGTGAAGGTCAGTGATGCTGTCATCTGTGAAGGTCAGTGATGCTGTCATCTGTGAAGGTCAGTGATGCTGTCATCTGTGAAGGTCAGTGATGCTGTCATCTGTGAAGGTCAGTGATGCTGTCATCTGTGAAGGTCAGTGATGCTGTCATCTGTGAAGGTCGGTGATGCTGTCATCTGTGAAGGTCAGTGATGCTGACATCTGTGAAGGTCAGTGATGCTGTCATCTGTGAAGGTCAGTGATGCTGACATCTGTGAAGGTCAGTGATGCTGTCATCTGTGAAGGTCAGTGATGCTGTCATCTGTGAAGGTCAGTGATGCTGTCATCTGTGAGGTCAGTGTTTGCTGTATCTGTGAAGGTCAGTGATTTGGCTGTTTTCATCTGTGAAGGTCAGTGATGCTGTCACCCTGTGAAGGTCAGTGATGCTGACATGCCCCCCAACCCCTCCTCTCTTTATCTACACTCCCTTCCCCTCTATCACCTCCTCCACTATCTAATCACCTTTCCCCTCTATCACCCTTCATCTCACTATCTACACCACCTTTCCCCTCTATCACCCTCCTTTCACAATCTTCACTCACCTTTCCCCCTCTATCAACCCTCCTCTTACTATCTACACTCACCCTTCCCCCTCTATCACCCTCCTCTCACTATCTACACTCACCCTTCCCCCTCTATCACCCTCCTCTCACTATCTACACTCACCCTTCCCCTCTATCACCCTCCTCTCACTATCTACACTCACCCTTCCCCCTCTATCACCCACCTCTCATTATCTACATCACCCTTCCCCTCTATAAACCCATCTCTCATTATCTACAACTCACCCTTCCCCCTCTTATCACCCCCTCTCATGTCTACACCACACAGCCTTGCTCCTCCCCCTCCTCCCTGATCTTTCACCTTAAAACTTCTACTGATTCTGCCTGCCCCTCACCCCTTCATATGACGTCTCACCTCTCCCAATGTCACCTAACTCCCCCCCACTGCCACTTGACCCCTCCTCAATGCCACCTGATCCCTCTCAATGTCACACTGACCCCCTCCCAATGCCGCCTGACCCTCCACAATGCCAACAAACCCCTCCCAATCCCACCAAACCCCTACCCAATGCCACCAAACCCCTCTAAATGCTTTCAAGCCCTTCTCAATGCCCCCAAACCCTTCCCAATGCCATCAAACCCCCTCCCAATGCCATCAACCTCCTCCCAATGCTACCTGATCCCTCCCAAGTGCCACCTAACCCCTCTCAATACAACCTGAGCCCTTTCAATGCCACCTCACCACTCCTGTAACAGCTTGTCCCTTTCACCTTGACCCACGACCCAGTCTCTTATCCTCAAACCATTTTCTATATTCCTCACCACTACCTCTATCATCTTATCTCTCACCTTCCCCCACCTTCCCTCAGTGAGGTTTATAAACTGATTAACTACAGTTAGTATCGTTCGTTGAGGAAAACCGAGTAGCGTTAAAAGTTTGAAATCGACCTGAAGAGGCATTCTTCTGGGTGTTATTCGCCTTACACCCGCTGTCCCTGTTCGTCTAGCGGTAAGTAGGTACCTGGGTGTTGTCACCTTACACCTGCTGTCCCTGTTCGTCTAGCGGTAAGTAGGTACCTGGGTGTTGTCACCTTACACCTGCTGTCCCTGTTCGTCTAGCGGTTAGTAGGTACCGGGGTGTTGTCACCAAACCCCTGCTGTCCCTTCGCTAGGGGAAATAGGTAAGGGTGTTGTACCTTACCCCTGCTGCCCGTTGTTAGCGGTAAGTGGTCCGGGGTTTTTGTACCTTACACCTGCGCCAAAACAACAGGTAGTGGGTACCGGGGTTTTGCCCCTTAAACCTGCGCCACTATTCCCTAGGGGTTAGGAAAATGGGGTTTTGCCCTTAACCCTCTCCCCCCTATTCCCCTAGAGGTGAAGGTACCTGGGGGGTTGTACCTTACCCCCGCCTGTACTATCCCCTGCGGGTTTGTGGTACCTGGGGTTGTCCCCTTTTCACCTGCTTCACTTTTCACCTACAGGTGTAGGTACCTGGGTTTTTGTCACCTTACACCTGCGTCACTTTTCCCCAGCGGTAGAGGCCTGGGTGTTGTCCCCTTTAACCGCTGTCACTTTTCCCCTACGGGTAGTGGGTACCTGGGTGTTGTACCTTACACTGCTTAAATTTTTTCATAGCAGGTAGTAGGTACCTGGGTTTTGTCCCTTTTACCCCTCTGTACTTTCACCTAGCAGGTGTAAGTCCCCTGGGTGTTCCTTACACCTGCTGTCATTTCCCCTAGGGGGTAGTAGGACCTGGGTGTTGTCATTTTTACACCTTTTTCCTATTCCCCCAGCAGGTAGTGGTCCCTGGGTGTTGTCCCCTTAACCTCGTCACATTCCCCTGCAGGTGTAGCCCTGGGTTTGTCCCTTACCCCTGTGTCACTATTAACCTAGGGTAGTAGGTACCTGGGGGTTGTACCTTACACCTGCTGTCACTATTCCCTAGCGGTAGAGGTACCGGGGGTGTTGTCACCTTTACCCCTGCGGGCCATATTCACCTAGCGGTAGTAGGTACCTGGGTGTTGTCACCTTACCCTGCTGCCCACTTTTCACCTACAGGTAGTGGCCCCGGGGTGTCACCGAGTGGGGTGGATGGTACCCTGGGAGTGGTAGTTAAGGCAGTAAGGTGGAACTCAAACGGTGTAGTTAAGGCGAAAGGTGGAACTAGATCAGGGGCTGTAGAAAGGGGCAAAAGGTAAAACTAGAGTCACGGCTGTATTAAGGCAGAAGGGGAACTAGAGTTTGGCTGTAGTTAAGGCGAAAAGGGGGAACTAGGGTCACGGGGTAGTTAAGGCAGAAAGGGGGAACTACGAGTCATGTGTGTTAAGGCAGTAAGGTAGGACTACGGCATGGCTGTGTTGGCAGTAAGGAAGGACTACGAGCACGGCTTGTAGTTAAGGCAGTGGGTAAACACGGTCATGGCGTAGTTAAGGCATAAGGTGAATAGAGTAGGGCGTATTAAGGCAGTAAGGTAGAACCGGTCAGGTTTTTAAAGGAGTAAGGAGGATACGAGTCATGGCTGTGTTAAGGCAGAAAGGTAGGACTACAGTCAGGGCTGTAGTTAAGGCAGTAAGGGGGAACTACGAGTCAGGGCTGTAGTTAAAGGCAGTAAGGTGGGACTACGAGAATGGCTGAGTTAAGGCAGTAAGGTGGAATACGAGTCTGGCTGAGTTAAGGCAGTAAGGTAGGCACGGTCAGGCTGTATTTAAAGGCAGTAAGGTGGAACACGAGTCATGGCTGTATTTAAGGCAGAAGGTAAACTACGAGTCAGGCTGTATTTAAAGGCATAAGGGTGGAACTACGGTCCGGGCTGTTTTAAGGCAGTAGGTGGATAGGGAGTCATGGCGTAGAAAGGCAAAAGGTAGGACTACGAGTCAGGGGTGTAGTTAAGGGCGTAAGGTAGAACTGGTATGGCTGTAGTTAAGGCAGTAAGGAGGACTAGAGTCGGGCTGTGTTAAGGCAGTAAGGTGGCACGGGGTCACGGCGTATTAAGGCAGTAAGGGGAACTACGAGTCAGGGGCTGTAGTTAAGGAGAAAGGTTAGAACTCATAGGGCGTATTTTAAAGGCGTGGGGGAAAAAACTAGATCTGGTGTTTTTAAGGCGTAAGGGTAGGATACGAGTCGGGCTGTAGTTAAGGCTAGGTGGGGATAGGGTAGGGCGATTTTTAAGGCAGTAGGTGGAACTACGAGTCCGGCTGTAGTTAAGGCGTAAGGTAGAACTACGAGCAGGCTGTTTTAAGGCTTTTAAGGTAGGACACGATCAGGGCTTGGGAAAGGGCAGAAGGGTAGGACTACGGTCATGGTGTATTTAAAGCAGAAAGGGTGGAATTTTACGAGTCATGGCTGTTTTAAGGCAGAAAAGGTGGGGAACTAGAGTCCGGCGTAGTTAGGCAGAAGGTAGAACTAAGTAGGCTTGTTAAAGGCGTAGGTAGAACTACGATACGGCTGTGTTAAGGCGTAAGGGGGAACACGGCAGGCTGTAGTTAAGGCAGTAGGTAGGACTACGAGCTGGCTGTATTTAAAGGCAAAGGGGTAGGAACCGGTCATGGTGTATTTAAAGGCAGAAAAGGTGGACTACAGTCAGGCTTTTTTTTTTTGGGCAGTAAGGTGGAACTAAGTCATGCTGTGTTAGGGCCCGAAAGGTGGAAACGATCATGCTTAGTTTAAGGCATTTAAGGGGGAATCGAGCTTGCTGTATTAAAGGCAAAGGTAGAATCGAGCACGGTGTAGTTAAGGCTAGGGGAACTCGAGTCATAGTGTATTTAAAGGGCCCCAGAAGGTGAACTACGGTCTAGCTGTATTTAGGCAGTAAGGTAGAACTACAGTACGGCGTAGTTAAGGCAGTATGGTAAAACTACGAGTCAGGCTGTTTTAAAAGGCAGTAAGGTGGAAACTACGAGTCATAGCTGTATTTTAAGGGGCAGTAAGGTGGAAACTACGAGTCATAGCTGTTTTAAAGGCAGTAAGGTGGACTAGAGTCAGGGCTTAGTTAAGGCGAAAAGGGGGAACACAGTTGGCTGTTTAAGGCAGAAAAGGTAGAATACGATCCTGGCTGGTTTTTTCAGTAAGGTAAAATCGAGCCCTGGCTGTATTTAAGGCTTTAAAGGTAAACTAGGTCTTGGCTGTAGTTAAGGCGTAAGGTAAAATACGAGTCAGGCTGTGTTAAGGCAGAAAGGGTAAAATCAGTCAGGGCTGTAGTTAAGGCAGTAAGGTAGAATAGAGTCAGGGGCTGTTTTAAAAGGCAGTAGGGAAAGAACACGAGTCATGGCTGTAGTTAAGGCGTAAGGTAAAACACGGTCAGGGGCTGTAGTTGGCAGAAGGGGAACCGAGTCCTGGTGTGTTTAAGGAAAGAAGGGTGAACTACGACAATGGCTGTGTTAAGGCGTAAGGGGGAAACTACGGTCCTGGTGTATTTAAAAGGCGTAAGGTAAACACGGTCCGGCTGTATTAAGGCAGTAAGGAAAAACTACGATCCGGGCTGTATTTAAAGGGCAGAAGGTAGAATACGATATGGCTGTTTTAAAGGCGTAAGGTAGAATACAGTCATGGCTGTAGTTAAGGCAGTAAGGTAGAACTACGAGTCATGGCTGTAGTTAAGGCAGAAAAGGTAGAACTACGAGTCATGGCTGTGTTAGGCAGTAAGGTAGAACTAGAGTCACGGCTGTAGTTAAGGCAGTAAGGAAAAACTACGAGTCTGGCTGTAGTTAAGGCAGTAAGGTAGAACTACGAGTCAGGGCTGTATTTAAAGGCAAAGGTAGAATACAGTCATGGCTGTGTTAAGGAGTAAGGTAGAACTCGAGTCATGGCTGTAGTTAAGGCATAAGGTAGAACACGAGCACGGTGTAGTTAAGGCAGTAAGGTAGAAAACTACGGTCTGCTGTATTTAAAAGGCAGTAGGTAGAATTTGATCTGGCGTAGTTAAGGAGTAAGGTAGAACTACGATCAGGCTTAGTTGGCGAAAGGGTAAAAACCGAGTCAGGGCTGTAGTTAAGGGCAGTAAGGTAAAATTCGAGTCAGGGCTGTAGTTAAGGGCGAAAGGTAGCTAGAGTCCTGGCTGTAGAAAAAGGCAGAAAAGGTAGTACGGTCATGGCGTAAGTTAAGGCGTAAGGTAGAACTCGAGTCATGGCTGAGTTAAGGCAGAAAGGTAGAACTACGAGTCATGGCTGTATTTAAAGGGCAGTAAGGTAGAACTACGAGTCGGCTGTGTTAAGGCAGTAGGTGAACTACGAGTCATGGTTTGGTTAAGGCAGTAAGGTGAACACAGTCATGGTGTATTTAAAAGGCGAAAGGGTGAACTACGAGTCATGGCTGTGTTAGGCAGTAAGGGAAACTACGAGCGGCGTATTTAAAGGGCAGTAAGGTAGAACTACGAGTCTGGCTGTATTTTTGGCAGAAGGTAGAACACGGGTCCGGGTGTGTTAAGGAGTAAGGTGGAAAACGAGTCTGGTGAGTTAAAGGCAGAAAGGTGGATCGAGCCCTGGGTATTTAAAGGCAGAAGGGGGAAAAAACAGAGCCCTGGCTGTAGTTAAGGCAGTAAGGAGAAACGATCTGGCGTAGTTAAGGCAGAAAGGGTAAACTAGAGTCCGGGCTTATTAAGGCCGAAAGGGGAAACTACGGTCATGGCTGTATTAAAGGCAGTAAGGAGAACTAGAGTTGGGTATTTAAGGGTAAGGTAAAAACTCGAGTCCGGCGTGTTAAGGCAAGAAAGGGTAAAACTACGAGTCCGGGCTTTTTTAAGGCAGTAGGTAAAATACGAGCCTGGCGTGTTAAGCAGTAAGGTAAAACTCGATCATGGCTGTATTTAAAGGCAGTAAGGTAGAATACGAGTCCGGCTGTGTTAAGGCAGAAAAGGTAGAACTCGAGTCCTGGGTAGTTAAGGCAAAACTAAAAGAATCAGGATAAGACTGTCCCACCATCTGAGGTAGGACACCCATTTTAACAGTCGATACAATATGTCCCTTTACAGTATGACCAAAGAAAAAAATTGAAAAGTACACGAATAACGTTTCCCTGAAAAGAAAAAGGGCTGGTCCACACACTTATTTTTCCTATCAATTAACACTAGGATACTGCAGATATTTTCATTTTGTCTGGCCCAAAACCCTGCAAAAATGTTTGGTCCAGAAGTTCAGGGGCGTCCACGTAAGTAAGGGATTAGATAAGTTTCGTTGGTTTTTTAACCCCGGGGGTTAGCCCCCCAGGATAACCCAAAAGAAAGTCAGGCGTCCGAGACTGCAAAATTTTTTCCAGGGGCCCTTAATCTTGTCCCCCGGGTGCCCCCACCCAGTGACTAACCCCCAGGTACCTATTTGCTGCTAGGTGAACAGGACAACAGGTGAAAGGAAAGTGTCGAAATGTTTCCACCCCCCGGGGGAACGAACCGGGCCCCCCGTGTGTAAAGCGGGGTTTAGCCACCGGGCCCCGGGGCCCTGGGGGCCTGGATCTAAGTCCTTCGATTTTTTTGGGTTTACCTAGGTAATCTACACTATGCTGCTACGTCTATTAACCAGGGCGAAGCAACCACCCCTGCACAAAAAGTACTTTTAAACCCTGACAGAACAACCACTCCCTGGCTCTAAAGTACATTAACATGACAAAAATAACCACTCCCTGGATCAATAAAGTATTTTAAACCCCGACAAAACAACCACTCCCGGCATAATAAATTACTTTTAAAACCATGGAAAAAAGCAAACCCACTCCCGGCCCCAAAAAAACGTACTTTAACCATGGCAGAAGCAACCACTCCCTGGCATCAATAAACGTACTTTTAACCATGGCAAAAGAAACCCCTCCCGGATCAAAAAACTCATTAACCAGGCAAAGCAACCACTCCTGGCTTCAATAAACGTTTTTAACCATGACAGATGCAACCAATCACTGGCATCAATAAAGTTCTATTAACCATGACGGAAGCAACACTCCCTGGCATCAATAAACGTACTATTACCATGACAGAAGCAAACCACTCTGGCATCTTTAAACGTACTATTAACCATGGCACAGAAGAAACCACTCCCTGGCATCAATCAACGTAATATTTACCTGGCAGAAGAACAATCCCTGGCATCTATAAACGTACCTATTATCCATGGCAGAGCAACCACTCCCTGGCATCAAACTAAACGTTAAACTTTTTAAATTAACCATGACAGAAGCAACCACTCCCTGGGCATCAATAAACGTTCTTTAACCATGACTGAAGACACCACTCCCTGGCATCAATAAACGTACTATTAACATGACAGAAGAACCACTCGCCTGGCATCAATAAAAAGTACTATTACAACCATGACAGAAGCACCCACTCCCTGGCATCAATATACGTACTATTAACCATGACAGAAGCAACACTCCCTGGCATCAAATAAAACGTACTATGAACCATGACAGAAGCAACCACTCCCTGGCACATCAATATAAACGTATATTAACCTTGCAGAAGCAACCACTACCCTGGCATCATAAAAGTACTTTTATACACATTGACTAGAAGCAACCACTCATGGCATCAATATATCGTACTATGAACATGACTGGGAAGCACCACTCCCTGGCATAATAACGTACTATTAACCAGTCAGAAGAACCACTCCCTGGCATCAATAAACGTACTGTTATCCATGACTGAGCATCCACTCCCTGGGCATCGATTAAACGGTACTATTAACATGACAGAAGCAAACAACTCCCTGGCATCAATAAAAGTACTTTTTACTTTGACAGAAGCACACTCCCTGGCATCTATAAACGTACTTTAACCATGACAGAAGCAACCATCCCGGGCTTACCGTGCAGGATTCTGGTCTAGGTGCTGACGCTTATTTTTCCAGCTGTGATGCTCTACTTGAATGCCTCAAGCGTATCACGACTCTCCACACTCATCACGCGGTCTGTAACCAACACCAGCACACAACTGGTTCCAACTTATAGGATCCCTAACATGACAGATTACCATCGTTTCCACGGTCACACATCACGACAGGGCATAGTGTTATTAATCGAACAATGTGCTAGGACTAATGGGTTTCCAACGGTCTCCCCATCACGACAGGCTCCTAGTGTCTAATCGACATGTGCCTAGGACAAATGGTAACTAACACCTCTCACAATCACTAAACTGCATACATAACTATTACCACAATTACACATTGGCCCTTCCCCCCACCCCCACACACCTCAGGAACAGCACAAGTCATCTAACAATGGAGAAGACGTTAAGTAATAATTAATTTATATATCAGGGACATGCAAGTAAGATGTACATCTCATCATTACAGTGTTTCCTCCTCCCTTCTTCATCTCTTTTATCGTCATTCCTTATTCTCCACTCCTTGTCATTTCCCAAAAACGCACATTACGTGTGTGTGTTTCAGGTGTGATATTGTGGTTATCGAGGTAGGAGAATAGAAGTTAGTTCATGTATAGGCAGGGATGTAGCCTAGCTGTCAGGATGGTTGTTGTCTACTGACTACAGGATGGTAACCTCCACCAGGAGATGGTGGTTGCTCTACTGACCTAAGGATGGTAGTACCTCCCACCAGGATGGTGGTTGTCTAACTGACCTACGGATTGTTTAGTACCTCCACCAGGATGGTGGTTGTCTACTGACCTACAGGATGGTAGTACCTCCACCAGGTATGGTGGCTTGTCTACTGACCTTAAGGATGCGAGTACCTCACCAGGAAGGTGGTTGTCTAACTGAAGCTACAGGATGGTAGTCACCTCCACCAGTATGGTTGGTTGTCTTTGACCTATAGGATTGGTTGTTCCTCCACAGGATGATGGTTGTCTTACTGACTACAGGATGGTAGTACCTCCACCAGGATGATGGTTTGTTCCTGACCTTACAGGTTATGGTGTTCCTACACAGGATGGTGGTTGTCTACTGACCTACAGAGATGGTAGTACTCCACCAGGTTGTTGGTTGTCTACTGTGACCCTACAGGATGTTAGTACCTCCACCAGGATGGTGGTTGTTACTGACCTACAGGTTAGGTAGTTTTACCTCCAACAGGATGATTGTTGTCTACTGACTTACAGGATGGTAGTACCTCCAACAGGATGGTGGTTGTATACTGACCCACGGATGGTGTATCCTCCACCAGGGATGGTGGTTGTATACTGACCTACAGGATGGTTAGTACCTCCACCAGGAATGGTGGTTGTCTACTGACCTAATCGGATGGGCAGTACCTCCACCAGGATGGCTGGTTGTCTACTGACTTCCAGGGTATGGTGTACCTCACCAGAATGGTTGTTGTATACTGACCTACAGGAGGTTCAGTACCGCACCTGGATGGTGGTTTGTCTACTGACCTAAGGATGGTAGTTACCTCCACCAGGATGGTGGTTTGTCTACTGACCTACAGGAATGGTAGTTACCTCCACAGGATGGTGGTTGTCTTACTGATTACAGGATGGTAGTACCTCCCAAGGATGATGGTTGTCTATGTCTTACAGGATAGGTAGTTACCTCCACATAGGATGGTGTTGTTAAATGACATACAGGATTGCAGTTCTCCCAAGGATGGTGGTTGCTCTTTGACCTACAGGATGGTAGTACCCTCACCAGAATGGTTGTTGTCTACTGACCTACAAGGTTGGGTAGTACCTCCTCCAGGATGGGTTGTTCGATCTACTGACCTACAGGAGATTGGTAGTACATCCACCAGGAAGGGTGGTTGTCTACTGACTCTACAGGATGGTAAGTACATCCACCAGGATGGGGTTGTCTACTGACCTACAGCGCCTCGTGGTAGTACCTCCACAGGATGAATGGTTGTCTACTGACCTAAGGATGGTCATAGTACATCCACAGGGATGGTGGTTTGTTTCTGACCTACAGGATGGTAGTACCTCCACCAGATGGTGGTTGTCTTCTTGTCCTACAGTCAGTCAATGCGCCCGCAACTGTGCCAGCCAAGGCAGTCAATGAATGTGTAATATATTTATATTATATATATATATATAATTTATAAATATATTTATATTATATATTTATATAATATATATATTTCCATGTATGTTTACCCGTCAGTCAAGATAAGTAGACATTACGTTGGTTATGTTTTCTCTGCGCGGAAACTGGCTTAAAAGGGATCACTACAAGGTTAATAACTCACACAGCACTCAATTATATTCCAGTGAGGCGGAAGCAGATTTAACAACACACTCTATCATCACAAGCACAAGGCACACCACACACCCTGCATGATGCCTCCTCACCCACTTTCTTGCTTCTGCCGGCCTACTGTAATAGCTGAACTGTGACTACGATGGTTAACTAGGCTACGTACCATTGGTTGTGTATGCATATGATACATGGGAGTGAAGTGTCTTAAGTATGTGTAAATAAACGAACTTTAGATGGGGTTGATATGACTATAATGGATGTTTATCGTACAAGATTTTACTATCTTTACAAAGAGATATATGACATTTATTATCTCCAAACAAGGGAGACAAATCTCCAGTAATAATTATTGATGTATATCTCTCCTTCATGACGACTAAACACACACACACAGCTGGGGAGAGGAGCTAGCGTGAGAGAAAGTGATTACATAGTGGAAAACCTTCACTCTGGATGGTCCCAAGGTGGAATAAGCATTGATGTATAAACCCACCACAGTAAACAGCTGGAGGCCAAGGCTAGTGTATACGTCGCAGAGATTTGGATCGATGGTTGGAACACACTGGCTAGAAAGTGGCCTGATAGAGCTCCTGCATGCTGGGCAAAGCTCCTGATATTCGGGTTGACTTTAAACTCAAGGAGATCGATTGGTCGAGATCAACTTGGACCCAAATGGGGGTCAAGGGATACATGGTATAGGGCTAAGATGATGGAGGTACGGTTACTGGTGAACTTCATGTACCAACCACGTAAGGGAACATACAAGAGGAGTGGAGAGGATGAACCAGCATGGGGAGCGACTTAGTATTCACCTTCAGTTGTGCAGATATCGAGGACATCACTTATGCAAAGACCCTTGGGGCCGCAGTGACATGTGGTTTTAAGCTTCGAATACCACATGTAGAGTTACAAGTGGAGGGAGAGTGCAGCAGGAAGGCCATGTGACGAAGAATGAAAAGCCCAAAATACAAGAAAGGGGGACTACAAGGAATGAGGGAACTAACCTGAACGTGCTGGTTCAGTGGGACAGAGAACTGGCAGGATGCCAGTTAATGAGATGATGGAATATGTAACGCAACAAAATGCAAGGAGCTGAGGCAAAGAGGTTTGTACCCCATAGGGTAACAAGAGTAATGAAAAAAAGCAAGGTTGAGCCCCATGGTTTACCCAAAGGTTGCAGGGAGGCAAAAAACCAAGTGTGCTAGGGATTGGAAGAAATATAGAAGAAAGGCAAAGGACCCAGGAGAATAAGGAGACAGTCGTAGAGCCTGAAACGAATATGCACAGTTAAGAAGGGAGGCCAAAGACATATGATATGACATAGCAGCGAGCCAAAATCTGACCCGGGAGAAAAACTGTTGTATACGCCAATCAGGAGGAAACAACAGTCAAGGACCAGTGTAATAAGGTAAGGGAAGGAGGTGGGCGACGGACATCAGGAAATGACCGTGAATTGAAGTATGTGAGATACTCAAACAGAGATTCAATGAAGTGTTCACAGAGGAGACCAGGAAGGGACTCCAGAAAGACGGAGTGGTCGGGGCACCACACAATTTGCTGGACACAGTGCACACAAAACGAGGAAGAAGTGAAGAGGCTTCTGAAGTGAGCTAGTACTCAAAGGCAATGGGGCCAGATAACATCTTCCCCATGGGTATGAGAGAGGGACAGAGGCAGCTATGTGTACCCTCTAACAACAATATTCAATACATTATCGAATACAGGGAAGATTGCCTGAGGATGGAGACAGCAAATGTTAGTCAAGATCTTTTAACAAAAAGGGGACAGACATGAAGCATTAAACTACAGAACCCGTGTCACTGTCTTGTATAGTATGCAAAATCATGGAGGAAGATTATCAGGAGAAGAGTGGTGGAACACCTAGAAAGGAATGATCTCATCACAGCAGCCAGCATGGTTTCAGGGACGGGTAAATCCTCGTGTCACAAACCTCTGGAGTTCTATGACTGGTGACAGCAGTGAAGACAAGAGAGGAGGGAGTGGCGTGGATTGCATTTTCTTGGACGGCAAGAAGGCGTTTGACACAGTTCCACACAAGAGATTGGTGCAAAAACTGGAGGACCAAGCAGGGATAAAAGAGGAAGGCACTTCATATGGCATAAGGGAATTACTTGTCATGGATGAAAGCAGCGAGTACTTGGTACGCTGGCGACTGGTGTCAGAGTGGGCACCTAGTGACCAGCTCGGAGGCGGTCCGCCAGGCGGTCATGTCCTGGACCAGTGCTCGTTTCTGGTATTTGTGAACGACATTGACGGAAGGATAGACTCTGAGGTGGACCCTGTTTGCCTAGGATGACGTGAAGTTGATGAGAAGAATACACTCGTTTCGAAGACCAGGCAGAACTACAAAAGGGATCGGACAGGCTGCAGACCTGCGTCATGGCATATTGGCCTCCTGGGAGTTCAAATCCCACAAGTGGCAAAGTTCATGAAGATTGGGTGATGGGCAAACGAAGGCCGCAGACGGATTACAGTATAGGGGTGTCAGAGACTACAACCTCACTCAAGAAGAAGATTCTTGGGATGGAGGTATAACACCAGGCACATCTCTGAAGCGCACATCATACCAATTAACTGTCTGCCAGCATTATGGGCGCCTAGCAAAACCTTCAGAACAGCCATTCCGACATTTTAATAAGGAACGTCAAGGACCTGCTACATCGTATACGTTAGGGCCTTATGGAGTATGCGGCACACAGTTTGGAACCACACCTAGCAAGCACGTAAAGACACTAGAGAAAGTGCAAAGGTTGCACAAGACTAGTCCCAGAGCTAAGAGGTATGTCACTACGAGGAGAGGTTAAGGGAAATCAACCTGACGACACTTCAGGAGGACAGGATAATAGAGATAGGGGGGGGACATGATAACGACATACAAATCTGAGAAGGATTTGACAAGGTGGACAAGACAGGTATGTTCCAGAGATTGGACACAGTAACAAGGGGACACAGTCAGTTTGGATAGCTGAAGACACATGATGAAATCACAGGGATGTTAGGAAGTATTCTTCACGCCACGAGTGTCAGTAAGTGGAATAGTTTGGGAAAGCGCGTAGTGGAGGCAGGATCCATAACATAGCGTTAAGCATGAGGTATGATAATGCTCACGCTCAGGGATGAGTGACCTAGTATGCGATCAGTGAAGAGGCGGGTGGCCAGGAGCTCGGACTCGAACCCCCGCAACCTCAACTAGGTGAAGTACAACCTCAACTAGGTGAAGTACACACACACACAGGGCTGCAGACCTGGTCAGCAATTTGGCTCCTGGTGTTCAATCCCACCAAATGCAAAAGTCATGATGTTTGGGGAGGGCAAGAAGACGCAGACGGAGTACAAAGTTTCAGTCTAGGGGCCAGAGGACTAACATACCTCACTCAAGGAAAAAGATCTTGGGGTGAATATAACACCAGGCACATCTCCTGTAAGCGCACACAACCAAATAACTGCTGCAGCATATGGGGCGCCTAGCAAACTCAGAACTGCATTCCGACATCTTATAGGAATGCTTTAGGCCTGTAAACCGTGTACGTTAGGCCCCATATTGGATGTAGATCGCACCTGTTTGGAAACACACCTAAGCCAATGCTTGTAAAGAAACTAGATGTAAGTGCACAAGTGTTGCAACAAGACTAGTCTCAGAGCTAAGTGGCTATGTCCTACGAGGAGAGGGTCTAAGGAAATCGAGATCCTGATGACACTGGAGGACCAGGAGAGATTGGGGTGATATGATAACGACATACAATATACGTGAGAGGAATTGACAGGTGGACAAATACAGGATGTTCCAGAGATGGACACAGTAAACACAGGGGACACAGTTTGGAAGTTGAAGACACAGACGAATCACAGGGATGTTAGGAAGTATTTCTTTCAGCCACAGAGTTGTAGGAAGTGGAATTGTTTAAGTAGCGATGTTGTGGATGGGAGAAATCCGATCATAGCTTAAGCAGAGATGTATGATAAAAGTCCTCTCGGTTCAGGGAGAGTGATCTAGTAGCGACCATTAGAGGCGGAAAAGCCAGGAGCTTGGACTCGAACCCTGCAACTCAAACAAGCGTGAGTACAATAGTGAGTACCCACCACAAGTTGCCCCACCCCCATAAGAACCATTTTTCTCGATCTGCTGATGAGGGCTCAGTGGTGTGGCCGCTGGATAACACCGAACATCGTTTATCTCTGAGTTTTCACCTCCCTCTCAAGTCTGATACGATAGGCCCAATACCTCCCCGCCTCCCGCGCCCGCCGTGTATACTGTTACACCTGAAACAACACACCCGAAGAGTGGATAATGCACTGGTGTGTCCGACTATTGGGTTGTTATAGTGTGTTACGGTGTAAAGATGGTTAATTTAATGGGGTGTGGTAAGTCATTGGAAGGCCTAGGGTCAGAGACCAAAAGCTCCAGCTGTGGAGTCATCATAATTGACTAAGGTACACGCGTCAGCAAACACTTGCCCTATTTCCTGTACAAAACGCTACCTAACTTAACCTAGCTTAAAATGATGTTTCAGGTCTGCTAACGGTAATCTCTGCCTACCTGGCGCCATCACGAAGCCAGTGTGGACGGCTACTCTCAGCATCACGATAATGAAACTCACTACTATACAAGACTGCCATTAATGATAAATGGCATTGGATGGAATCAGAAACAAGTGAAACCTCGTTTCATTATTGTGTAAACGCTTCGCCACACAGTTGCTTGCCTCAGTCCCATTTAATAGAGGAATGGTGTAGATCAGAAGGGGGTAGATCAGGTCCCTCAACATGGAGCCGATGTGTCCGGTTAGTCAACACGCGGACTGATTCCTCAAACTCCAATATCTTCACCATTCTTTGTGCTGGACTGGATTAAAGCGACTGTGTGGCGAACGATTTCCACAATTATAGATTACCCAAGTATTCAGTATCTTATCGGTTTTTGAACCTTTATCCACATGTACAGGAAAGTAGTGGTGGGTGGGAAGAGCAGTGGTGGCGGCACGGACTGGTTAACGTAGTGAACTCCACCCCGTGATTCTATACCTCACCTGTGAACATATTGGGGTATCTATTTTGTAGAGTTTCTGCCATGCATTAACTTTATCATTCATGGTTTTCAGTCCCTCAGTCTTGGAGTGGTAACCCCCCCCACCCGTAGTCTTAAGTGTACTCTCTTTCTAATTTCTTCACAATTTAGTTGAATAAGACCACTGGAAGGGCGTAACGTCTACAAATAAAGGATACCAGTTCGTTTACACTGTGTCTGATGCTTTAGCTTTATGGGTATTAATATACATTTCATATACACTAACCCACCTGCCTCATCACCCACACCACACGTTTACTGTATATCTAACCAGGCAACGATCCACCCCACACGGTGGTCCTTGTTTGTGATAACCATGTTAGTGGTGTGGCGGCAGAGCTGAGATGCAGCAATCAGGACGGTTTTGTGCTGTGTTAGTATTCTGTCCTTTTACAACACTAAATAAGCAGATGAACCAGACATGTTTATCACTTTGTGTCGTCTTAATGACTTGAACGTATCCGCCGGAGCAGTAGGCTTTTCGTTAGAATTAATATTACTCCCTTAATGTCTCTTGTACTGGCTTGAGAAGTCTGCATACGCAGGCGAATCCGTCTTCACTCCAATGAGGATATCAGAAGTGTTTCATGTTATTCATCAGAGAACTAGTGTCTTATAAATTTACTGTGCGTTAAGAATGCTGTAAAATTAAGAACACGATGGAAATCGCAACACAAATGCAATGTGATATCGCATTTACACGGCATGTGTGTCTGGTATTCTCCGCAGCTATTAGCGGGAGGAGCTAACACTAAGGATTGCTAGTTGTAATTATAACATAATTTTTTAAGTGGTGGGGGGTTAGACAGGAAAGGCTCGTCCGCAAATCACCAAATGCTCCAGCATGTGCGGTCATCATATGACTAAGACCCGCGTCAGGAAACACTGGTCCTGTTCCCGACAAACCTAACCTAAACTCAACTACTCCTGACAATCCTAGATGAGAGAGCTCACGGCGTACATGTTCCTTACTCGTATACTCAAACCTAAACTGTGGTGAAGTCATAAAAACACAAAGCCTGTTTAAGGAGAGGAGAGAGAGAATAAGAATCTGAAAAAACGGAAAAGGAAACTAGTCAGTTGAGGGCTACAGGGACCTGTTACTTACTGGAGTTGAGGAGGTTACAGGGACCTGCTACCTCCTGGAGTCTGATGAGGCTACAGGGAAACCCTGCTACCCTCTCCTGGAGTTCTGTTATGTGGCTACAGGGACCTGCTACCTTCTGGAGTCTGATGAGGGATATCAGGGCCTGTTACATTCCTGGAGTCTGATGGAGGCCACAGGGAACGCTACCTTCCTTGGAGTCTGATGAGGGCTACAGGGAAATTGCTACCTTCCTGGGTCTGATGCCCCCTTTAAGGCTATCTCAGGCGAGACCTGCCTACCTTCATGGAGTCTGATGAAGGCTACAGGGACCTGCTACCTTCCTGGAGTCTGATTGAGGCTACAGGGACCTGAATACCTTCCTGGAGTCTGATTGAGGGCTACGGGAACTGCTTACTTTCCTGGAGTTGATGAGGTACAGGGACTGCTAAACATTCCTGGAGGTCTGATGAGGCCTACAGGACCTTGCTACCTTCCTGGAGTCTGATGAGGTACAGGGACCTGTTACCTTCCTGGAGTCTGATGAGGCTACAGGGGACCTGCTACCTTACTGGAGTCTGATGAGGCTACAGGGGACCTGCTACCTTCATGGAGTCTGATGAGGCTTCAGGGACCATGCTACCTTCCTGGAGTTACTGGAGGGTAACCAGGCAATGTCAACGCCCCAGTGGCCCAGTCAACGGACCCAGGCCTAACAGAGTTGGTCAGGGCCTGAATCAACTAGACTGTTATGAGGATGCACGTAGTCCAAGCGTACCAACAACAGCCCGGTTTGATCCGGCACTGGCTTTAGGTATCTGTCCTGCTCCCTCTTGAAGACATAACAGGGGTGTACTGGTAATTCTTCCTATGGTGGTGGGAGGCATTGAAGTCTTTAGGCCACGTGACACTTACTGTGTTTTTCTTTAGTGTAACCAGGGGCGCCCAACTATTTTTCTTTGGGTTGTATGTTTGCATCGCATTCCCAGTCTTCTTGCCTTTCGTAGGGAGTGATTTCTGTGTGCAGATTAGGGACCGTCCTCAAGATTTTGCCAGTAGCAAGTATTATGTTGTTATTCCGTCTCGTCTGCGCTCCATGAGTACAAGTCACGTTACTTCCAGGGTAGTTGCCCATAGTTTAGGTGTTGTGATGGACTATATACATGCAAGTAAAAAGTTCTAAGTACATTCCTTTAGATCTGCAATTTCACCTGCCTTGGAATGGGGAGGTTAAAGTACAGCAATATTTCCAGGCTAGAATAATGATTTAAAGAATGGATCATCATTTGGCTTCGCATCTATGTCTGAATGTTCTCATTATCCATCCTATCAGTTTCGCCTCGCAGATGTCGATAGTGGCATTGTTGTGATCCTTGAAGGTGAGAAGGATCCTCTGACATTAACACTCCCAGGTCCTTCACATTACTCTTCCTTCTTTTGTGTGATCTGAGTTTGTAGTATAATCAGTTCTTGTTATTATTTCTTCCAGGTTTTCCAATAAAGGAAAGTAGTGGAATTTGTCTTCACGAAGATCATATTATTCTCTGTTTCCCATGTAATACTTGAGTTTTTATCTTCTTGGAGATTAACAGTCCTCAACTTGGAGGACACTCTCTGCTTGATTCACTGTATCGATTGCAAAGTTGATACATAAGCCAGGGAAAACTGAGTAGTCAGATTGGATCTTTGGATCAATCTGACTACCAGTTAAGGTGGATACAGTGCTTAGTCTAGGTTAGATTATGGGAAGTATTTCTTTCATAAACAGAGCTAGAAGACAGTATAAAAATACCGACTAACGATGTATATACAGACACTGATACAGTCATAATGCGCTTAGAGCGACTATCCTCTATGTTCGCCCACCACCCCCACAGTCACACAGTGGGTTTTATCAAGTTACAAACAATTTACTTGTTTTAAAGTATATGACCTGATAAAGCCCACGGTGTGGGGCGAAATGCAGTCATTAACCGATGGGCATTATAGACTTCGTGTTTTTTTCCCACTAAACGAGCCAGATGAAGTTTTCGTTGGTAGCAAAACTGGCAGCTTTACAAAACAAGATAATTCACGCTAGGCCTTGGCCACTGTAATTTCAACGTCAGTAGATTTATGTTGAGGAACGAGTGAAGTCGGTCCATCTGGAGTATTTGTCACCATCACTTGTGTTCAAGATTTACTTGTGCAACGACTTAGAATCTTTTATTGTGGACCTTTCGCTTGCTAGTGGGGATTCTTCACGTTCAAAACAGAAGAGGGTGGAAGATGAGGATGGGGTTTGGAAGTAATCAGTGCCCTAGCAGCTTTATATAAAGCTGCAGTAAGAATATTCTCGACATCGCAATCCCTGGCTACTACCCCCCCCCATCTTATAGATCTAAAATTTCTCCCTGTTCAGTGCATCACACACTTACTACTGTGCAATCTACATCTTACTGGACCTTAAACTCCAATATCAACCTAGACCTAAAAAGCTTTTCTTTTTGTTGTGACAGAACCCAACAGGCATTTACACCAGGACACAATCTTCTCTACGACATTCCCAGATGTCCGATAAACCTTTACAAAAATTCAATGTATTCAAGGCCCTAAAATCTGAAGCACCCTTCCTGAGAACTCTAGAACTGCAGACACATTCATCACTCGCAAAACTACCCATTAGAAAACATTTTCTCTATCTCCCTGATCACACGTATCAACTAACTACACGAATACCACCTGGTGGTTCACAATTTCACTCACTCACTCACTCATATGACCATAATCTCAGAATTATTAATCTCAGTCCTTAAATTATGAATCTGTGATACTCAATATTGAAACTATTGTACTGCTGCCAAACAAAATCATTCACATTGACTAAACTCACGCAAACTAGTATTTTGTCACTTAGCCATTAATACCAACTTACTCTAATTTGTAATATTTTAAATTTTAGAAATTAAATCTATGTCTGCCGGAAATGCTCTAGCCATGCTAGGATTCTTGTGGGTACACTTAATATTATTTAAACTACATGTAAACCCCCCACACAATAACCAAATCTGTAAACTCAGCATTGTAATATTTTTTTTTTTATATGAGAATAAAAGTTTGAATTGATTCCTATGAGAAGATTGATGGACTGAATCGTACCTGACTCGACGGCAAGGCTGGTGGGGACTGATTACTCTCTGCTTTTGTATTGGACATCAACTTGTCGGGTTTTAAACTATTTAACATCACAGATGTAGTCGTGTGTGTGGGTGTTGCCTACAACCACTCGCCTCACTCAGTTACCCTTCTCCCAACACACTACCTACGTTTCCCCATAGCCAACATTGCTAATACGTCTAGATGGAATGATTACCGTGTGAATGTAGCCCTTCACTTGACACCAAGACAAACACCAGTAAAGAGAGAGTCACACACACAACAAAACGCACCACTAAGGTGTCCTGCACTCATAAGAAATAAAAGCCATACAATGTGTCTTACAGCTAGGCTTTACTTAAATAACCTGTACTTGCGGATGAGAGGAGCTTAGGACGACGTTTTGGTTTGGGACTTTGACCATTTCAAAGTTGCACTGTGACTTGGTAAAAGGTACAAGTTCACAGTGGACTTTTGTAAATGGTTACAAGTCACAGTGTGACTTCTGTAAAAGGTACAAGTCACAGTTGCTTGACTTTGTAAAGGTACAAAGTGGGACGAATCGTCGAGATTAGCTCAATCTCCAATATGACTTGCGGTTATACTGTGTATTGTTCAGTCATCAGGTATTGTGCCTTTAATCTTTTCTGGCTAGGCTTTATATAATATGATCCTCAAAGACACCATTGAATGCGCCACATCGTCTGCGTTCTTTTGGTGTATCGTCAGCAAAGGAAGACAAAGCGTACACGTGGCTTACACCTCCGTGTCAAACACGAGTCTGAGAACCGGTGGGAGCGTGTACTGTGCCCTGTGGGAAAACTTTTTCACATAAGCGCCTCTGAGCTTACTGTTCATTATTACTTTGTGTGTTCTATTATGTTGTAGGGTATTATATTTTTTCTTAGGGTATTTTACACATATGTTATTAGGTACTATTAAATGTACTTTATGTGTAACGGTACTTAAATAAACGTGCTAACACTTACAACTCAAGACATTAACGATAACGGTAACTTAATTTTGCCAGTAACCTATCCTGAGGATATCACTTACACACAACACCACACACACACACACACATTGTTCCAGAGATGGGACACAGCAACAAGGGGTCACAGTCGGAAGCTGAAGACTCAGATGAACGGTGGCTTGGTGGTTAACGCTCTTGCTTCACACGGTGAGGGTCCGGGTTCGATTCCCAGCCAGAGTAGAAACATTGGACGCGTTTCTTTCCACCTGTTGTCTATGTTCCCCATCAGTAAAATGGGTACCTGGGTGTTAGTCGACTGGTGTGGGTCGCATCCTGGGACACTGACCTAAGGAGGCCTGGTCACAGACCGGGCCGCGGGGGCGTTGACCCCCGGAACTCTCTCCAGATATACTCCAGATATACCACAGGGATGTTAGGAAGTATTTCTTCATCATAGAGTTGTCAGGAAGTGGAATAGTCTGGAAAGTGATGTAGTGGAGGCAGGATCCATACAAAGGTGTAAGAAGAGGTATGATAAAGTTCATGGAGCAGGAAGCGTGACCTAGTAGCGACCAGTGAAGAGGCGGGGCCAGGAGCTGTGACTCGACCTCTGCAACCACAACTAGGTGAGTACACACACATACACGGGAGGGGTGAAATAAATTCTTGCGACAAAAAAGCCTCTGGCACCTGCTGCTCTCCAGCCTGTGTTCTCCTGCCGCAGCCGCACCCACCTGCAATCCACCTCTGGTTCCTCCTGCCGCAGCCGCCCCCTACCTGCGGCCAGTGTTCACCTTGACCCTAGCCCTGGGTCGCCGCACACTCCACTACCACCACAATATGGAGTGTGGGGAGGGGGGAGGGAAAGGCAGGAGGAGGAGAGGCAGTGGGAAGGGAAGAGGAAGACGGAGAGGAAGACAGACTGGAAGGGATAGGAAGAGGCATTTTGCGTGGAACGGAACTTTAAAGAGTGAAAGGCCACTTAACGCGCGCCACCACACACACACACACACACACACACACACACACACACACACACACACACACACACACACACACACACACACACAAACAAACAACCGGTTACAGTTAGAAGTTGAAGACCCCTATGAGTCAAAGGGATGTTAGGAAGTATTTTTTTAGTCACAGAGTTGTCAGGAAGTGGAACAGCCAGAGACTGTATCTCAACATTACGGAGGTACATAATGGCTCCAGAGACTGTACCTCAACATTACAGAAGTACATAATGGCTCCAGGGACTGTACCTCAACATTACAGAAGTACATAATGGCTCCAGGGACTGTACCTCAACATTACAGAGGTACATAATGGCTGGAGAGACTGTATCTCAACATTACAGAGGTACATAATGGCTCCAGGGACTGTACCTCAACATTACAGAAGTACATAATGGCTCCAGGGACTGTACCTCAACATTACAGAAGTACATAATGGCTCCAGGGACTGTACCTCAACATTACAGAGGTACATAATGGCTCCAGAGACTGTACCTCAACATTACAGAGGTACATAATGGCTCCAGGGACTGTACCTCAACATTACAGAGGCACATAATGGCTCCAGGGACTGTACCTCAACATTACAGAGGTACATAATGGCTCCAGGGACTGTACCTCAACATTACAGAGGTACATAATGGCTCCAGAGACTGTACCTCAACATTACAGAGGTACATAATAGCTCCAGAGACTGTACCTCAACATTACAGAGGTACATAATGGCTCCAGGGACTGTACCTCAACATTACAGAGGTACATAATGGCTCCAGAGACTGTACCTCAATATTACAGAGGTACATAATGGGTCCAGGGACTGTACCTCAACATTGCAGAGGTACATAATGGGTCCAGGGACTGTACCTCAATATTACAGAGGTACATAATGGCTCCAGGGACTGTACCTCAGCATTACAGAGGTACATAATGGCTGGAGAGACTGTACCTCAACATTACAGAGGTACATAATGGCTCCAGGGACTGTACCTCAACATTACAGAGGTACATAATGGGTCCAGGGACTGTACCTCAACATTACAGAGGTACATAATGGCTCCAGGGACTGTACCTCAACATTACAGAGGTACATAATGGCTCCAGAGACTACCTCAGCATTACAGAGGTACATAATTTGTCCAGGGACTGTACCTCAACATTACAGAGGTACATAATGGCTCCAGAGACTGTACCTCAACATTACAGAGGTACATAATGGCTCCAGGGACTGTACCTCAACATTACAGAGGTACATAATAGCTCCAGGGACTGTACCACAACATTACAAAGGTACATAATAGCTCCAGGGACTGTACCACAACATTACAGAGGTACATAATAGCTCCAGGGACTGTACCACAACATTACAGAGGTACATAATAGCTCCAGGGACTGTACCTCAACATTACAGAGGTACATAATAGCTCCAGGGACTGTACCACAACATTACAGAGGTACATAATAGCTCCAGGGACTGTACCTCAACATTACAGAGGTACATAATGGCTCCAGGTACTGTACCACAAAGGTTTGATAACAGAACAAGTTACACTGGTAATAGATTATTTATATATTTATATCTGGTCACACTCGTAATGAGTTATATAAGTAGACATTAATTAGATCACACACACACACACACACACACACACACACACACACACACACACACACACACACACACACACACACACACACAAAAGCAAAAGAAACATTATTTATAAGAGTAATAATGCTGCAGCAGTGTATTTTACTGATACCCGTGAGGAGGACTAGATTATTATTATAATCAAGGGGGAAGCGCTAAACCTGGGTGAGGAGGACTAGAGAACCACGTCGTGCAGGGTCCTGTACCGCCTGATGTTCGCCCGTGGTAGCTGGTAGCATCCAGACATCCACTCCACCATTACACACAACGCACGAGGGAGCGCATGTACTGCAGGTCATCTACCTGGCAGGTACCACACCTGTAAGAGGAAGCTAACCCGTTCCCCCATGACTACCACACTCTACTACCACAAGATCCCGAATATATGACGTGACCAGTACGTACCTGGAATATAAACAGTTCGACTCTCTCCACCACCACAACCAACATGCCAATACTTACCGTTTTCTGCTTATATATATATATATATATATATATATATATATATATATATATAATATATATATATATATATGAATTATGTTGCTGGAGGCCTTTCGTGGTGCAACTGTCAATGTTTCTTCAGAGGAATGCAATGGCGAGACTAAGTCTGGAGAGCCCAGGCTGGTGTGTCACGAGTGTGTCCATCCAAGACTGCCCCTCATTGCTCCTGAAGAAGTTTGTAACTGCATCGCGAAAGGCCTAGAACAACATCTTCCGCTAGTGGTGATCTCATAGCCTGAAAGTCTTCCAGGAGACCTGTAGCAGCCTCTGGAAACCCAAATGTACAGAAAACTGACTGTATATTTCGACCACTGCTTTCCTGTTTGTATGTTCATCCATTACCCTGATACACACAGACACACACACACAGACACACACACACACACACACACACACACACACACACACACACACACTCGATAAAGCTCATGGAGCAGGGAGTGTGGACCTAGTAGCGACCAGTGAAGAGGCGGGGCCAGGAGCTGTGACTCGATCCCTGTAACCACAAACAGGTGAAATAGATGATCAAATTTACGGACGTGTAAGGAACGGCGAAACAGAGTTAAGATTCAAAGCGTAAATATTTTTGTTAGTTGGTTTGGGTTTTGAGAAGGACGTGCCAAGTATGGGCCAGTAGACCTAATGTTCTGTGGCATCCAAAGAGTACGTAACCATTATTCGGCGCATGTACACACCCTCATTGAAAAGCTATCTCCCCCAACCAGCGAACCAGGTACTAGGGGTTGATGATGGGGCCCCGTCGTTCAATCAGTACCCAGGTTCCAGCCAATGAGAAGATGGTTTTGACAATCGCAGAGGTGTTGTGGGTACCACACACCTGTCTGCCCTTGTCATTCCCATTCTAGAGCTGGTTGAAGCACGGTCTGCTCTCTAGTGGCTTCTATTCTGCCTTGCTTACCGTGGAGTGCACTAATACCTATCACTGTACATAGTGTACATACTTCTGTTCTGAATTGGTGAAGGATAATACAAGTCAAAAGTTTTTCTGCTGTGTTTATGTTGCTCCCGATACACCAAGGATAACAGGCCTTTGGGAGAGAGGGTAATGGGGGTTACCTGGAGGTTATTCCGGGGATCAACGCCCCCGCGGCCCGGTCCATGACCAGGCCTCCCGATGGATCAGGGCCTGATCAACTAGGCTGTTACTGCTGGCCGCACGCAGTCCAACGTACGAGCCACAGCCCGGCTGATCCGGCACTGACTTTAGGTATCTGTCCAGCTCTCTCTTGAAGGCAGCCAGGGGTTTATTGGCAATTCCCCTAATGCTTGATGGGAGGCTGTTGAACAGTTTTGGGCCCCGGACACTTATGGTGTTTTCTCTTATGTACCAAATGGCGCCCCTACTTTTTATTGGCGGCATTTTGCATCGCCTGCCCAGTCTTTTACTTTCGTAGGAGTGATTTCTGTGTGCAGATTTGGGACCATTCCTTCCAAGATTTTCCAAGTGTAGATTATGATATATCTCTCCCTGCGTTCCAACGAGTACAAGTCAAGTGCTTCCAAGCGTTCCCAGTAGTTAAGGTGCTTGACAGAACTTATATGTGCAGTAAAGGATCTCTGTACACTCTCTAGATCTGCAATTTCACCTGCTTTGAATGGAGATGTTAATGTACAGCAGTATTCCAGCCTAGAGAGAACAAGTGATTTGAAAAGGATCATGGGCTTGGCATCTCTCGTTTTGAAAGTTCTCATTATCCATCCTATCATTTTCTTTGCACGTGCGATCGTGGCACTGTTGTGATCCTTGAAAGTGAGATCCTCAGACATTACTACTCCCAGGTCCCTTACATTATTTTTCCGCTCTATTGTATGGCCGGAGTCAGTAGTATACTCTGTTCTAGTTATTATCTCCTCCAGTTTTCCATAACGGAGTAGTTGGAATTTGTCCTCATTGAACATCATATTGTTTACCGTTGCCCACTGGAAAACTTTGTTTATATCTTCTTGGAGGTTAACCGCGTCCTCAGCAGATGACAGCCTCATGCAGATCCTAGTATCATCCGCAAAGGATGATACGGTGCTGTGGTGTATATCTCTGTTTATGTCTGATATGAGGATAAGGAATAAGATGGGGGCGAGTACTGTGCCTTGTGGAACAGAGCTCTTCACTATGGCAGCCTCCGATTTAACTCTGTTGACCACTACTCTTTGTGTTCGATTTGTTAGGAAGTTGAAGATCCATCCCCCCCACTTTCCCAGTTATTCCTTTAGCACGTATTTTATGGGCTATTACGCCATGATCGCATTTGTCAAATGCTTTTGCGAAGTCTGTGTATATTACATCTGCATTCTGATTTCCTCCAGTGCATCCAAGGCCATGTCATAGTGATCCAGTAGTTGTGAGAGGCAGGAGCGACCTGCCCTGAACCCATGTTGCCCTGGATTGTGCAGATTTTGGGAATCCAGGTGATTTGCAATCCTGCTTCTTAGCACTCTTTCAAAGATTTTTATGATGTGGGACGTCAGAGCTATTGGTCTATAGTTCTTAGCTAATGCTTTGCTGCCACCTTTAATGGAGTGGGGCTATATCCGTTGTTTTAAGTGACTGTGGAATTTCACCCCATGTCCAAGCTCCTCCTCCATAGTGTACTTAGGGCACACGAGAGGGGTTTCTTGCAGTTTTTAATGAA
This sequence comes from Cherax quadricarinatus, assembly GCF_026875155.1. Taxonomy (NCBI): domain Eukaryota; kingdom Metazoa; phylum Arthropoda; class Malacostraca; order Decapoda; family Parastacidae; genus Cherax; species Cherax quadricarinatus. The sequence goes on along the minus strand of NC_069429.1, from coordinate 194,291 downwards.
AACAGAGTTCCACGAGTCTGGGCCCGGGCTGAGTGCATAGGCATGTTGTCAATGGTTTTTTCGAAATCTATCGGAGTTAGGGTAATGTCGGAAATCTGGCATACATTTATGGAGTTTTGAGGCTCATTCACGAAGAAATCATTTGGGTCGTAGATCCTCAGACCGATTAGTGGTTCACTAAACACAGAGTCGTACTGGGATTTCAATATTTCACTCATTTCCTTGTTGTCGTCTGTGTAAGTCCCATCCTGTCTGAGTAAGGGCCCGATACTAGATGTGGTATTTGCCTGTTTTTGGCATATGAAAAGAAATATTTTGAATTTCTTTCAATTTCACTAATAGCTTTAAGCTCCTCCTGCCTCCCCTGGTTCCTGTAGGAGTCATTTAGCTTAAGCTCGACAGTTTCCACTTCCCTGGTCAGCGCCTCCTTTCGTGTATCAGATATTCTAGCACTCCTGAGGAGCTCAGTGACTCTTCGTCGTCTTCTGTAGAGGGAGCGTCTTTTTCTCTCCAGTTTACTCCTGCCCTCTTCTTTCTTAGGGGAATATGCCTAGAACATGCTTCGGCTACCAGGAAGTTGATCCTTTCAAGGCACTGGTTTGGATCCATGTCATTTAAGACATCTTCCCAACATGTTTCGTTTAGGACATGGTTTACCTGGTCCCAGTTGATGTTCTTGTTGTTGAAATTGTATTTTGTGAAGACACCTTCACAGGTACATGCATTCTGCTGTTCAGGACCCCTATGCTATGTACGTCTGGACTTCGATTAGATTGTGATCGGAATTAGTTGTTTTTGATATTCTTATGTCTCTTATCAG